>CM019063.1:539266447-539291447 GCA_009667805.1 Leptobrachium leishanense
CCGCCGAACAGGCACTGTATTTCACTGCTGACAGGCACCGTATTTCACTGCCGCCAAACAGGCACAATATTTCACTGCTGCCGAACAGCACCGTATTTCACTACCGCCGAACAGGCACTGTATTTCACTGCTGACAGGCACCGTATTTCACTGCCGCCGAACAGGCACTGGATTTCACTGGCAATTCATCTGTATTTGGCGAATCGCCAGATTTCTGAATAGCCGAATGGCCACGAAATGTCACCGTACGGGGAAACTCACTGTTCAGTG
The DNA here is from genome assembly GCA_009667805.1 of Leptobrachium leishanense. Lineage (NCBI taxonomy): Eukaryota > Metazoa > Chordata > Amphibia > Anura > Megophryidae > Leptobrachium > Leptobrachium leishanense. The sequence continues at coordinate 539,266,718 of CM019063.1, forward strand.
CTCTCTGAATAACCCCATTACCAGCAGCTTACACTCCTTACTCAAATGCAAGCTCAGTAAAGTACAGCTCCCTCTGAGTCCTTCTGATAAGCTGTTCTTGAAGCAGAAAGAAAGGGACTCCTCATGTTATCAGGCTGCCAGGCCAGCACGTCATCCTGGTATAAAGAGGACACTGTCGGCCATTACACCAATGTACTGGTGGCCAGACATTGCCAAAGACGTGAGGAAATATGTACAGGTATGTGTGGTATGAGCACAATCCAAAGCATCTACTCAATGCCCAGCAGGACTATTGCAACCACTAGCCATCCCTGATAATCCCTGGTCACACATTTCTGTGATGTCATAGTTGATTTGCCACCTTCTGAGGGGCATACGGTGACCAAGTGTTTCATAGTTTAGTGATTTCGACTGTCTTCTCTCTCTTTTCGGGTAGAGTCGCGTTTCACTCATCTCATTCTGGTCTTCATCCTCCAGTGTATTGTCCCTTGTGATGTCCACAGGTGTCATTTGAGGATCTTCCTCTACACTTTCCATTGGCGGTGTTTCTATGTCTTCTGCATTTGTTGGCAATACTTGCTCTTCCCTTGTGATCTGTCGACACAGTCTTTCTTCTGTTCCCTGTGGATGGAATGCCTCAGCTGTTGGATTCAGCAAAGAATTCACTTGCTGTTCTGGTATTGGCCCGCTGTAATGAAATCTCTGGAGTTCGCCATCAGAATCCCACTCGCTGTCTGTGTCTTCTGGTGTCTGTGGAACAATGGGTCTTCTCGTTCTAACTTTGGATTTCTTTGTTACGTCTTCATTTTTGTGGAGGCTGCTCAACTGGAAGATGGTCACATGGTAAAAGCAAATTCCGGTGCATCACTTTTGTTCTACCAACTCCATTTTTTGGTTTTACTTCAAAAACTGGGATATCTTCCCCTATCTTCCCAGTATGACCGTATCTTCCCTGGGCCTCCTTTCTCACCCACATTTCTTACCAATACACGGCTGCCCTGTTGTAACTCTGTGCCATAGATCTTTTTGTCGTACTGTTCCTTTCCTCTTGCTGCCGTCTTTGCTGCAGACCGAGATGCTATTCCATAGGCTTCAGCCATCCGCTTCCTCCAATTTTCGACGTAGTCTTTATAGGAGCCCTTATTGCTGTCCCTTCGTACACCAAACAGGAGATCAATTGGTAATCTGGGATACCTCCCAAACAATAAGAAAAACGGCGAATAGCCTGTGGCATCACTGCAAGTGCAATTGTATGCATGGACTACCTTCGCCAGAGAGCTCTTCCAATCAGTTTTCTGATCTTTGGTCAGTGTTCTTAGCATAGAGAGCAAAGTTCTATTAAATCTTTCTACCTGTCCATTGCCCTGCGGGTGATATGGTGTAGTGTGCGAGCCTTTGATTCCACAGTAGTCATTTAGTCTGGACAATAGCTGATTTTCAAATTCTCTCCCCATGTCGTGGTGAATTCTCTCTGGAAAGCCGAATTTGAGGGCAAACTCATTGAACAGCTTGTCAGCCACAGTTTTTGCTGATTTGTTCATTGTAGCGTACGCCTGTGCAAATCTTGTATAATGATCCATTACAGCTAAGCTATACTCATATCCTCCTTTACATGTTTCAAGATGGAGGAAGTCCACAGAAACTAGTTCAAACGGATGAGTAGTCTTAATGGTTGACAAGGGTGCTCGGGTAGGTCTGTTTGGCTTCTTATTCTTGAGACATTCACACTCATGTGTCATAAAGTGCTCTGTGACGGAATGGAGTGTCCGCCTGCGGTCCTGCTCCTATCTGACCCCCTTGATGGCGTCCGGCCCGACTACCGAGTGGCTCGGCACTCGGCGTCTCGAGCAGCCTGATCTACCGACCTCTTGTTGGTGTGGAGGTGGCTGCTGGGCTGACTTGAGGCTCCTTTTCCTGGGGTGGACGTGACGTGGAAGGCCGCTGAGTGCCTTCTAGGTGCAATGTGATATTCCCTGGAAGAATTCACCAGACGAAGCTGTATGACTTCAGAACAGAAACTGATTTATTACAAGGTTTGGGCATATCCTTTTATACACACAACACAAAGACCTGTCCAGACTTGAATGCCCTCAGACATGTCCAGACTTGAATGCTCTCAGACATGTCCAGACTTGAATGCTCTCAGACATGTCCAGACTTAAATGCCCTCATACAATACCACACCAGTAAAAACCACACCAGTAAAACCACATCTAGACATGAAATAAAATGTCCATACACCTAAACGCACAACCGTAATATAAAAGGAAAAAATGATCTTTAAAACTGTCTGAGTTTTTAGTCACACAGCTCGCTGGAAGGAGCGCTCAGGTCCATTCCGTGACATGCTCCACATCCCGTTGCATCTTGGGCCAATAGAACCGCTCTCTGATCAAATTCAGTGTTCTTTCCACGCCGCAATGCCCCAACTCCTGGTGGAGTTCTCTATAGACCAGTGGCTGGTACCTTTTTGGAAGCACTAGCTGGTACCTAGACTTGGTTTTCCTGTGCAAGGTGATATCTTGCGCTATGTGAAGCTTTGTCCATTCTCTCAGCAAGGCTTTTACGTCACTATCTTTTGCTTGACTGGCTTTTGCACTGGGTCTGTGATTTCTGGCTTTGTAGTGGAGTATTTTTCCAATTACTGCATCTCTTTGCTGTGCTTCTCTTATTTCTCTTCTTGGGATTGGCTGGATCGATTCCAGTAGTTGATCTCTCTCCCCTTGTTCTTCCATAGCCTCTAAGGTTACTGAATTGAAGTACGGCATTACTTCCATTTGTTGCATGAGAATTGCTTGTGTAGATGACCTGATAACCTCCTCACTGACCTCTTCAGTGCACTGCAGTATAAGTCCATCAATGTCTAGCGGCATTCTCAATAGGCCGACTGCATCTGCATTAGACTTGCCAGGGCGATATTTGATAGTGAAGTTCAAGTCAGCGATCCACCTCTGCCCAGTTGCATTCAGCCTGGCATCGATCAGGACATACGTGAGTGGGTTGTTATCCGTGTATACAACAAATGAAGGTGCATGATATAAATAATCCCTGAAACGCTCACATATAGCCCACTTTAATGCCAGGAATGCCAATTTACCTGAATGCATATGATACCTTTTTTCTGGTGGTGTAAGAGTCCTGGACCCATATGCAATGACCTTCAGTTTTCCATCCCTCCGCTGGTAGATTACTGCTCCCAGTCCTTCTTGGCAGGCATCACAGTGCAACACAAAGGGTTGATTGAAGTCTGGGTGTCAGGATCCATGCCTGCTATTTGCTGCTTAATCCGTGCTTGCAGCACATCCATGAAAAGTGCTGCCCAGTCTCAGTTCTCGCTCACCAGAACCTTCACAGTTAAACACAGACACACACACACCACACCAGTGCCTGCAATAAAGGTTCTCTGTGCCCCTCCCTCTGTACTTCTGCATTATCTACCTTCCCTTGACCTGAAAGGACCTATGATTGCCTATTCTCTATGTGTACCAGACCTCTGCTTTGCCCACCGACTCTGCATCCTCTCTACCAGCCCTTGAACCTCAGACCGTCTCCAGACTACGATTCTTGCCTAGCCCTTTTGTCTCCACACTACCCCACAAGGTACTGTCTGTCAATAACCCTGAATTCACTGCATAATGGGCTTAATACAACCAGACTGGGACCCCACCAGTGCTGATCCTGACACCGGGTAATCTAACACTGGCGGATTAGACAAGCAGTCAACTAACTGGGTCAGTACTTCCTGATGTTGGTCTGTCCAGGTGATGGGGCTTCTACTTCGCAGTTGGCCCTCTTTTCTTGCCCCTGACACTTCCTTTTGTTAGGGGGACCCTTGCCCCCTCGTAGCAGATCTACTGATTTATCACTTGACAATGGAACTGATAGCAAATCATATAGTGGCTTTGCAATGCGTGAAAAGTTCTGGACATAGGACCTGTAATAGGAGAGGAATCCCAATACTTTCTTGAGCTCTCCTACTATTGCTGGCTTCCTTTCTTTAAGGGCCTGAACTGGGGCCACTGCTGGGTCCATTGTATAGCTGTCTTTTGACACCATCTTGCCCAAGAATCTCACTTTTCACTTGAACAGTTCACACTTCTTTGCGGTGAGTTTGATGTCATGTTGCTGATACCGATGCGGGACAGTCTGTATATGTTGGACATGGTCCTCAAAAGAATTGCTGCGTACCAGGTTATCTAAATAGGGCTGACATATGTAATCACTAAGTCCTGACAGTCTTCCATACTTCTTTGAGATTCCGCTGGAGCTGAACTTAAACCAAATGGAATGCGTACCCACTCATACAAGCCCCAAGGGGTAATGAAAGCTGTAAGGGGACAACTTTCCTCATCAAGGTACCCTTGGTGGTAGGCTTTTCCCTGGTCTAATATGGAAAACCAGGAGCTCCCACTTAAACTGTTCAACATGTCCTGGATCCTGGGAATGGGATGTCTATCGGGTATTGACTTCTGGTTCAGCTCTGTAGTCGCAGCAGAGTCGCATGCTGCCGTTCTTCTTTCTCACGCAGACGATTGGTGAGGAGTATGGGGATCTCGATTTTGTGACCCATCCTCGATTTAAAAGGTCCTGCAGGTTCTCCTTGACTTCTTTATGCAATGGCTTCGGGACTGAATGATAGGTCTTCTGCACAGGAGTTTGATCTTTCAGAGAGATATGCATCGTTAATGATGGAATACAGCCCACGTCCTTATCTCGAGAAAAAGCTTGACATTCTTCTCTGAGCATCCTCTTCGCCACTGCTTGCTGCTCCTGATTTAGATGGTTCAATGATATTGGTGGGACCCATGCTTTACTGTGGTTCTGCATCTGTGCATCAAGCTGCTGTTCCAAAGTCAGAGTTTCTGGAGAGGTTACCCTGTCCTTGTAGGCTTATCACATTCTGGTCAGGTACTCTTGGATAAATCTCCACAGGCTGCACTGCTGCTGGGTACACCGCTTTCACAGGCTGGACATGTCCCAGAGTGGTTCGTGGTTCCAGTGTGATATTGGAATTGGTAGTGTTGATCACTGCGACTGGTATTCGGAATAAATTGCCTTTCCTTATGGTCACCAACACTTCATTGATCTGTAACCCTTCGGGCCATAGTGGCTTTTCTTCAGGAACAAACAACATCACAGTCTCTTTTCCTCTCGGTCCCAGAAGTGTACAGCATCGCACTGTTGTGACTTGTCCTGGGGGAAGGACCATTCTTCGTTTCCTGGTCTTAACTACACTCCCCTCACAGTCCGACTGACATGAGCGTATTACTTGAATGAGTGCCTTGGCTTCTCTCGGGTCAATACAGAAAGCTTCGCTCACCATACTGGTTGTATTAACTTCAGGGACTGCCTTTTGTTGTTCATCTTGTCCTTTGATAACTTCCTCAATTACATTGTAGCCAATTATAGGGTCTTCTGCTACCTGGGGATCACTGGACACAAGTATTGGCACTTGACAACTGGGACCAGAGCCGGTCTCGCTGTTCAATCTGAACTCCACTTCTAACCAGCCAATAAAGGGTATTATGGTTTTATTAGCTGCCATCCCAGTAAGCGTAGCATGTCCTAGTAGCTCTTCGATTGGTCTTACCATCGTATGTGGGAGGTACTTGCTTCTCCAGTCTTCATTTATTAAACTGGCTTGAGATCCAGTATCCCAGAGTGCTGTTGTTGGAACATTGTCCAGTATACACTGCACTAAACATCGCTTTCCAATCAACTTTAATAATTTAGCACTATGTTGTGGGGGTTGATAATGGACTTTACAAAAGTTTGGGTTGGCCCACTTAGGTACCTTGTGTCTTTCTGCACTGCATAACGATTGGTGTTCTTGGGAACAATCTTGATACTGTAGGGACCTTGATTGGTGGGTTGCTGTTGGTCCCCCTACAGCAGCCCGTTCCCGTTTCCCGGAAACTATCGGGAAGTTCGACATTCTTTGGAAATATGTCCTGTGTTGCCACACCTAAAGCAATGCTTGTAGTTATCTCCTCCTCCCTTTTCCTGGCCATCTCTGCAGCCCTTCTTTCGCTCTGTCACCGGCTGTCTCTGATACCCCTGTTTAGTTTCAGCGGTAATGGAGGCCAGCCACATCTTTTTCATTTCTGTTTTCAGCTCTCACCAACTCCTGGATCCCTGCTTCTGCAAGCTGTCCTGTAGCTGGGGCCTTTTTCCCTTTTTCAGACTGAGGAGGACCTGCACCGCTTACCAGTTGTGTTGGTGTTAGAGTCTCCTCTGTATTCTGATTGTCTGTAGTTCATTCTTGTTGTTTTGGCGGTTACATTTTTCTTAAGCTTGCGCTGCCTTTCCAACTCTTGCAAGACTTGCAGCTTCATTTACTCTTTCAATGAGCACCTCATCAGACATAGTCAGGTCATCCAGGTAGGGTTTTATTTGAACTTTAATGTGGTCACTTAGCAGTCCTGTGCCCACTGACCTCAGAAACTTCCTTTGTACCAGATCTGGATTCTACTGGTTGTCTGACCCCTTTTCTTTTAGATGCAAATAGCAGTCTGTCCTTCAATTCAATAGCACGAAACAAGAAGTTCTGAGCAGATTCTTTTTCTCCCTGGAAAATGTTCATCAATTTCTGATAGAGATCAGATGTATCCTCTTCTTTGTAGTGTCCTTTTAAAATGTTTTTAATTTGGGAAGAGTCAGGTCACTTTTTATCTCCAGCATATCTCTCAAATTTAATCCAGGGCTGATTGCTTTAATTACTGCCTCGATGATTTCTGTCTCCTGATGTCCTTTTCGGAGCCCAGCATTAATTTGGTGCATCAGATTGGTGTATGACAGCTTATCTTTTTGGCCTCCCTCGCCAATTTGCCCGCAGATCCGGAATTCCCTCCTAATGGTGACTTCAGGTACTTTTCCAGATGCTGGTTGCTGTTTTGCACTCTCTGATCCTGTATCTGTTGTCTTTAATCTGTCACTCAGCTTCTTTATTTCCTCCTCCAGGGTTCTCCTGGACTCTTCCTGTGCCTTTTGCATTTGGAGGTACTGCTCTTTCATTTCTTTTAATTGAATGAACTCCTGTTCTGTCTCCTTACTAGTTACTTACTATCACTATCTTCACCTTGCAGCGACTCTATGAAGAGTAAACACTGGATGAGATTGAGAAAAATCATGAGGAAGAGGCAATGCAGTATGTCAAGGACCTATTACTCTTCATAAACGGATTAAAGCTCGCTTGCTTTTGATCTTTTTGGTTTCATCATCTGCCTTATAGCATTTCAAGAATCTGCTTCCACTAGCTGTTCCCGCTGCACCTGTGTTAAAGCAGCACTTGCTTTCTCTTGCAGTTGCTCCAGCTCCATTTTGAAACTTGCAAATCCTCTTCTGCAGATTATACAGTGATTCTAGGTTCTTGTTGAAGTTAATTCTGCCACTTTATCCTGGAAAACGTCTCCTGGCTGGACGGCAAAATGTTGCACGTTTGCAATCAAGAAACGCACACTCTGTTCTTCAGTTACAGACGGTTTATTAACCTGTGTGCCTGTATGAAGTAAAAAACAATGCTTTAACCTCTTGTAATAGCATGAGGTGTTTACACAGTCTCCTCCATGCACCAGTGAGATTAACCATAGAGCCGAACACTTCCTGGTACAGGACCCTCCACTCCCAACCAGGCTCACGCCATCTGCTGGCTGGAGGTGATACTCACCGCTCAGTACCCTAACTTTACATGTGCGTTTAAAGCTACCATGCCACACCAGTACCCATCTTCCTCCACCACAGGACAGCCAGGCGTCAAGGTTGGTACGCTCCCCACCTCAGCAACCTTTCCTCGCACTTCTAAAAAGTCTGCCTTCCAGAGTGCTCTGAACTCCTCCAGGATGCGCCTGACATCTCCCCGCGTAAGCAGACTACAGTCATCGGGGTACCCAGCAACAGCCGCTAGCGAAGGAGGGGCAGCAGGTTCCAATGGGGCCATCTGCTCCAACCGGTTCCACGAAACACATCGGTAATGCCCGATCTCCCTGAAGTCATCCACCCATCAGTGGTCGAGGCTGCCGAGTGGGATCAGGGACCGAGACTGCGGCACCCCAACGGGGTCCGGGTCTGACAACAAGAATTCATCATGCCGGCGGCCACCCATCTGAGATCCCCTGAAGTCCCGCCGATAGGGTCCTTCCGCTAAACTGGATGCTCCGCTGCTCCCCATCTCCATTACACCTCTACCACAAAGCAGGTGAGTAGTAGAGGCCACACTGGGAACACCAGCAACTCCTGAGCAGGCTTCCAAGATGGCCACCACTGACTAGGCCTCGACAATGTGCACGGCACTCGGGTATCACTGCAGTCGGCAAGAGGACGGGTGCTGCAAGGAATAAACACTTCCTCAGTACGGCAGGGACTCAAATGACCAGGGCAGTAGTCATCTGGAACGGTGGGACACGAAAATCTGCGCCGAAAAGGCCAGATCGTCAGGGAGCACAGCAGAAACGTGTCCACACCCTCATCATGTTTAAATATGATTTGATTTGAAATCCTATTTTATTAACACCCCCCCCCCCCCCCAGACAAATGAAAAAAAAAATAATTCACCAAATTCCGGTGAATTGACAGCGAAATACGGTGCAGTTTGCCTCAGATCGCTGCATTTCGGTGATTTTCTGTGGCAATGAAATTGTCCCACAGGGAAGTAAGGGATAATCTATTCAGATGCTGAACTGCACCGAAATGTCAGTGAAATGCCCTGAGTTTCTGTGATTCAGTTCGACTGGTTTATACAGGAGAATCCCACGAGATCCAATGGAACAAAATATCACTTAATTTTTTTAACTATCTTTAATTTTGAGTAAAAACCCTTTTTATTTAATCTCTTGAACATCTTTTAGTATTTTTCAGTCTTTTTATTTCCGAGTTTTTTTAAAGCGCTTTTTTTTTTATTGTGTAAGTGACCTTTTTATTCTTTAGACACATTTTAATGCATTTTCATTGGTTTAAACGCCTGTTAGAGGAATAGAGCTGTGTTTTTTTGTTTTTTCATTCTACAGTTTGGCGGCTTCGGCGCCTCTTCTTGACGCACTACGGTGACTCTGCGGTGAATAGTGAACTCACCGATTGGTCTGCAAAGTGCAAAGCCGTGACATTTCAGTGCTTTATGAATAACTCTTTAAAAATGAATGCACGGCACTAACCTGTTCGGGTTTGACGTGAAGGAAAAGTGGCAACCCTACAGAGCGCTCTTGCCGGCCCCAGATGCCACGATCCACCTGGAAATCTGTTGGTGGCATGGAAGGTCCCTAATATCTAAGGAACTTAAACAAACTGCATGGGGTTTGGCCAGGGGCCCCTGGAACATATCAAGGGCTGTCACCCTCCCGATGGAAGCCCTGGGCCAGAGGCCCCGCTCCGATTGCTCATGGTAACAGTGATTCATTGCTGCTTGCTCTGTGCACTCTTGCTGCTCTGGCCTCGTATTTTGGCATTATGGTGCCTGGGTTCAGCTGCTGCTTATCACAAGCTCCCCTGCTGATTCCACTGAGGGGCACTTCCTGGTTTGTGCTCTCAGTGAGGCTCCTCTCCTCTGATTGGACGGTTTCTGAGTCTGCCGCACCCCGCTCCACTGTGAGGGTCACTTCCTGGTTTCTGCCCTCAGTGAGGCTCCTCTCCTCTGATTGGATGGTTTCTGTGTCTGCCGCACCCCACTCCACTGTGAGGGGCACTTCCTGGTTTGTGCTCACAGTGAGGTTCCTCTCCTCTGATTGGATGGTTTCTGTGTCTGCTGCACCCCGCTCCACTGTGAAGGTCACTTCCTGGTTTGTGCTCACAGTGAGGCTCCTCTCCTCTGATTGGATGGTTTCTGTGTCTGCTGCACACCGCTCCACTGTGAAGGTCACTTCCTGGTTTGTGCTCACAGTGAGGATCCTCTCCTCTGACTGGATGGTTTCTGTGTCTGCCGCACCCCGCTCCACTGTGAAGGTCACTTCCTGGTTTGTGCTCACAGTGAGGCTCCTCTCCTCTGATTGGGTGAGTTCAATTCCCGGTTGTTGCAGTTTCACAGCCCTGGTAAGTGGGATCCTTTTGGTCTGTCCTGGATCCGATCCCCTTCTATCCTGTGATCCAGGCAGGCTTGTGATGCTCGGCGCGGCATGCGCTCCATGAAGTCTGGCTTTATGTGAAAATATGGTGAACCCAAACAGACACACCTATAATAACATGAGGGTGCTGGATGGACACGATGTAACCGCGTGAAGATGTTCCCCTTCAATCACATGAGGTACATAACGTGAATATTATCTTTCTACAGACACGTAAAAAAACAGGCTGCGGTAAAGCGCCCCCCAAAGGTGGCTTTGAAGCAAAGGTAACACAAAGTGGGCAGGAGAGTTTATTACATGAGGCTTCTTTATTAAAAGGGGCGAGTAATAAACTTCCAAACCCTTTACTAATCCCTGCGCCTCCCACAAAGGAGCCTCTTCATCACCCCATGAAACCTCTGCAGTAACCTGTGATTTCCATCTCGATCTGCATCCGTCCTGCTGTCCGAACCAGTAACTGACAACCCATGACCTGTCATGTAACAATACACCCCATGACGTTCACGATAATAATACACCCCATAAAACCTCTGCAGTAACCTGTGATTTCCACCTCGATCTGCGTCCGTCCTGCTGTCCGAACCCGTAACTGACAACCCATGACGTGTCACGGTAATAATACACCCCATGATGTGTCACGGTAACAATACACCCCATGACGTGTCACAGTAATAATACACTCCATGACGTGTCATGGTAATAATACACCCCATGACGTGTCACAGTAATAATACACTCCATGACGTGTCACGGTAATAATACACCCCATGATGTGTCACGGTAACAATACACCCCATGACGTGTCACGGTAATAATACACCCCATGACGTGTCACGGTAATAATACACCCCATGACGTGTCACGGTAATAATACACCCCATGACGTGTCACAGTAATAATACACCCCATGACGTGTCACAATAATAATACACCCCATGATGTGTCACGGTAACAATACACCCCATGACGTGTCACGGTAATAATACACCCCATGACGTGTCACGGTAATAATACACCCCATGACGTTTCACGGTAATAATTCACTCCATGACGTGTCACGGTAATAATACACCCCATGACGTGTCACGGTAATAATACACCCCATGACGTGTCACGGTAATAATACACCCCATGACGTGTCACGGTAACAATACACCCCATGACGTGTCACGGTAATAATACACTCCATGACGTGTCACGGTAATAATACACTCCATGACGTGTCACGGTAATAATACACCTCATTGACCTGTGAACTCCTCTTTCATGTCCCAGTTGGAGTCAGTTCTGACATGTTCTCTGAGCTCTTATAGTGACCATAGCTGTTCTATCCCACATTCCTCAGGACGTGCCTGATCTTTGCCCTCACTATATTAATCCGTGCGCTCCTCATAATTCTGTCCCAGTGCTTAAAGCAGTAGTTTCTCCACATTCCTTACTGACGCCTTCGCTGTCTTCATCATAACAAGCTCTATCTGCATCTCTGCCCTATGACATCATCATTTTAACGTCTTCCAATAACACCTCACATCCTTCTGCTCACCTTATAACTGTCCTGTTCCGCCAAAATCTCCTCCCTGGTCAATAACTCCAATCAAACCCTCTTCACTTCACCGTAACTTCCACCTTTTGTAGTTTGTCTGGAAATAAAATGCTTCTGCCACATTTGGGGTGAAATAAAAATATGGCCAGCCCTACCATCAGTAACCAGATACCACCTGGCACGGTCACCCACTGCCTTTATAGAGACGCCCCACTGCCTGGCACGGTCACCCACTGCCTTTATAGCGACGCCCCACCGCCTGGCACGGTCACCCACTGCCTTTATAGAGACGCCCCATCTCCTGCCACACACGGCACTGTCATATCTCCTGCCACTCTCCGCCCAGCACAGTCACATCTCCTCCCGTGTCCCACCCAGCACTGTCATATCTCCTCCCGTGTCCCACCCAGCACAGTCGCATCTCCTCCCACACCCCGCCCAGCAGTCACATCTCCTCCCACGCCACGCCCACCATGGTCACATCTCCTCCCGTGTCCCACCCAGCAGGTCGCATCTCCTCCGGTGCCCCGCCCCGCACAGTCACATCTCCTCCCGCACCCCGCCGAGCACAGTCACATCTCCTCCCGCACCCCACCCAGCAGTCACATCTCCTCCCACACCCCGCCCAGCAGTCACATCTCCTCCCACACCCCACCCAGCAGTCACATCTCCTCCCACACCCCGCCCAGCAGTCACATCTCCTCCCGCACCCCGCCCAGCAGTCACATCTCCCACACCCCACCCTGCAGTCGCATCTCCTCCCGCACCCCACCCAGCAGTCGCATCTCCTCCCGCACCCCACCCAGCAGTCACAGCTCCTCCCGCACCCCACCCAGCAGTCACAGCTCCTCCCGCACCCCACCCAGCAGTCACAGCTCCTCCCGCACTCCGCCCAGCAGTCACAGCTCCTCCCACACCCTGCCCAGCAGTCACATCTCCTCCCGCACCCCGCCCAGCAGTCACATCTCCTCCCACGCCCCGCCCAGCACGGTCACATCTCCTCCCGTGTCCCACCCAGCACTGTCATATCTCCTCCCGCGTACCCACCCAGCAGGGTCATATCTCCTCCTGTGTCCCACCCAGCACAGTCGCATCTCCTCCCACACCCTGCCCAGCACAGTCGCATCTCCTCCCACATCCCGCCCAGCACAGTCGCATCTCCTCCCGCACACCGCCCAGCATGGTCACATTGTTACAGCCAGCTGACCGGGAACTTGTGGGTGATGGTTCGATGAAGGAAGCAGACGGAGGCCTTTGTTTCAAAAGAAAATGGCGTTTATTCAACTGGTACCTGCCGGACTCAAGAAACAGATCGCATCTGTTCAAAAAACTTGAGTGACGAGTACATCAGACTCAACTGCTTTTATACATTGTTCTAAAAATACAGGTCCCTTCCCAACATACCCAGATTGTCACGTGACAGTTACCATATGTCTGAGTTGGCACCTAACTTTACACATGATGTCATCTTTACCCTTCATTCTCATTTTGGACGTACAGCTGTCTCTATAATTCTTCAATTTGTCAACACTTCCTTCTTTGGCTTTGCTGACAAATCACATTCTTTAAGTAAGCAGACTGAAAATAGGGTCTGGAGCACTCAAGGACAGCAAGTTTATTTTAAAACACAAAATGGATGAACATCGAAATGGCATATCACTAGATTAGTATAGTTTTAAGTTAAATCCCAAGAATTGCTATCTCATTCCCTCCTCTTGGCAGAGAGTCTACAATGACCTCTCTCAGCCAACTAACTAAATCATTAAAGCTTTGTATTCTTCCGGGGATTATTATTCTTATTTATTATTATTCTTTATTTATAAAGCGCCAGCATATTCCGCAGCGCTGTACAATAAGCACAGTATAGACAGGGTTACAATACATTGAACAACATTTGACAAAACCGTACAGGAGGAGATGAGGGCCCTATTCCCGTAGGAACTCACAATCTGGGAGGGTGGGGTTGGAAACAGGAGGAGAGGACTGTAAGGTGAGAGTGATTGATGGTTGCATCAGTGAGTTGGGTGGTAGGCTTCCCTAAATAGGAATGTTTTAAGGGAGCGTTTGAAGGAAGAGAAGTTAGGGAAAGTCTGACAGTACGAGGGAGAGCGTTCCAGAGAGTGGGGGCTGCGCGTGAGAAATCCTGCAGTCTATCATGGGAAGAGGTGATGCGGGGAGAAGCTAGGCGCAGGTCACTGTTTGACTTAGGGAGCGGGCTGGGGTGTATTTGGTGATTAGTGAGGACAGGTAGTGGGGAGCTGAGTTAGTGAGGCTTTTGTAGGTAAGGATAAGGATTTAAGCTTAAGTAAATCTTTTGCTCTAGGGATTGCTTTTTTGGTTCGAGGGTTCTACAAATCTTTCTTAATTCAACATTTAACAACTAAACCTCAGTGCTGGTAATGTTTACATTTTCATCCATCAAAACAACATATTTATTAAATCTATTCGTCATTTCAGTGCTCCATCCTGTGGAAGGAAAAAGAAACCAAGACCAAATCATATCACCCTTGGAAAACAATACTCGTTTAGTAAATTTTAGAAAATATCGGATGTGGTATTCCTAGGTCTATGGTGTCCCCTTGGATACACTGCAGGGGAACCACCCAGGCCAAATAACACTAAGTTTTTATTTCAGTATTAATCCAAAGGTGGCATAGAGTTCTACAACAAATATGTATGCCATCCCCTGGCATCAGATAAAAATGGTTCTGAGCCAAGGTGGTAGGAAATTAAGGATAGTGACTTGTGGGTGTATGCAAGGGCCTCTGGACTTTTATCATTAGTCTGTTTGTAATTATCAATCGTTTTTACCATTACTTGAAGACTATCTCCTAGTGCTTCTGGGTCAGATATATCTAGTTTTGCGTTAAACAAAGATTCTTTACACATTGAACTAGGTGGAACCTGGATCTTCTCTAGTTTAAAACACCAGAGAGAGAAATAGGCCACATTAGTAATGCGAATAGTGTGGTTTGTCTTTGGCATATCTAGACTCTTAGTCAGTTTAAGTACACTAGGGGCCACTATACTTTTATTCACAGGGTAGTCAGACAAATTAAGAGGTACAGCTAAGGTGGGAATAACTGATGACCCTTGGTTCAATTTATTACACACCCAACAGGATTCATATCCTGACTTCTTTGCATCCGCATACATAAATTTATTAAATTATCTTCTAGCCTTGTCAATTCCCGTTTCCGTCGGTCCTGTACCGATGGGACCGTTATGTCATGTTCTGGTGTCAACCCAATAGGGGCTGACCTCACTCCCTTAGGGAGCTGGATTGGAAAAATAGTCCAGCAACAATTGTCAATAAAGTCAAAAAGAAAACAATAATCCCAATACATATCAGGATCCTTTGGTACTGCTCAAATGGTCTCTAGTCTGGTAAAAAGGGTATCTGGAAGCAGAGGCTCATGGGCCTCCTGGGGTATCTCTGGAGCTTCCATTGGTTGGTTAGGCGGTGAACTTAACGGTCTTTCAATATCAACAAGTACAAAGACTGGAGTTTGGAGAGCCGGTGGTCAACTAGACTTGGATCTCCCTCCTCTCCGGTCTGTGCAGCTGCTTGGATACAGTGGAAACGTAGCTTCAGCGGATCGGATTCACTGGCTATCACTTTCCATGCCTTGTCCGTAACCTCTGCTGCTGGTTTCAGTCAGGAGTGATGTGTCCACGGCACCACCTCGGCCACTTTCACTGTAGTAGGAGTGGATAACAAGACAACATAAAAAAACTCTCCCTTTAGCTCCTATCTTCCATTGGTTAACCCATACTGAGTCTCCTGGACAGTACTTTGTAGGGTGGGAACAGAAAATAGGGTATATGCTCGCTCTCCCATTTGTATATACTCTGCATCGTGATCTAACCTGATCACTTACTAGCGTAGGTCAGTTTCTCCTATACACGGGGATCCCCCTCAACCAAGTTATCAAAGGGTAGGATATCCGCACATTATCTTGTATGGGCTTAATTTTAGGAGTGAGGTAGGATTGCTTTGGACATGCAGCAGTACGATTGGCAACACATCCAACCATTTCAATGACGTTTCTTGGTATATTTTAGTCATCAGGTCTTTATAGTTCTATTCATTCTTTCCACTTTTTCCAGAGCTTTGAGAGCTGTATGCGGTATGTAGCTTCCAAAAAATTCTCAGCAGGCCGAGTTGCTGTAAACAACTTTGTACGAAGGCTGGACCATTGTCTGATCCGATTTCAAGAGGCAGTCCATACCTTGGAATAATTTCTCTCATCAAACATCTCACTACTTCAGCAGTCTTTTCTGTTCGACTTGGGTAGGCCTCAACCCATCCCGTAATGACTACTAGCACCAGTATATTTATATCCTTTGCATGGAGGAGAACAGTAAAGTCAATTTGTAAGGAGGACAAGATAATCCACAGATAATACTCCTGGTGGTCGTACTATCCCTTGCCTTGGGTTGTTCTTAGCACGAGTGACACACTGATGGGCAATTGCTTTGCAAATGGCGAGTCCCATAAAATAATACGTTGTTGCTCCATGGCTGCTCTGAGTCCTGGAATGCAAGGACCAATTTCAGGTGCCAGAGTGGCTGGTAAGACAATTCTTTCATTCTCCAACTGGTACCATCCATCTTCTCTGTATTCTCCTGGCTCTTCGGAGAGCCATTTCTTCTCTTTTTCAGAGTAGGCCGGAGTCCAGTGAGTAATGGGTGTTGGTAACAGGGACGTCACCACTGGGAGAAGCCTCTTGGTATTCTTGGATATTCTGTGCTTCAAAACATATTCAGACAGTGCATCTCTTTCATGATCATTCTTTACCACCGGTAAGAAATATTTCATGGCACTTTCTTTCATTTTTTTTCCAGCTGATCTTCAACCAGTATTTCTTTCAGGAAGAACTTCACCAGCGGAGCTTGGTATTGTGCAGCTCCCAGCTCTCCCATGCTTTTCACAATTCGGGTAATTCTCAGGTTATTATGGGTGTTGGTATTCAAATTGGAGAAGCGTGTTGAAAAATTTGAGTCTCGTATCACTTCGATCTCCTCTTCCCCCACTAATTTCACGCAGAAGAAATTCAGCATCAGTTTATAGGCTCTCTGTAGCCTATGTTGGATTTCAGCGGTGTTTTTCATAATTTCAATTTCAGAAAAAGTCAGAGGTTTGCATGTTCATTTCGGCCTTTTCACGTAGAGGAAACAACCATTGGATATACTGTGGTGCTTCTCTAGAAGTTCATATTCACCGTACCAGTGGCAAAGAACATCTTCAATAAATTCTCCATTAGGTGCAAATCTTCTTTTATTCATATAGAAGTCAACATTTGGCTGATCTTGGAAAACAGCGTTCAGACAGACAGTTTTTCGACTTTCATTTGCGGGGATTCGGGTTTACATACCGGAATCTTGACAGGTGAGTCATCTTGAACCAGTCCTCTCTGGGGAACCGAAGTTTCATTTCGGTGTTCCGGATTTCCATTCCGGAAGCTTTTCAAGTGATTTTCAGCATTTACCGGTATCCTCTCCGGCGATCGGGGTTTCCTTCCCGAACACTTTCCAGGGATCTTCATCTTGATCTGGGTATCCTCTCCAGTTTAGTTTCAAGTGAGTTTTCTCCTGCTGCTGCACCTGCTGCTGTCGAGTACTCTTAGCCTTGGTTTCTTTCCAATCACAGCCACGCTCAGGGCTTGTGTTTGTCTGGCTGCTTCCTTTGCCGCCAGATCTGCTTTATGGTTTCCTCTGGGAACTTCTTCCTTGCCTTTTTGGTGGCCACGGCAATGAATAACACCAACTGCGGACGGTTTCCATACCGCATCCAGTAGATTCAATATTTCAAGGGCATATTTGACTTGTTTGCCTGCAGATGTTAGGAGGCCACGTTCTTTGTAGAGTACTCCGTGAGCATGTATTGTCATGAAAGCATACTTGGAATCGGTGTATATGTTCACCCTTTTGTTTTCAGATAGTTCTAGACCTCTGGTAAGGGCAATAATTTCAGCCAGTTGAGCAGAAGTGCCATTGGGCAGTGGTTTAGCTTCAATTGTTTCGTCAAGAGTGACTACTGCGTACCCAGCAATTCTTTCCATTTTCTACAAAACTGCTTCCATCAGTGAACAGTTGCAAGTCGTATTTGTCTAGGGGTATGTCTTTGAGGTCAGGTCTGCTGCTATATACTTCATCCATTACTTGAAGGCACTCATGTTCCTGATCTTTTGGAGCATCTGGAAGCAACGTAGCAGGATTCAGGGTGTAGATCAGTTCCAAAGGACTCTTGGGTTTTCACATAGCATAGCTTGGTACTTGGTCATTCTTGCATTGCTGAACCATTAATTGCCTTTATAGTCTAGAAGAGTCTGGACTGCATGAGGGACTTTCACAAAGAGTTCTTGGCCTATGTGAGCTTGTCAGCTTCAGCAACCAGGAGGGCAGTGGCTTCAAGCAACAAAGTCTTTAATTGGGTGACAGCCTCAGTTTGTTCTTCACTCCATATAATAGGGTCAGGCTCTGCACCTTTGGTGACTTGGTACAGAGGCTCAGTAATTCTCTTATTTGGCAATGAGTCTGTGGCTTGAGGGACACGGCCGACTGATTATTTGTGTTCTGGATTGCACGCTCAGTTCCTGTAAGATGGAAGCCTTGATACTTGACACTGTGTCTGCAAATCTGTGCCTTGTCTTGAGATTTTGTAGCCTGCCTTGCATAAGATACTTAACAGTTCTTTTGTGGCATTGAAACAATCTTCTTGAGTTGGTGGAGCAAGCATGAGATCATCAACATATTGTAATAGGGTATCTTTGTCTGGCTGAGAGTGATAGGCAGATAAGTCTTTGTTCAGTGCTTTCCCGACGATAGCAAACCTTGAGGGAGGCATATCATTTGATGTTTGGAGCCATTCTGGGCGTTTTCCCACTGAAAGGCAAACCATGGCTGATTCGCTGGAGCCAAGTGGATACAGAAAAACGCATCTTTTAAATCAAATGTAGAATTCTGTGTTGCCGGGTATCAGAGCTAGGAGATTACACTCAATTGGGTTAAATCCATATAAAGTCAATGTGGAAGAATTAACTGCTCTTAAATCCTGGACAGATCGGTACTCTTGGGTATTCTCTTTCTGCACTGGCAGTAGCGAAGTATTCCATGAAAACACACAAAACTTTAGGAAAATCGTACTTTAAACAGATGTTCAAGGTGGACTTGGATGTGCTGCCAAGCCTTTTTTTTTGAGATGTGGTAAATACACATTTTATAACACGTTTCTCTTTTCTCATCATCAACTTCTTTGTGTATTCCACATTTTACTTGTCTTTTCTATTTAGTTTACAATTTCTCCAAACTGATCTAATGCCTGCAATATTTTTTTCAGTTTCACACAGTGTTCGCAACTTGCTCTTGTGCAGTTTCTTTCCATACTGGTGAACTGCATACAGAGTCTCAAAATTGCGTATCATATATTCCAGGGGTGTTTCACCCTCCCCTGTTTTTTTTGGTTTAAAAGACCCATTACCCATAGCTATTTTTTTTTTTTTTTTTTACAGTGCAGATGTAACTTGCAGCAAAAGCACTTTAAAATCATTTGTCTGATACTTAATGCAACAATTCTCTCGTATCGTATTTGCTTCCTCCGTCAGTAGCCGGGCTGCAGTCGCCTGAGCCAGAAACGTACATTGGGAGTCCACTCTCAAGTTTGCTTTCTCGCAAGGCGAGTAGGCACTCAATCACTCAATCACTCAGCAATCACAACACGTACTGTATCAGATACATCTACCACAAAACAGTACATAAACAGTTCTATTCTTGCAGGTAACTTCTCCTCAGGGGGAACAAGTCCACTCTTCTGCATACTCAACACTAGATATAAACTACAGACACTATATTTAGAAAAAAACAGTTCTTTTGTTGCAGACAGCTAGCTCTCAATCATTAAATACAAGTACCTACTGCAACATCAGTATATACTTAACCATCAGTATTTATTTACCCTACTGCAGGGGCTTTTAGCACTTAGGGGGTGATCAGTCCCCTTGTCGGGAATATTAACACTTTCTTTAGTTAATCCGGACTGGCTTTAGAGCATCACAGGCTCTTGAGGCTCTACAGACCTCTCTATTCCTCGCTGGAGGGCAGTCCATCCCCAGCCCCTGTATCACACACAGATACAGAAATCTGGACTCTCTCCCTCCACAGCGCAGACAATTCTACAATTCTATACACTAATTGAAGCTAGCTGCTGGCATTATGCAACACACAAAAATACAATTATATTAGTTACCCCCTTTCCGCCGCGGCGTCACCAGTTTCCTCGGCCTGTTCCTTTTCGTGGATTCTCGGTCAGGAGCGTGCCCCCAGCAGGTTGATAGTCCACAAAGCAAGAATATCTCGCTTGGCGCCTTTAGTAGAGAATCAACATGCCTGGAGCTGGCACCTGCTGGATTCCACCAAAAATGCAGTAAATACTGCCGTTCAAACCTCCTTTGTGAACCAAAGCCTGATCACCGGACGAGACCTCAGATTTGTTACAGCCAGCTGACCGGGAACTTGTGGGTGATGGTTCGACGAAGGAAACAGACGGAGGCCTTTGTTTCAAAAGAAAATGGCGTTTATTTAACTGGTACCTGCTGGACTCAAGAAACAGAACGCATCTGTTCAAAAAGCTTGAGTGACGAGTACATCAGACTCAACTGCTTTTATACATTGTTCTAAAAATACAGGTCCCTTCCCAACATACCCAGATTGTCACGTGACAGTTACCATATGTCTGAGTTAGGACCTAACTTTACACATGATGTCATCTTTCCTCTTCATTCTCATTTTGGACGTACAGCTGTCTCTATAATTCTTCAATTTATCAACACTTCCTTCTTTGGCTTTGCTGACAAATCACATTCTTTAAGTAAGCAGACTGAAAATAGGGTCTGGAGCACTCAAGGACAGCAAGTTTATTTTAAAACACAAAATGGATGAACATCGAAATGGCATATCACTAGATTAGTATAGTTTTAAGTTAAATCCCAAGAATTGCTATCTCAACATCTCCTCCCACGCCCAGCTACATCTCCTCCCACGCCCGGCCACATCTCCTCCCATGCCCTACCCGGCATGGTCACATCTTTTTCCACGCCCCGCACGGTCACATCTCCTCCCGTGCCCCGCCCAGCACAGACACATCTCCCATGTCCTACCCAGCACAGTCACATCTCCTCCCGCACCCCGCCCAGCAGTCACATCTCCCGTGCCCCGCCTGGGAAGGTCACATCTCCTCCCGTGTCCCACCCATGCACGGTCACATCTCCTCTCGTGCCCCACTCAGGAAGGTCACATCTCCTGGGGAAAATGTGGGGAGGGACAGGGAAACACTGGAGGTATTCCCCTCTGGGCGTGGCTGCTGTTACCACCAAACGGTGTGTATTTAAAGGGGGTAATAAAGTACCTGTAACATATCTCAACACCTCAAACGGGTCACATCTGTTAATGCTGCCCTCTTACAGGACATCCATTTCCCACCAGTGGTCCTTCATGCTTTTTCCAGGCCTTAGCTGAAGCTAAGGGCGGGTACAATGAAAGAGCAGTGATAACCTTCCCCAGACAGGAGGCAGCGCTCAGTGCTGCAGTAAAATATATACAGTGCAAGGAAGGACCTGTAGACCAAAATATCAGATAACACCCTGGTGCCTTACCCCTCCTCCTCCTGCTTTCCCCTCTGGTGACCAGATGTGTGCAACCATAGCCCAAACCCAATGGACAGTCAAGCAGCTTGTAATGGCATGGTGGGCACTGGGCTGTTTGGCTCTTTGGTTGTTGTATGGATTGTGTTTACCTTTAGGTTTCACAATTTGTAATAGCTGATTCTTGTCATCGTGGAGCTGGTGTCCTGCGTCAATTCTCTGTATGAAGATCGCTTGCTTTAGGCTAATGTCAGACGAACGCATTCTGAGAGGACCGTGCATCCGGGCACAACTGACGTACTTTCTGACTGATGATACTGTAGACGCCACACGGTCTGTTTTTTTGACTGATGTAGATGGGAAATAAAATGAATATGAAAAATGATAAAAATTGATACATGATATGAAAAAACATTTTGTCCGTCAAAAATGCTGGACGTCAAAAATACTGTCCGTCTGACTACGTTCCATCACTCCCACACAAAGCTACGCCGACGTTGCGCACTCTGTTCTTGTCCGGCGCCACAGGTGTTGTGCGTTCGCACTTCTGCGCAGACTTACTTTGTGTGTGGGTCTATTGATCATAATTTTATGCTACGTCGGACGATAAAACATGCGGCAACACGGACGTGATCATTGCGTTCGTCTGACACGGGCCTAAATGACAAACCCAAAGCCTCGGCTGCAGAGCTTTCACTTACTGCACACAGGGTTTACTTGGTTTCACTGAATGTTAATGAAATGTATTATCTTCTTGCAGACGTATTAAAAAACAAGCGGCTCTAAAGCGTCGACATAAGGTGTCTCTGAAGCCCAGGTAAAACCACCGGGTGGGAGAGTTTATTCAAGAATTCCTTCCTTTAATTAAAGGGAGCGAGAAATAAACTTCCAAACCCGTCCACCACGAGGAGCCGACTATCAGTGAATATATGTCTGCCACAACATACTACTCAAAGTAACACCTAACCCCCTATCTGTGCTCCTACACCCAGGAGTAACTAACCCCCTATCTGTGCTCCTACACCCAGGAGTAACTAACCCCCCAATCTGTGCTCCTACAACCAGGAGTAACTAACCCCCTATCTGTGCTCCTACACCCAGGAGTAACTAACGCCCTATCTGTGCTCCTACACCCAGGAGTAACTAACCCCCCAATCTGTGCTCCTACACCCAGGAGTAACTAACCCCCTATCTGTGCTCCTACACCCAGGAGTAACTAACCCCCTATCTGTGCTCCTACACCCAGGAGTAACTAACCCCCCAATCTGTGCCCTTACACCCAGGAGTAACTAACCCCCAATCTGTGCTCCTACACCCAGGAGTAACTAACCCCCCAATCTGTGCTCCTACACCCAGGAGTAACTAACCCCCCATTCTGTGCTCCTACACCCAGGAGTAACTATCTGTGCTCCTACACCCAGGAGTAACTAACCCCCCAATTTGTGCTCCTACACCCAGGAGTAACGAACCCCCCAATCTGTGCTCCTACACCCAGGAGTAACTAACCCCCCAATCTGTGCTCCTACACCCAGGAGTAACTAACCCCCCCAATCTGCGCTCCTACACCCAGGAGTAACTAACACCCTATCTGTGCTCCTACACCAGGAGTAACTAACCCCCCAATCTGTGCTCCTACACCCAGGAGTAACTAACCCCCTATCTGTGCCTTTACACCCAGGAGTAACTAACCCCCCTATCTGTGCCCTTACACCCAGGAGTAACTAACCCCCTATCTGTGCCCTTACACAGAGCACTAACCAACTCCCCTTATCTGTGCCCTTACACCTAGGAGTAACTAACCTTCTATCTGTGCCCCTCCTCATTTCCGTTAGGAGTTTCCAAACCATTGTAATTGCTGTTAGTAATGGACATTGCTTATACAATATTATGTGACGCTGCAGATAATGCGGGGGGGGGGGTCGTGAAGACGGGGTGGGGATCCCCTGTATCCGGTGTGACCCGGGAATTTATTTTTGTGATATTGATGTCTTTGTGAGGTGGATTTTTAGGGATGGATTTCCGCCTTTAGTTGGTGATGATGATCGGCTGCTGATTATTTGAGTGTGTGTATGTGTGTATGTATGTGGTGTGTATGTATGTATGTGGTGTGTGTGTATGTATGTATGTGGTGTGTGTATGTATGTATGTATGTGGTGTGTGTGTGTGTGTGTGTGTATGTATGTGGTGTGTGTGTGTGTATGTGGTGTGTGTGTGTGTGTATGTGGTGTGTGTGTGTGTGTATGTGGTGTGTGTGTGTGTGTGTATGTGGTGTGTGTGTGTGGTGTGTGTGTGTGTGTATGTATGTATGTGGGGTGTGTGTGTGTATGTATGTATGTGGGGTGTGTGTGTGTATGTATGTGGGGTGTGTGTATGTATGTATGTGGGGTGTGTGTATGTATGTATGTGGTGTGTGTGTATGGATGTATGTATGTGGTGTGTGTGTATGTATGTATGTATGTGGTGTGTGTGTGTGTATGTATGTGGTGTGTGTGTGTGTGTGTGTATGTATGTGGTGTGTGTGTGTGTATGTATGTATGTATGTGGTGTGTGTGTGTGTATGTATGTATGTGGTGTGTGTGTGTATGTATGTATGTATGTGTGTGTTGTGTATGTGTATGTGGTGTGTGTGTGTATGTATGTGGTGTGTGTGTGTGTGTATGTATGTATGTGGTGTGTGTGTGTTGTGTGTGTATGTTGGTATGTATGTATGTGGTGTGTGTGTGTGTATGTATGTGGTGTGTGGTGTGTGTATGTATGTATGTATGTATGTGGTGTGGTGTGTGTGTATGTATGTATGTATGTGGTGTGTGTGTATGTATGTATGTATGTTGTGGTGTGTGTGTATGTATGTATGTGGTGTGGTGTGTGTTATGTATGTATGTGGTGTGTGGTGTGTGTGTGTGTGTTGTATGTATTATGTGGTGTGTGTGTGTGTATATGTATGTATGATTGTGGTGTGTGTATGTATGTATGTGGTGTGGTGTGTGTGTATGTATGTATGTGTGTGTGTGTATGTATGTGGTGTGTGTGTGTGTATGTATGTGGTGTGTGTGTGTATGTATGTATGTGGTGTGTGTGTGTGTATGTATGTATGTATGTATGTATGTGGTGTGTGTGTGTGTATGTATGTGGTGTGTGTGTGTGTATGTATGTATGTATGTATGTATGTGGTGTGTGTGTGTGTATGTATGTATGTATGTATGTATGTGGTGTGTGTGTGTGTATGTATGTGGTGTGTGTGTGTGTATGTATGTGGTGTGTGTGTGTGTATGTATGTATGTGGTGTGTGTGTGTGTTTGTATGTATGTGGTGTGTGTGTGTTGTATGTATGTATGTGGTGTGTGTGTGTGTATGTATGTATGTATGTGGTGTGTGTGTATGTATGTATGTGGTGTGTGTGTGTGTGTGTGTATGTATGTATGTGGTGTGTGTGTGTGTGTATGTATGTATGTATGTGGTGTGTGTGTGTGTGTATGTATGTATGTATGGTGTGTGTG
>CM019063.1:539296447-539562252 GCA_009667805.1 Leptobrachium leishanense
CAACTCTCTGCCCCCCAGCTCACTCAACTCTCTGCCCCCCAGCTCACTCAACTCTCTGCCCCCCCCGCTCACTCAACTCTCTGCCCCCCAGCTCACTCAACTCTCTGCCCCCCCAGCTCACTCAACTCTCTCTGCCCCCCAGCTCACTCAACTCTCTGCCCCCCCAGCTCACTCACTCTCTGCCCCCCCAGCTCACTCAACTCTCTGCCCCCCCAGCTCACTCAACTCTCTGCCCCCCAGTTCACAGCAACTCTCTGCCCCCCCCAGCTCACAGCAACTCTCTGTCCCCCGCTCACTCAACTCTCTGACCCCCCAGCTCACTCAACTCTCTGCCCCCCCAGCTCACTCAACTCTCTGCCCCCAGCTCACTCAACTCTCTGCCCCCCAGCTCACTCAACTCTCTGCCCCCCCAGCTCACTCAATCTCTCTGCCCCTCCAGCTCACTCAACTCTCTGCCCCCCAGCTCACTCAACTCTCTGTCTCTGCCCCCCCAGCTCACTCAACTCTCTGCCCCCCAGCTCACTCAACTCTCTGCCCCCCAGCTCACTCAACTCTCTGTCCCCCCAGCTCACTCAACTCTCTGTCCCCCCAGCTCACTCAACTCTCGCCCCCCCAGCTCACTCAACTCTCTGCCCCCCCGCTCACTCAACTCTCTGCCCCCCAGCTCACTCAACTCTCTGCCCCCCCCAGCTCACTCAACTCTCTGCCCCCCCGCTCACTCAACTCTCTGCCCCCCCAGCTCACTCAACTCTCTGCCCCCCAGCTCACAGCAACTCTGTCCCCCCAGCTCACAGCAACTCTCTGTCCCCCCCCCCCAGCTCACAGCAACTCTCTGTCCCCCCAGTTCACAGCAACTCTGTTTTTCCAGGTTACACAGTAGCTCTCTGACCCCCCCCATTACACAGTAGCTCTCTGACCCCCCCCTCCCCGGGTTACACAGTAGCTCTCTGGTTTTCCCGGTTACACAGTAGCTCTCTGGTCACCCCCCTCCCGGTTACACAGTAGCTCTCTGGTCACCCCCCTCCCGGTTACACAGTAGCTCTCCGGTCACCCCCCTCCCAGTTAAACAGTAGCTCCCTGGTTCCCCCTGTTTGCACGGTAGCTCACGGGTCCCCCCCCCCCCGGGCAACATGGTACAGGGTAGCTTTTCGGTTACCAATTTCATAGTAGCTCTGGTCTCCCCGGGTTACACAATAGCTCTTGTGACAGACCACCTGGCACACCGACTATGTGCCTCTTACAAACTCTAGCTTTCTCCATGCTGAACCCCGACATCCAGGATTCTCAGCCCAAAACCTCCCTAAAATCACCCGGCACGACCAGTGTTTTAGAGTGAAAAACAAGACTGATTCTTTATTTTTAAAAATGCAGTTATGTGCATTAAGGGACAAATAAATCACAGATACTATCAACAGATCCAGTAACAGCACAATGGAAGATACATTCATCACAATGGATCATTTACACAGGCAACCTTTACCTTACACTGCCTGCTAGATCCTGCAGAAAGGGGGCGGAGCATGTGAAAACAAAGGAATCAATTACTTACAGGGGGTGAATGTACACTATACAGAGAGAGGATAGTAATACAGCGGGTGGGTGTACACTATACAGAGAGAGGATAGTAATACAGCGGGTGGGTGTACACTATACAGAGAGGATAGTAATACAGCGGGTGGGTGTACACTATACAGAGAGAGGATAGTAATACAGCGGGTGGGTGTACACTATACAGAGAGAGGATAGTAATACAGCGGGTGGGTGTACACTATACAGAGAGGATAGTAATACAGCGGGTGGGTGTACACTATACAGAGAGAGGATAGTAATACAGCGGGTGGGTGTACACTATACAGAGAGAGGATAGTAATACAGAGGGAATGTACATTATACAGAGAGAGGATAGTAATACAGAGGGAATGTACACTATACAGAGAGAGGATAGTAATACAGAGGGAATGTACACTATACAGAGAGAGGATAGTAATACAGAGGGAATGTACACTATACAGAGAGGATAGTAATACAGAGGGAATGTACACTATACAGAGAGAGGATAGTAATACAGAGGGAATGTACACTATACAGAGAGAGGATAGTAATACAGAGGGAATGTACATGTAGCGCTCACTCCCAGAGAAGCCGCTGAATTAACCTCGGGTTAGTCTCACCGCGCAAGGGAATAAATATACACCAGAACTGTTGTGGATTTTATAGATTATATACTTTACTGATCCCAATAAAGCGGCATATATAATGTAGATACGGTATATGAACGACAGGATTTCATAATGCGGGAAAAACACGCGGCGGCAAAAGAAAAGTTTAACCCCTTCAGTTCTGGAGTGTAAGTCCCGTGAAAGTAATGTCTCAAAAAGGTGTATATGTATGATCTCAGGTACCCGGGTACTGTATTCAACTGGCCAGTGAATGAAATAGGCAAATCTTCGACTAGTCACATTGGGGCCCTGTAGATTTAAACAATAATGCAGCGTGCTTTGTTATACTTGGAACTGCGGCCTGGAAGGCCTCTCACCCATCCGTTAGACAATCTGTTCTGCTGCCCGATCAAGGATGTCTTTCCGCTTTTTACACTGGGACTCTGTGCCACCGGATCCGCTCCCTTGCTTGTCCGATCTCCACAATGAGAAACTATGGCCTACATCCTGCACTCCCAATGGATCATCGCGGTCTCCTTACTCGGGGTCCAACCGGAACTAAATTTCTGCGCAGACCTCTCAGCGGTGCGTAGGTAGGTCTCTGCAAAGTCACCGTCCCGATCTCCAGCACCCGCGAGGCAGCACCTGCACTCCGGCATGGTCACGATCCCTGGCAGCCTCACGTGCGTCCTCCACCTTTCGCCGCTCGGCTCACTCTGCCTCTCCTCCGCACGAGGCTGCTGACGTCCTTCCCCTCTCTCCCACCCACTTCCTGTATCCGCCGCAAAGCCCGATGGAAATTGTAGTTCGTTTAGGTCCAGCATAGTCCATATGGTTCTGTCTCCCTCTGGTGGCCATAACGAGCAAAAGCAGCAACACAATCTTTAACAGCACTACATACACTATACAGAGAGAGAGGATAGTAATACAGAGGGAATGTAGACTATACAGAGAGGATAGTAATACAGAGGGAATGTACACTATACAGAGAGGATAGAAATACAGAGGGAATGTACACTATACAGAGAGGATAGTAATACAGAGGGAATGTACACTATACAGAGAGAGGATAGTAATACAGAGGGAATGTACACTATACAGAGAGGATAGAAATAGAGGGAATGTACACTATACACAGAGAGAGGATAGTAATACAGAGGGAATGTACACTATACAGAGAGGATAGTAATACAGAGGGAATGTACACTTTACACAGAGAGAGGATAGTAATACAGAGGGAATGTACACTATACAGAGAGGATAGAAATACAGAGAGAATGTACACTATACAGATAGGATAGAAATAGAGGGAATGTACACTATACAGAGAGAGGATAGTAATACAGAGGGAATGTAGACTATACAGAGAGGATAGTAATACAGAGGGAATGTACACTATACAGAGAGGATAGAAATACAGAGGGAATGTACACTATACAGAGAGGATAGTAATACAGAGGGAATGTACACTATACAGAGAGGATAGAAATAGAGGGAATGTACACTATACACAGAGAGAGGATAGTAATACAGAGGGAATGTACACTTTACAGAGAGGATAGTAATACAGAGGGAATGTACACTATACACAGAGAGAGGATAGTAATACAGAGGGAATGTACACTTTACAGAGAAAGGATAGTAATACAGAGGGAATGTACACTATACAGAGAGAGGATAGTAATACAGAGGGAATGTACACTATACAGAGAGAGGATAGTAATACAGAGTGAATGTACACTATACAGAGAGAGGATAGTAATACAGAGGGAATGTACACTATACAGAGAGAGGATAGTAATACAGAGGGAATGTACACTATATAGAGAGAGGATAGTAATACAGAGTGAATGCACACTATACAGAGAGAAGATAGTAATACAGAGGGAATGTACACTATACAGAGAGAGGATAGTAATACAGAGGGAATGTACACTATACAGAGAGAGGATAGTAATACAGAGTGAATGTACACTATACAGAGAGAGGATAGTAATACAGAGGGAATGTACACTATACAGAGAGGATAGAAATACAGAGGGAATGTACACTATACAGAGAGGATAGTAATACAGTGGGAATGTACACTATACAGAGAGGATAGAAATACAGAGGGAATGTACACTATACAGAGAGGATAGTAATACAGAGGGAATGTACACTATACAGAGAGGATAGAAATACAGAGGGAATGTACACTATACAGAGAGGATAGAAATAGAGGGAATGTACACTATACAGAGAGAGGATAGTAATACAGAGAGAATGTACACTATACACAGAGAGAGGATAGTAATACAGAGAGAATGTACACTATACACAGAGAGAGGATAGTAATACAGAGGGAATGTACACTATACAGAGAGGATAGTAATACAGAGGGAATGTACACTATACAGAGAAAGGATAGTAATACAGAGGGAATGTACACTATACAGAGAGGATAGAAATACAGAGTGAATGTACACTATACAGAGGATCGTAATACAGAGGGAATGTACACTATACAGAGAGGATAGAAATACAGAGGGAATCTACACTATACAGAGAGGATAGTAATACAGAGGGAATGTACTCTATACAGAGAGGATAGTAATACAGAGGGAATGTACTCTATACAGAGAGAGGATAGTAATACAGAGGGAATGTACACTATACAGAGAGGATAGTAATACAGAGGGAATGTACACTATACAGAGAGGATAGTAATACAGAGGGAATGTACACTATACAGAGGATCGTAATACAGAGGGAATGTACACTATACAGAGAGAGGATAGTAATACAGAGGGAATGTACACTATACAGAGAGAGGATAGTAATACAGAGGGAATGTACACTATACAGAGAGAGGATAGTAATACAGAGGGAATGTACACTATACAGAGGATAGAAATACAGAGGGAATGTACACTATACAGAGAGAGGATAGTAATACAGAGGAATGTACACTATACAGAGAAAGGATAGTAATACAGAGGGAATGTAACTATACAGAGAGGATAGTAATACAGAGGGAATGTACACTATAACAGAGAGGATAGTAATACAGAGGGAATGTACAACTATACAGAGAGGATAGTAATACAGAGGGAATGTACACTATACAGAGAGGATAGTAATACAGAGGGAATGTACATTATACACAGAGAGGATAGTAATACAGAGGGAATGTAGACTATACAGAGAAAGGATAGTAATACAGAGGGAATGTACACTATACAGAGAGAGGATAGAAATACCGAGGGAATGTACACTATACAGAGAGGATAGTAATACAGAGGGAATGTACACTATACACAGAGAGAGGATAGTAATACAGAGGGAATGTAGACTATACAGAGAAAGGATAGTAATACAGAGGGAATGTACACTATACAGAGAGGATAGAAATACAGAGGGAATGTACTCTAGAGATACAACCTGACACTATAATAAATACATAAGTGAATAATACACAGACACAGTCAACATAAATCCTGGATTCCCTGAGCAATCCAATTGGCAAACCCCAGGTAGCACCTTGGCCCATAGTCTGTAGGAAGGAGGCTAACCCCCAGACTCCTCCAATTGTCCCAGAGACAGCTGAGTCTGTCACATTTCTCCCCTCCCAACAGTAGACTAACCAGGTACCAGATCACCAACTGGTCTGGACCTGTGTTAATCTGGAAAGAAGGACTCCAATGCCTGGTGTTGTGACCTGGGGAACCAAACGGCTCCGGTGGGGTGTTGAGGGCTCCTCCCTGTCCCTTGGCCTGTCAACGGGTAATGAGGCCACTTGTTTCTCCTACTGGAATCTTGCTCTGTGGCTGGAGTAAGGATGGGACAGTTGTATGGTCCTTGGGTTCCTCTGTGAGCACGTGGCTCTCCTCTTTATCCCCAATCTCTGGAGCAGTAGGTTATGGGTAGGGGTTCCCAGATTCCCCTATTAATATGACGGAGAATCCTGATTATAGTAAATACACGGAGGCGAATATTATGCTATGTTTTCTTTACTTAAGCCGATAGCAGCAAAGATTAACACAAAATACAAAGTATTTTGAGAGAAAAAGAAATCTCCTTAACAATCAACTAAGACATGTCCAATAGTATTGTCCTTTAGTCTCTTCCAACCAATCAGCGATCAGCCAGGTGTATAAATCCTGAGGTAACCATTGGCCAATCCTCTGTTCTGGTGCGAGACCGATGGAACTTAGAACGGAAACTGAAACTTGAAGAACTTGGTAAAACACGACGCTGCAATGAATGGTTTAACGAAAACCCAATTACACGGAGGGAGAAACAATATTATAAATTAATGCATATCATGACATATAATAACACTTATAGGTTAACCACTTCGAACTGATAATATATACAGACGGGCGGGATAATACTCGCTTCCGTGTCGTTACTATAATCATCATTCCCCGTCATATAATAGGGGAATCTGGGAATTATCCCACAAGACACGGAGGCGAGTATTATGCTCGTTCAAAGCTAATTAATTAACGATTGTGACATATGTATAACTGGTTTAAAATAAAACTCTGGGAAGGTGGATTCCCTGGACCAGTCAGCTGTTTTTAAGATGTCCTCAAGATGACATCCTTGCGACAGAGCCCCTGAAGCAGAGGCACTCCGAGAAGAATGGGCTCCAAAAATGGAGATATCTACACCAGCCTCTGACATGATCCCTTTAACCCACCCAGCTAGAGTGGTGGAAGTTACTGGGTTATGAGGTTTACGTAGAGAAATGAACAAACGCTGAGATTGAGATGATCTATTAGGATTCGTAACCCTTTCATAGGCTTTTAAACAAAGGACGGGACATAAATTAGGGCGTTGAGGAAACGCTGGGTAGAAAACGTCTGACAGAGAGGATTTAGTCCTGTTAGAAATTACAAATGATTCCCCGCTGGAATTCCATGGAAACCCTGATGGGAAGCGGAAATCACAGACCTAACGTTATTAATCGTGTGATACGTCTTTCCCTCCTCAAACAACTGAGTGAAGAAACTCAATAACTGACTCACAGGAGCTGATATGGGATCAACTTGTCCCAGACACCAAGCGACCCATGATCTCCAAGCCCTATTGTATCGTTCCCTGGTAGATGGGGCCCAAGAACTGGACAATAAGGAGGCAGTTGCCTCTGAAATGCCGCCTGAAGGCCAGTGACCCCTGATAACTTCCAAGCCATTAGCTGGAAAGAGCGAGACTGCAAGATGTTCTGCAGTGTTCCCTCTGGGTCCTGTAGACGGGATGAGGACACCTGAATTAGCCTGGGAATGTCTACAGATCATTCCAGAAGACGTGGAAACCAGGGTTGGGTTTTCCACAGTGGTGATATCAGTACTATGGTCGCCCTCTGAACTTGGACTAGGTGTAACACCCTCGAGATGAGCAGAAATGGAGGAAAAGCATAATGTATTCCTGATGGCCAAACCTGGACCAGCACGTCCGTGGTTAACGCCGTGGGATCTGGTTTCCAGCTGTAGAATTGTGGCAATTGTGTGTTGAGGCGAGTAGCGAATAGGTCTATACAGAAAGGACTCCAAAGGGATGACAAAGTGGAGAACACCTTGACATCCAATCTCCAATCGCTGGTATCTGAGATACCTGGAGTTCCAGTCTGCAATAGTGTTGGATAGACCTGGTATATATTGTAAGGAAAATCGCCGACGGTGTAATAAAAAGCATAGCGCTGCCTCATAGTAATGGGACTTGCAGCAGGATTACCAAGAATCACCTCCTACCATGCAGCGCTCAGGTGTTGTTTAATTCCACCAATCACCCGGCATAAAACCAGGCCACACCTGATGACCTATGTTTCCTCATTGTCTTGGAATCTCCAAGCTGCCGGGAGCTGAACTTGTTGATCCCATACTTACCTGAATTCTGGATCCTCGTTATATCTCCTGGACTTCTTGTTTCTCCCTGGATTTCTCTGATCACCTCCCGTGGATTACAAGGATTTATTTCATTTCCTACCTGGACGCCTATACAGAGTGCGAGGACGGAGATATAACTTTATTATTTAAAGACTTCTTCCTCTTTATTGTTTATCTCCATATTATATATATATATAGTATTGGCGTAGATGGAGCCGCACACGTGTCCTTGCTTTAAAACCATACATTTTATTGATAACATAAAATAAAACCGACGTTTCGGCTCAGACACGAACCTTTCTCAAGAATGTCTGAGCCGAAACCTCGGTTTTATTTTATGTTATCAATAAAATGTATTGTTTTAAAGCAAGGACACGTGTGCGGCTCCATCTACGCCAAGACTACAAATTATCGTTTGAAAGCCGGCATTGTGGCACTTTAAATCGGTCTCCTTGAGAGAATGGAAAGCTGGGACTATGTTTGGTATATATATATATACAGTTGTGTTCAAAATGATTCAACCCCCAATGCTGTAAAGGGTTTTAGGGAATTTAGTGACATTTGTAATTGTATTCAGAATGAAATCCTACAAGGACTTTTTAAAGAACCATATGCAACTAAAATGACATCAATTGGTTTTGTAATACAGTAGTAAATGTTTCTTTTGTGAATTCTTCATTGACACAATTATTCAAACCCTTAAAGACTACCACTCTGAAGAACAGAGGTTCATTCAAGTGTTTTCAATCAGGTATTGAAAACACCTGTGGATGTCACGGAGCAGCAATAAAGCATAATAAGCACCAATTAGGCAGCTTTAAAATGACTGTGATACTCAGCTCCTTCTAGACATTTACTGGTGTGGTTACAAACATGGTGAAGTCAGAGAATGGTCCAGGAAGACAAGAGAAGAGGTGATTACTCTTCACAGGAAGGGCAATGGCTATAAGAAGATTGCAAAGATGTTAAACATACCAAGAGAGACCATAGGAAGCATCATTCGCAAATTCAAGGCAAAGGGCACTGTTGAAACGCTACCTGGTCGTGGCAGAAAGAAGATGCTGACTTCGACTGCTGTGCGCTACCTGAAGCGTAGAGTGGAGAAAAGTCCCCGTGTGACTGCTGAGGAACTGAGAAAAGATTTGTCAGATGTGGGTACTGAAGTTTCAGCTCAGACAATACGGCGCACACTGCGTAAGGAAGGCCTCCATGCCAGAACTCCCAGGCGCACCCCCTTGCCGTCTCCAAAGAATAAGAAGAGTCGACTGCAGTATGCCAAAAGTCATGTGGACAAACCACAGAAGTTTTGGGATAGTGTTCTGTGGACTGATGAAACAAAATTAGAACTGTTTGGGCCCATGGATCAACGCTATGTTTGGAGGAGGAAGAACAAGGCCTATGAAGAAAAAAACACCTTGCCTACTGTGAAGCATGGCGGGGGGTCAATCATGCTTTGGGGCTGTTTTGCTTCTGCAGGTACAGGGAAGCTTCAGCGTGTGCAAGGTACCATGAACTCTCTTCAGTACCAGGAGATATCGGATGACAATGTGATGCAGTCCGTCACAAACCTGAGGCTTGGGAGACGTTGGACCTTACAACAGGACAATGATCCCAAGCATACCTCCAAGTCCACTAGAGCATGGTTGCAGATTAAAGGCTGGAACATTTTGGAGTGACCATCGCAGTCACCTGACTTAAATCCCATTGAGAACCTCTGGTGGGACTTAAAGAAAGCAGTTGCAGTGCGCAAGCCTAAGAATGTGACTGAACTGGAGGCTTTTGCCCATGACGAATGGGCGAAGATACAGTAGATCGCTGCAAGACACTTGTGTCAAGCTATGCTTCACGTTTAAAAGCTGTTATAACTGTAAAAGGATGTGTACTAAGTACTAAGATTGAATGTCACTTGGGGTTGAATAAAACTGATAATGATGTGAGCACAGAAAAGACATTTGTGGTTATTTCATTATAAATGTTATGTTATATTTGTCTGACCTACACGTGCCTCTTTGATTTAATTGTAAGCAAGATGACTGAATGATCAAAATCAATGTCAAACTGGCCAAAACACTCAATTTCATTGGGGGTTGAATAATTTTGAACACAACTGTATATATTCAGTGTACTTCTGTATTCCTTACCTCTTGTGATTATATGTGTCCTTCTCTGTATAACCTATACCTTATTTCTCTATACCAATAGCTGCAATCTGTATATATAATATCAGTTTCTCTCCCTCTCTCTGTATATTATATATGTATTCTTCCTTTTCTCTTCTAGATCTGTATCATTATTATATCATGCTCTTATCCCAGTTTAGTGTCCTCACCTACTCCTGTATATCTTCAGTGTGTCTTGTTATTATTTATTCAGCTTTCTCCTTCTTTGGTATAATCCCCTTTTACATTCTGTTATTACCTCTTGTGTTCTTTACAATAAACCCTTCATATATATCTCTACCTTGCAAGCCTCCTGATTTTAATGCAGTGACTCGAATCTACCGCCCCGGAACCTGTATCCGCACATATATACTGTGCCTGGACTGAAAGTTAAAACCCCCAAAAGGATTTCGCCATCTCTGCCCAATGTCTGGATCTGGGCCCCCCCAGGTGGTTTATATATTGTACAGCCGCAAAGTTGTCCATTTCTAAAAGAATTGATGTGACTTGGAAATGTTTTATAAAACTTTGGCGAATAACCCAGCTAGGAGTTCTAAGCAATTTATGTGTAGAGTTAATTCGGTAGAATCCCATCTGCCGCCTGTGGAAAGTGATCCGCAGTGCGTGCCCCAACCAGATCTGCTGGCGTCTGGCTCTATAGTTATCTCCGGAATGGGATGGAGAATGGCCCTCCCATACCACGTCTCCATATGATCCAGCCACCAATTCATTTCTGATCTCGACTCGTCCAGAGAAATGAGGTCGGTGTAAAGGCATCCCCTCCGCAGATATCGTGCCTTCAGACGTTGAAGAGCAGGATAATATAGCGGTCCTGGAAGAAACGCTTGTATTACCGCAGAGAGGAGGCCCAACAGACGAGCTAACCATCTCAGTGGGAAGTGTTGTGGAACCAGGAGACGTCTGATTTCTTTGCGAAGCGATGGAATCTTGACGGCAAAGAAAGCGACATCTCTATAGAATTGACTGTGAAACCTAGAAACTCTAGTGACTGTGTAGGGGTGAGGATAGACTTGTTGTAGTTTGGTTAACAGATTTAATGTCCAATCCCTGTGTAGAATAAGGGACGATTGATCTCCCACTAGTATTAAGATATCGTCTAGATATATCACTAGACGCACCCCTTTGTCTGGTAAGAATGACACTACGGGTTTCATTGACCTTGTAAAGCATCTTGGGGCTGATGATAGACCGAATGGGAGGGACCTGAACCTCCATAGTGTGTTTTCCCAATAAAACTGAAGGAAGTCCCAGCTTAGAGGATCTATGGGTATCGTTAAATAAGCATCTTTTAATCTTTTAAGTCTATTTTGACCAAGCAGTCGTGTGGGGTTAATACTTCTCTCCGTGATGGAATGGCCTCCATCTTGAAATGGTTGTAAGTGACATATTCGTTTAATTGCTTTAATTTTATTACACCCCGATATCGCGGGTACCTCTTACTTTGAGGGAAGAAGGTGGGATACTTTGGTCCCTCGTTAAGAGGACCTAAAGGAGCCTCGTGAGGTTGAGTAAGGATATCGACCAGGAAAACGGCCCCGGCTTCTCCCGGCCCTGACAAAAACACTATTCGGGAAAGTCCAACGTAAGCTGGATTTTACTTTGAAAACAGTGTTAAAAGAACCAGAATAGGTATTCATTTCCTTATAGATTCCTTCTCCAATCAGGAATCCATCCACCTCTGGGCCCGGCTCATTAGACGCCAATGTCTCGAACTTCGGGTCTATTTTTAGGAGGATAAACCCGTCTTCATTCCGTACCCAAAACTGAATTAATATTACCGAAGACACATACTAAACGTTGGACCCAGCCTCTATACTCAGAGAGGTCCGGTTTATCATTGGTTATTATTATTATTCTTTATTTATAAAGCGCCAGCATATTCCGCAGCGCTGTACAATAAGCACAGTATAGACAGGGTTACAATACATTGAACAACATTTGACAAACAGTACAGGAGGAGATGAGGGCCCTATTCCCGTAGGAACTCACAATCTGGGAGGGTTGGGGTTGGAAACAGGAGGAGAGGACTGTAAGGTGAGAGTGATTGATGGTTGCGTCAGTGAGTTGGGGGGTCGCTTCCCTAAATAGGAATGTTTTAAGGGAGCGTTTGAAGGAAGAGAAGTTAGGGGAAAGTCTGACAGTACGAGGGAGAGCGTTCCAGAGAATGGGGGCTGCGCGTGAGAAATCCTGCAGTCTATCATGGGAAGAGGTGATGCGGTGAGAAGCTAGGCGCAGGTCACTGTTTGACCTTAGGGAGCGGGCTGGGGTGTATTTGGTGATTTGTGAGGACAGGTCAAAAATGACCTTTCAATCGAGTCCATCAGTTTAGACAAAGGTCCTAAAAAATCAAATAGCTTGTTGTGACAAACCTTAAGGGTAGCCTCGACACCCCTTTTCGGGGACCAACCAGATTCTTGAATAATTTCAATTATTTTAGGGTCCAACTCAGGAGCTACATTTAATTTCTGTGCCGGTGTTGGGGTCGGGCACTCAGCCCTCATATTGCTCCTGCTTTTCTTGTTGTTTCTAATCCTCTCCTCAATATATTTAGCGACATGTTCAATAGGGGCCCATTCACTGAGCGCGGGTGCTTTAACATTTACAGGACAAACCTTGTGTTGCCCAAAGCATCAGCTCACAGAGTCCTCCTCGGTGCTGTAACTATCCGTGGAGCTCACAGAGTCCTCCTCGGTGCTGTAACTATCTGTGGAGCTCAGAGTCCTCCTCGGTGCTGTAACTATCTGTGGAGCTCAGAGTCCTCCTCGGTGCTGTAACTATCCGTGGAGCTCACAGAGTCCTCCTCACTCAGCGCTGTAACTATCTGTGGAGCTCACAGAGTCCTCCTCAGTGCTGTAACTATCTGTGGAGCTCACAGAGTCCTCCTCGGTGCTGTAACTATCTGTGGAGCTCACAGAGTCCTCCTCGGTGCTGTAACTATCCGTGGAGCTCACAGAGTCCTCTCAGTGCTGTAACTATCTGTGGAGCTCACAGAGTCCTCCTCACTCAGTGCTGTAACTATCTGTGGAGCTCACAGAGTCCTCCTCGGTGCTGTAACTATCTGTGGAGCTCACAGAGTCCTCCTCGTGCTGTAACTATCTGTGGAGCTCACAGAGTCCTCCTCGGTGCTGTAACTATCTGTGGAGCTCACAGAGTCCTCCTCACTCAGCGCTGTAACTATCTGTGGAGCTCACAGAGTCCTCCTCACTCAGCGCTGTAACTATCTGTGGAGCTCACAGAGTCTCCTCTCGGTGCTGTAACTATCCGTGGAGCTCACAGAGTCCTCCTCAGTGCTGTAACTATCTGTGGAGCTCACAGAGTCCTCCTCAGTGCTGTAACTATCTGTGGAGCTCACAGAGTCCTCCTCAGTGCTGTAACTATCTGTGGAGCTCACAGAGTCCTCCTCACTCAGTGCTGTAACTATCTGTGGAGCCTCACAGAGTCCTCCTCGGTGCTGTAACTATCTGTGGAGCTCACAGAGTCCTCCTCGGTGCTGTAACTATCTGTGGAGCTCACAGAGTCCTCCTCGGTGCTGTAACTATCTGTGGAGCTCACAGAGTCCTCCTCACTCAGCGCTGTAACTATCTGTGGAGCTCACAGAGTCCTCCTCAGTGCTGTAACTATCTGTGGAGCTCACAGAGTCCTCCTCCGTGCTGTAACTATCTGTGGAGCTCACAGAGTCCTCCTCGGTGCTGTAACTATCCGTGGAGCTCACAGAGTCCTCCTCAGTGCTGTACTATATCTGTGGAGCTCACAGAGTCCTCCTCAGTGCTGTAACTATCTTGTGGAGCTCACAGAGTCCTCACTCAGTGCTTGTAACTATCTGTGGAGCTCACAGAGTCCTCCTCAGTGCTGTAACTATCTGTGGAGCTCACAGAGTCCTCCTCACTCAGTGCTGTAACTATCTGTGGAGCTCACAGAGTCCTCCTCGGTGCTGTAACTATCTGTGGAGCTCAAGAGTCCTCCTCGGTGCTGTAACTATCTGTGGAGCTCACAGAGTCCTCCTCGGTGCTGTAACTATCTGTGGAGCTCACAGAGTCCTCCTCGGTGCTGTAACTATCTGTGGAGCTCACAGAGTCCTCCTCGGTGCTGTAACTATCTGTGGAGCTCACAGAGTCCTCCTCGGTGCTGTAACTATCTGTGGAGCTCACAGAGTCCTCCTCACTCAGCGCTGTAACTATCTGTGGAGCTCACAGAGTCCTCCTCGGTGCTGTAACTATCTGTGGAGCTCACAGAGTCCTCCTCGGTGCTGTAACTATCCGTGGAGCTCACAGAGTCCTCCTCAGTGCTGTAACTATCTGTGGAGCTCACAGAGTCCTCCTCAGTGCTGTAACTATCTGTGGAGCTCACAGAGTCCTCCTCAGTGCTGTAACTATCTGTGGAGCTCACAGAGTCCTCCTCAGTGCTGTAACTATCTGTGGAGCTCACAGAGTCCTCCTCAGTGCTGTAACTATCTGTGGAGCTCACAGAGTCCTCCTCACTCAGTGCTGTAACTATCTGTGGAGCTCACAGAGTCCTCCTCGGTGCTGTAACTATCTGTGGAGCTCACAGAGTCTCCTCGGTGCTGTAACTATCTGTGGAGCTCACAGAGTCCTCCTCGGTGCTGTAACTATCTGTGGAGCTCACAGAGTCCTCCTCGGTGCTGTAACTATCTGTGGAGCTCACAGAGTCCTCCTCGGTGCTGTAACTATCTGTGGAGCTCACAGAGTCCTCCTCGTGCTGTAACTATCTGTGGAGCTCACAGAGTCCTCCTCGGTGCTGTAACTATCTGTGGAGCTCACAGAGTCCTCCTCGTTCTGTAACTATCTGTGGAGCTCACAGAGTCCTCCTCGGTGCTGTAACTATCTGTGGAGCTCACAGAGTCCTCCTCGGTGCTGTAACTATCTGTGGAGCTCACAGAGTCCTCCTCGGTGCTGTAACTATCTGTGGAGCTCACAGAGTCCTCCTCAGTGCTGTAATATCTGTGGAGCTCACAGAGTCCTCCTCAGTGCTGTAACTATCTGTGGAGCTCACAGAGTCCTCCTCAGTGCTGTAACTATCTGTGGAGCTCACAGAGTCCTCCTCAGTGCTGTAACTATCTGTGGAGCTCACAGAGTCCTCCTCAGTGCTGTAACTATCTGTGGAGCTCACAGAGTCCTCCTCATTCAGTGCTGTAACTATCTGTGGAGCTCACAGAGTCCTCCTCGGTGCTGTAACTATCTGTGGAGCTCACAGAGTCCTCCTCGGTGCTGTAACTATCTGTGGAGCTCACAGAGTCCTCCTCGGTGCTGTAACTATCTGTGGAGCTCACAGAGTCCTCCTCACTCAGCGCTGTAACTATCAGTGGAGCTCACAGAGTCCTCCTCAGCGCTGTAACTATCTGTGGAGCTCACAGAGTCCTCCTCGGTGCTGTAACTATCTGTGGAGCTCACAGAGTCCTCCTCAGTGCTGTAACTATCTGTGGAGCTCAGAGTCCTCCTCGGTGCTGTAACTATCTGTGGAGCTCACAGAGTCCTCTTCAGTGCTGTAACTATCTGTGGAGCTCACAGAGTCCTCCTCGGTGCTGTAACTATCTGTGGAGCTCACAGAGTCCTCCTCAGTGCTGTAACTATCTGTGGAGCTCACAGAGTCCTCCTCAGTGCTGTAACTATCTGTGGAGCTCACAGAGTCCTCCTCACTCAGTGCTGTAACTATCTGTGGAGCTCACAGAGTCCTCCTCGGTGCTGTAACTATCTGTGGAGCTCAGCGCGAGCAACCACTCGCGAGCGCCACCTCAGAACACCAATGGTGCGAAAGCCGCACCTCCTGAAGGGCGAACCTGAGCAGGAGACTCGGCGAACAGCTGAACCACAGCTGCAAAGACGGACCCGGCTGCCAGTAAAAAAATCACCAATGCGAACAAACCATAATAAAAGGCAATAAAATAACAGCAATATAAATGTATATGCCAGTCCCGGCAGCCGCTGAAAGAGCGAAACAAACCCTGAACAAAGTGCAGTAACGGGGCAGAAAATACACATTTAACTCATAAAACCAACACAGGAAATATATACATCTCTATATATATATATATATTCCTCCCTCCGATGCCTCCCCACCTCCTGACTTCTCTATCACGGTGGAGGGTATCACCATCTCCCCATCAAACCAAGTTCGCTGTCTTGGAGTTACACTGGACTCTGCTCTTTCCTTCATCCCCCACATCAAGTCTCTTTCATCCTCCTGCCGATACCAACTGCGTAATATTTCCAGAATTCGGCCATTTCTTACCGCTGTCACCACAAAACAACTCATACACGCCCTGGTAATCTCCCGACTCGACTATTGCAATAATCTCTTATCTGGCCTCCCTCTGTCCCGCCTCTCCCCCCTACAATCCATCCTGAACGCCTCCGCCAGGCTAATTCACCTCACCCGCCGCTCTGTCTCTGCCGCTCCCCTCTGCGAGTCCCTTCACTGGCTCCCCATCCACTGCAGAATTAAGTTCAAAAATCCTTATCCTTACCTACAAAACCCTCACTAACTCAGCTCCCCACTACCTGTCCTCACTAATCACCAAATACACCCCAGCCCGCTCCCTAAGGTCAAACAGTGACCTGCGCCTAGCTTCTCCCCGCATCACCTCTTCCCATGATAGACTGCAGGATTTCTCACGCGCAGCCCACTCTCTGGAACGCTCTCCCTCGTACTGTCAGACTTTCCCTAACTTCTCTTCCTTCAAACGCTCCCTTAAAACATTCCTATTTAGGGAAGCCGACCCCCCCAACTCACTGACGCAACCATCAATCACTCTCACCTTACAGTCCTCTCCTCCTGTTTCCAACCCCAACCCTCCTAGATTGTGAGTTCCTACGGGAATAGGGCCCTCATCTCCTCCTGTACTGTTTGTCAAATGTTGTTCAATGTATTGTAACCCTGTCTATACTGTGCTTATTGTACAGCGCTGCAGAATATGCTGGCGCTTTATAAATAAAGAATAATAATAATAATAATATATATACGCCTCAGACAGCGGACGCAATGCGCATGCGCGACGGGGACTGGGGAGCCCCTGATGCTGCTGCAGTTGCTCCTCCCCTTCCTCCTGCACACAGCTTCCTGTTCCCTCCATGTGCCCTGAGGGAGGGAGGACAGAGCTGTGGTGCTGCCCCTCTGTCAGACACAGACCCTGGTTAAGATGCTGGGTGAGAGTCAGACATTGCCCGGGGCAGCTGCCCTGAGTGCTGGCTCCTCGGAGGAGGAGGAGCACAGGTAAATGTACCGCAATGCACCCTGGGTAGATGCTGCATGGAGACAGGTAAAAGATAAACAGCACAATCAGGGTCATTAACTGGGGGGAGGGGGGGTTATATCTGGAAATGCAAAGAAATGATGAGATGAAGGAAAATAACAAAAAGGTCACTTTTATCTATACTGGCAAAACCTACACAGATTGATTAACATTAAGAAATGTATTATAGCTGCCAAGTGCCCTGGAGCTGAGGAGAAAGTCCTGATAAAAGGCAGAAGTAGCTGCTGGAAACACAATATTACACACATTCAGCTCCTGATTTTATAATTATATATATTTATCCGCAGCTGAGTGCGTGTAATATTGGCCCAGAGCAGGCAGGATGATCCACGGGCTGAAGCTGAGCCGGCGGCCGGTCGATGGGCCTGCCACACACTGCGAGGCTGATGTAGCCGTCGGATCCAGACAATGCGGCCCCAGGGGCTCAGCCGTCCTGTGTGGTGGCAGCTTTGTCAGGCCATGGTACACGGAGGGGAAGAGATCAACACGTGGAAATTATCAGGGGTCACTGGCCTTCAGGCGGCATTTCAGAGGCAACTGCCTCCTTATTGTCCAGTTCTTGGGCCCCATCTACCAGGGAAAGATATGTAGCGCTGTGCTAAAAATCTTGCTGTGGCAGTACCTATTTTTGGCCACAAGATGGAGACTATCGCAATCAGAGATACTGGACATTGGGACTACAATAACCGGCATGCTTTGCAAGAAGCCAGGAAGTGGGTGGAGACTGGACACTTACATCCTCTGCCTCGTGGAGAAAGTTCCAGAGCGCGCCAGGGGATGAGAGAAAGCAGACGCACTGAGGAGACCGCTGGAGGAGCTAGGCCAAAGCCCGAGGGAGACCTGTAATTCCTATTTGGGTCACTCAACCTGAGAAGGAGACTTGCCAGTACCCAGACAACAGCTGCAGACCGGCGGAATCGAACGGAGAGCAGGCGGTGAGCTGGACAAGCTGCATGAAGGTAGACAACGGATCCGGCCGCTAGTATCCCCAGTCAAAATCGGGTGGAGAGACGTCCTGGGTCAGCGGAGCCTAAAGCAATCGGTGGATGGGTGAGAGGCCTCCAAGGCTGTTTGTATGATTAAAGGACGCTCTGCTGTTTTCTCTTTAAAGTCCACAGGGCCCCAACTGACTAGTCGAAGACCTTCCTTTGATAAATTCACTGGCCAGTTGAACAGTACCCGGGTACCACACACACACAGATACGCTTCTCACATTCTGGAACTTAACTTGTGCAGGACTCATTTCCTTTTACGAATCGGAACGGGGGTTAAAAGTCAAAGATACGTTCCGAATAACATTTTTCTCTTTTTCCGCTGCGCGTTTGCCGTAATACGAAGGGATTGTATGTTTGGGGTTTTTGCTACGTGTCCCCTTTTCTGAACTATCGGGAAATTGCATTCTTTTATGTTTGGTCGCGAATATTTTATTTTCCGAAATACGAAGCCTCGTGTTGCGTTTCTTTTCCGCTGCGCGTTTTACCGTAATACGAAAATACTGTAATAATACTTGTGAATATCGTGTCTCAACATCTGCTCAAATATTTTAGTAAACTATTTAAATATAAAAACTCACAACTGTGTTGGAGTATATTTATTCCCTAGTGCGGGGAGACTGACCCGTGGTTCATTTTCAGCGGCTCCTCCGGGAGTGAGCGCTACAGATACAATAGGGCTTGGAGATCATGGGTCGCTTGGTGTCTGGGACAAGTTGATCCCATATCAGCTCCTGTGAGTCAGTTATTGAGTTTCTTCACTCAGTTGTTTGAGGAGGGAAAGGCGTATCACACGATTAATAACGTTAGGTCTGTGATTTCCGCTTCCCATCAGGGTTTCCATGGAATTCCAGCGGGGAATCATTTGTAATTTCTAACAGGACTAAATCCTCTCTGTCAGACGTTTTCTACCCAGCGTTTCCTCAACGCCCTAATTTATGTCCCGTCCTTTGTTTAAAAGCATATGAAAGGGTTACGAATCCTAATAGATCATCTCAATCTCAGCGATTGTTCATTTCTCTACGTAAAGCTCATAATCCAGTAACTTCCACCACTCTAGCTGGGTGGGTTAAAGATCGATGTCAGAGGCGTCAGAGCTGGTGTAGATATCTCCATTTTGGAGCCCATTCTTCTCAGAGTGCCT
The DNA here is from genome assembly GCA_009667805.1 of Leptobrachium leishanense. NCBI lineage: Eukaryota > Metazoa > Chordata > Amphibia > Anura > Megophryidae > Leptobrachium > Leptobrachium leishanense. The sequence goes on from CM019063.1 coordinate 539,316,063, forward strand.
CTGCTTCAGGGGCTCTGTCGCAAGGATGTCATCTTGAGGACATCTTAAAAACAGCTGACTGGTCCAGGGAATCCACCTTCCCAGAGTTTTATTTTAAACCAGTTATACATATGTCACAATCGTTAATTAATTAGCTTTGAACGAGCATAATACTCGCCTCCGTGTCTTGTGGGATAATTCCCAGATTCCCCTATTATTATGACGGGGAATGATGATTATAGTAAAGACACGGAAGCGAGTATTATCCCGCCCGTCTGTATATATTATCAGTTCGAAGTGGTTAACCTATAAGTGTTATTATATGTCATGATATGCATTAATTTATAATATTGTTTCTCCCTCCGTGTAATTGGGTTTTCGTTAAACCATTCATTGCAGCGTCGTGTTTTACCAAGTTCTTCAAGTTTCAGTTTCCGTTCTAAGTTCCATCGGTCTCGCACCAGAACAGAGGATTGGCCAATGGTTACCTCAGGATTTATACACCTGGCTGATCGCTGATTGGTTGGAAGAGACTAAAGGACAATACTATTGGACATGTCTTAGTTGATTGTTAAGGAGATTTCTTTTTCTCTCAAAATACTTTGTATTTTGTGTTAATCTTTGCTGCTATCGCTTAAGTAAAGAAAACATAGCATAATATTCGCCTCCGTGTATTTACTATAATCAGGATTCTCCGTCATATTAATAGGGGAATCTGGGAACCCCTACCCATAACCTACTGCTCCAGAGATTGGGGATAAAGAGGAGAGCCACGTGCTCACAGAGGAACCCAAGGACCATACAACTGTCCCATCCTTACTCCAGCCACAGAGCAAGATTTGTCGGATATAATCTCTGCACGTGAATACAACACGTTTATATATATTGGATTTATCAGCCAAGCCTCCAATATGTCTATATTGGACTTACTGGACCTACCTCGGCAGTCGTCTCCAATATATCAGGGATTATTATTTCATAAGAAACTTATACGAGACACAAATATCAATCGTTTATATCTCTTAGAAATTATCCTGAATTCTTTTAATTGTCTGTGTTTTGCTTTAAAAAATACAATAATCAATAATCGGATAAAAATATATATATATTTATTACGTAACAAAAAGAATTTCAAATCTCATTTCATAAAAAAAATTTATAAACCACAACCCATGAGCATATAAAAACTAGCTTCACAATATATGTATCTCCGGTTAGTAACTGCATATATGATTAATATCATTTACCTTATCAGTTAGTAACTAATACACAAATGGTTAAAAACATTTCTGCTTAATACAACATGCATTTCCCAGCAAACAATGTTTAACCAGCCAGCTCTTATAGATATATATATATATCTCTATGCTACATGGATCAACAAAGATGAGCTAATTTATTGATAAGTAATAAAAACTTAGTGAATCCTCCCTAATCTCGAGAATTAAACTTCTAATCTTTTGCTTTTATTTTGTAGTTATATAATTCCTTGCTCATTAATTTTAATCACAGTAATTTCCAAATTCAATATATATATTGGTATCAATCTTGCAACATTTCTTTAGGAATAAATCCTTATATCCACTTCTTCATATTTCTATCTGCAGAATAGAATTACTTAGAATTTGGATTTTAACCGTATCCGAGAAGTCTCAGTCTACGTTGCAAAATCTCTACAAATATATTTTTACATTAATTCCTTATTTTCATACATTACCGTCCAATTTGGATGTTGATGAGTCTGCCTTGGAATTTTCTATGTGATGCTGTTGTTTTGGAATATGTGAAAATTATCGATATGATAATCAATGCATGTGAGTTAGAGATTTGGTGAGAATATTGATTGCCTCATGTCTTGGGATCTGAGTGCATGGTGATGTGAGTCTGATGTGAGTCTCTGTCTGTTGAAATCTCTGACTGACTTACAAAAGAACCTTTGCCGCCTATTATACCCAATTTGACGTCATGGATAATCAATAATAATATGAATCATTATTTTTAATATCCTCTAGAGGGCAGTATTGCACTTCTTATATTAATTCCAATTAATTCTTTTTAATAGTCCTATCTCGGGTCAAAGGTCAGACTAACTTAACAAAGACCTTCACTTCAGTCTCTAGACACAGTGTCTGTCATCTGATTTATATTCTCACTCCCTTTTGGTTGCTTAGATCAGCTAAATTCTTTCCTGGTTAACTCACAGAATCTATTCTTTAGTAATTTTTATTATTTACCAATTATATACTTTCTACAATATTTTGGAGTATATATTTCATACTGTAATTATAATAAAATATACCTTGATTATAAACATATATTTTGTGAATATAATTTTATATTACAGAATATTTTCTCTTATTCCTATACTCAAAAGACAAAATCTCTTTTGTTTTAAAAATTTAAAACAGACCAATAAATTTACTTATAACATTTCTTAGCATTATCTCTCATTCATTCTAGGTTCCTTCATGTCTGGGACTTCTTAACCCAGGAATGAACTTTGTAAAAAAAAACCTTGTTCATTTCTAAACCTAGAGAAATTTTGAAAGAAAAACTGTCTTTAAAACAAAATGGCTACAGGCATCCATTTTAAATCTCTCCTTTTCTGTGTAATATACCCGACAGATTCCAGTAGGAGAAACAGGTGGCCTCATTACCCGTTGACAGGCCAAGGGACAGGGAGGCGCCCTCAACACCCCACCGGAGCCGTTTGGTTCCCCAGGTCACAACACCAGGCACTGGAGTCCTTCTTTCCAGATTAACACAGGTCCAGACCAGTTGGTGATCTGGTACCTGGTTAGTCTACTGTTGGGAGGGGAGAAATGTGACAGACTCAGCTGTCTCTGGGACAATTGGAGGAGCCTGGGGGTTAGCCTCCTTCCTACAGACTATGGGCCAAGGTGCTACCTGGGGTTTGCCAATTGGATTGCTCAGGGAATCCAGGATTTATGTTGACTGTGTCTGTGTATTATTCACTTATGTATTTATTATAGTGTCAGGTTGTATCTCTAGAGTACATTCCCTCTGTATTTCTATCCTCTCTGTATAGTGTACATTCACTCTGTATTACTATCCTTTCTCTGTATAGTCTACATTCCCTCTGTATTACTATCCTCTCTCTGTGTATAGTGTACATTCCCTCTGTATTTCTATCCTCTCTGTATAGTGTACATTCCCTCTGTATTACTATCCTCTGTATAGTGTACATTCCCTCTGTATTACTATCCTCTGTATAGTGTACATTCCCTCTGTATTACTATCCTCTCTCTGTATTACTATCCTCTCTCTGTATAGTGTACATTCCCTCTGTATTACTATCCTCTCTCTGTATAGTGTACATTCCCTCTGTATTACTATCCTTTCTCTGTATAGTGTACATTCCCTCTGTATTTCTATCCTCTCTGTATAGTGTACATTCCCTCTGTATTACTATCCTCTGTATAGTGTACATTCCCTCTGTATTACTATCCTCTCTCTGTATAGTGTACATTCCCTCTGTATTACTATCCTCTCTCTGTATAGTGTACATTCCCTCTGTATTTCTATCCTCTCTGTATAGTGTACATTCCCTCTGTATTACTATCCTATCTGTATAGTGTACATTCCCTCTGTATTACTATCCTCTCTCTGTATAGCGTACATTCCCTCTGTATTACTATCCTTTCTCTGTATAGTGTACATTCCCTCTGTATTACTATCCTCTCTCTGTGTATAGTGTACATTCCCTCTATTTCTATCCTCTCTGTATAGTGTACATTCCCTCTGTATTACGATCCTCTGTATAGTGTACATTCCCTCTGTATTACTATCCTCTCTGTATAGCGTACATTCCCTCTGTATTACGATCCTCTCTGTATAGTGTACATTCCCTCTGTATTACTATCCTCTCTCTGTATAGTCTACATTCCCTCTGTATTACTATCCTCTCTCTCTGTATAGTGTATGTAGTGCTGTTAAAGATTGTGTTGCTGCTTTTGCTCGTTATGGCCACCAGAGGGAGACAGAACCATATGGACTATGCTGGACCTAAACGAACTACAATTTCCTTCGGGCTTTGCGGCGGATACAGGAAGTGGGTGGGAGAGAGGGGAAGGACGTCAGCAGCCTCGTGCGGAGGAGAGGCAGAGTGAGCCGAGCGGCGAAAGGTGGAGGACGCACGTGAGGCTGCCAGGGATCGTGACCATGCCGGAGTGCAGGTGCTGCCTCGCGGGTGCTGGAGATCGGGACGGTGACTTTGCAGAGACCTACCTACGCACCGCTGAGAGGTCTGCGCAGAAATTTAGTTCCGGTTGGACCCCGAGTAAGGAGACCGCGATGATCCATTGGGAGTGCAGGACGTAGGCCGTAGTTTCTCATTGTGGAGATCGGACAAGCAAGGGAGCGGATCCGGTGGCACAGAGTCCCAGTGTAAAAAGCGGAGAGACATCCTTGATCGGGCAGCGGAACAGATTGTCTAACAGATGGGTGAGAGGCCTTCCAGGCCGCAGTTCCAAGTATAACAAAGCACGCTGCATTATTGTTTAAATCTACAGGGCCTCAATGTGACTAGTCGAAGATTTGCCTATTTCATTCACTGGCCAGTTGAATACAGTACCCGGGTACCTGAGATCATACACACACACCTTTTTGAGACATTACTTTCACGGGACTTACACTCCAGAACTGAAGGGGTTAAACTTTTCTTTTGCCGCCGCGTGTTTTTCCCGCATTATGAAATCCTGTCGTTCATATACCGTATCTACATTATATATGCCGCTTTATTGGGATCAGTAAAGTATATAATCTATAAAATCCACAACAGTTCTGGTGTATATTTATTCCCTTGCGCGGTGAGACTAACCCGAGTTTAATTCAGCGGCTTCTCCGGGAGTGAGCGCTACATGTACATTCCCTCTGTATTACTATCCTCTCTCTGTATAGTGTACACCCACCCGCTGTATTACTATCCTCTCTCTGTATAGTGTACACCCACCCGCTGTATTACTATCCTCTCTCTGTATAGTGTACACCCACCCGCTGTATTACTATCCTCTCTCTGTATAGTGTACACCCACCCGCTGTATTACTATCCTCTCTCTGTATAGTGTACATTCACCCCCTGTAAGTAATTGATTCCTTTGTTTTCACATGCTCCACCCCCTTTCTGCAGGATCTAGCAGGCAGTGTAAGGTAAAGGTTGCCTGTGTAAATGATCCATTGTGATGAATGTATCTTCCATTGTGCTGTTACTGGATCTGTTGATAGTATCTGTGATTTATTTGTCCTTAATGCACATAACTGCATTTTTAAAAAAAAGAAATCAGTCTTGTTTTTCACTCTAAAACACTGGTCGTGCCGGGTGATTTTAGGGAGGTTTTGGGCTGAGAATCCTGGATGTCGGGGTTCAGCATGGAGAAAGCTAGAGTTTGTAAGAGGCACATAGTCGGTGTGCCAGGTGGTCTGTCACAAGAGCTATTGTGTAACCCGGGGAGACCAGAGCTACTATGAAATTGGTAACCGAAAAGCTACCCTGTACCATGTAGCCCGGGGGGGGGGACCCGTGAGCTACCGTGCAAACAGGGGGAACCAGGGAGCTACTGTTTAACTGGGAGGGGGTGACCGGAGAGCTACTGTGTAACCGGGAGGGGGGTGACCAGAGAGCTACTGTGTAACCGGGAAAACCAGAGAGCTACTGTGTAACCGGGGGGGTCAGAGAGCTAACGGGGGGGGGGGTCAGAGAACTACTGTGTAACCGGAGGGGGGTGACCAGAGAGCTACTGTGTAACCGGGAAAACCAGAGAGCTACTGTGTAACCGGGGGGGTCAGAGAGCTACGGGGGGGGGGGTCAGAGAACTACTGTGTAACCGGGAAAACCAGAGCGCTACTGTGTAACTGGGGGGGGCAGAGAGTTGCTGTGAACTGGGGGGGCAGAGAGTTGAGTGAGCTGGGGGGGGCAGCTGATGAGACAATCTGCTACAACATTATGATAATAGCAGAGGCCCCAATATTGAGCTGCAGATGCGCCTCTGCATCACTCCTAGTCATGGCTTTACCGTCTGAGGAGGAGATACACCCTGTGTAATCTTCACATTGTACCAACACGTGTTAGATGGTTGACACTAAATATAACTATAGCCGCTCCTGTGAGTTTACAATCTAGGAGGGGAAAGAGGAGCCGCTCTAATATATAAATGCGTTCGTAATGTGTTTGATCCACTTTTCTACCTCTGTGAATTGGTCTTGCAGCAAGGCCTCCAGTTGTGGGAGAGTTGCTTTGCTGGTATAGGTTGCAGTGTCATCTGCGTACATGTGTACAGTTGAGGCTTTGCTGGTATAGGTTACAGTGTCATCTGCGTACATGTGTACAGTTGAGGCTTTGCTGGTATAGGTTACGGTGGCGTCTGCATACATGTGTACAGTTGAGGCTTTGCTGGTATAGGTTGCAGTGGCGTCTGCGTACATGTGTACAGTTGAGGCTTTGCTGGTATAGGTTGCAGTGGCATCTGCGTACATGTGTACAGTTGAGGCTTTGCTGGTATAGGTTACGGTGGCGTCTGCGTACATGTGTACAGTTGAGGCTTTGCTGGTATAGGTTACGGTGGCGTCTGCGTACATGTGTACAGTTGAGGCTTTGCTGGTATAGGTTGCAGTGGCGTCTGCGTACATGTGTACAGTTGAGACTTTGCTGGTATAGGTTGCAGTGGCATCTACGTACATGTGTACAGTTGAGGCTTTGCTGGTATAGGTTGCAATGGCATCTGCGTACATGTGTACAGTTGAGGCTTTGCTGGTATAGGTTACGGTGGCGTCTGCATACATGTGTACAGTTGAGGCTTTGCTGGTATAGGTTACGGTGACGTCTGCGTACATGTGTACAGTTGAGTCTTTGCTGGTATAGGTTACGGTGGCGTCTGCATACATGTGTACAGTTGAGACTTTGCTGGTATAGGTTATGGTGGCGTCTGCATACATGTGTACAGTTGAGGCTTTGCTGGTATAGGTTGCAGTGGCATCTGCGTACATGTGTACAGTTGAGGCTTTGCTGGTATAGGTTACGGTGGCGTCTGCATACATGTGTACAGTTGAGGCTTTGCTGGTATAGGTTACGGTGGTGTCTGCGTACATGTGTACAGTTGAGGCTTTGCTGGTATAGGTTGCAGTGGCGTCTGCGTACATGTGTACAGTTGAGGCTTTGCTGGTATAGGTTACTGTGGCGTCTGCGTACATGTGTACAGTTGAGGCTTTGCTGGTATAGGTTACGGTGGCGTCTGCATACATGTGTACAGTTGAGGCTTTGCTGGTATAGGTTACTGTGGCGTCTGCGTACATGTGTACAGTTGAGACTTTGCTGGTATAGGTTGCAGTGACGTCTGCGTACATGTGTACAGTTGAGGCTTTGCTGGTATAGGTTACGGTGGCATCTGCGTACATGTGTACAGTTGAGGCTTTGCTGGTATAGGTTGCGGTGGCGTCTGCGTACATGTGTACAGTTGAGGCTTTGCTGGTATAGATTAGTGGTGTCTGCGTACATGTGTACAGTTGAGGTTTTGCTGGTATAGGTTGCAGTGGCGTCTGCGTACATGTGTACAGTTGAGGTTTTGCTGGTATAGGTTGCGGTGGCGTCTGCGTACATGTGTACAGTTGAGGCTTTGCTGGTATAGGTTACGGTGGCGTCTGCATACATGTGTACAGTTGAGGCTTTGCTGGTATAGGTTACGGTGACGTCTGCGTACATGTGTACAGTTGAGTCTTTGCTGGTATAGGTTACGGTGGCGTCTGCATACATGTGTACAGTTGAGACTTTGCTGGTATAGGTTATGGTGGCGTCTGCATACATGTGTACAGTTGAGGCTTTGCTGGTATAGGTTGCAGTGGCATCTGCGTACATGTGTACAGTTGAGGCTTGCTGGTATAGGTTACGGTGGCGTCTGCATACATGTGTACAGTTGAGGCTTTGCTGGTATAGGTTACGGTGGCGTCTGCGTACATGTGTACAGTTGAGGCTTTGCTGGTATAGGTTGCAGTGGCGTCTGCGTACATGTGTACAGTTGAGGCTTTGCTGGTATAGGTTACTGTGGCGTCTGCGTACATGTGTACAGTTGAGGCTTTGCTGGTATAGGTTACGGTGGCGTCTGCGTACATGTGTACAGTTGAGGCTTTGCTGGTATAGGTTACTGTGGCGTCTGCGTACATGTGTACAGTTGAGGCTTTGCTGGTATAGGTTGCAGTGGCATCTGCGTACATGTGTACAGTTGAGGCTTTGCTGGTATAGGTTACGGTGGCGTCTGCATACATGTGTACAGTTGAGGCTTTGCTGGTATAGGTTACTGTGGCGTCTGCGTACATGTGTACAGTTGAGGCTTTGCTGGTATAGGTTGCAGTGGCATCTGCGTACATGTGTACAGTTGAGGCTTTGCTGGTATAGGTTACTGTGGCGTCTGCGTACATGTGTACAGTTGAGGCTTTGCTGGTATAGGTTACGGTGGCGTCTGCGTACATGTGTACAGTTGAGGCTTTGCTGGTATAGGTTGCGGTGGCGTCTGCGTACATGTGTACAGTTGAGGCTTTGCTGGTATAGATTAGTGGTGTCTGCGTACATGTGTACAGTTGAGGCTTTGCAGACGTTGGGCAGATTATTTATGAATATTGTGAATAGCAGGGGCCGAGTATCAAGCCTTGGGGTACACCGCACGTGACTGGGAGGGGGAGGGAGGAGCTGCCAGAAATTGACACATATTGCGACCGATCATATAAATATGATTGAAACCAGGTTAGCGTGCGATCACCAATACCAGAGTCTTTCATTCAACACAATGGATCATTTACACAGGCATCCTTTATCTTAAACTGCCTGCTAGATCCTAGGGGGAAGGAGGGGGGGGGCAGAGCATGTGAAAACAAAGGAATATTTCTTACAGAGAGAATGTCCACTATACTGAAACAGGGTAGCTAATACAGCGGGTACACTATACAGAGACACAACAAGGGACTCTACAATAAATATATAAGGAAAAATACACAGACACAGTCAACATAAATCCTGGATTCCCTGGGCAAACCATTTGGCAAACCCCAGGTTGCACCTTGGTCCATAGTCAGGATGCTAACCCCCAGACTCCTCCAACTGCCCCAGTGACGACTGAGCCTGTCACAGCTCTCTGCTTCTCCAGGATACAAGGTAGCTTTTCAGTTATCCATTTCATGGTAATAGTTGTCCTGACTGTTTAGTCTCGTTTTACGTTCCATTTAATATAAATTAAGGGCAGATTACGATGTGCACCCCTTTATACCCCACAGATCCCCTCCTAAACAAACCCCTAAAGCCAAGGAAACCAAGACCAGCAGCAGGTAAAAGGGACGCCCGGGATCTGGACACATGCCATACTGGAGAAACCAGCGCGCCAAAACTGTGCACTAAATCTGGAAGTATCAAGCTGTGGTAAACGTGCTGGGTCGCCTTGTGCGCTGTGTCACCCTGTGCGCTGGGTCGCTCTGTGCTCTGGGTCACCCTGTGCGTTGGGTCGCTCTGTGCGCTGGGTCGCTTTGTGCTCTGTGTCACCCTGTGCGCTGGGTCGCTCTGTGCGCTGGGTCGCCCTGTGCGCTGGGTCGCTCTGTGCGCTGGGTCGCCCTGTGCGCTGGGTCGCCCTGTACGCTGGGTCACCCTGTGCGCTGGGTCGCTCTGTGCGCTGGGTCGCTCTGTGCCCTGGGTCGCTCTGTGCGCTGGGTCGCTCTGTGCGCTGGGTCGCCCTGTGCGCTGGGTCGCCCTGTGCCCTGGGTCGCTCTGTGCCCTGGGTCGCCCTGTGCGCTGGGTCGCCCTGTGCCCTGGGTCGCCCTGTGCCCTGGGTCGCTCTGTGCCCTGGGTCGCTCTGTGCGCTGGGTCGCTCTGTGCGCTGGGTCGCCCTGTGCGCTGGGTCGCCCTGTGCCCTGGGTCGCTCTGTGCCCTGGGTCGCCCTGTGCGCTGGGTCACCCTGTGCGCTGGGTTCTATCACTCGGCCCAATTAACTACAATCATTGGCCTAAAAAGCGAGAAATTCCCAGCATTCCCGGAGCCGCTCGGGGGGTGACGGCGGCCAGTGCTTCCCGTCGTATCACAGAGCCGGGCTATGTTTCCCGGTTATGTCCGGCCGGATGAAGCACTTTTATCACGGTTTGAGCACAGGAAATGGATTGATTGCTCGTTTGCGCATGTTTTCACGCCACACTTTGCGCCATTTATACGGGGGCTGCTCGGGGGAAGAAACCTTTTAATGATGTGTCTGTAAACGTCATAATGCTACGATGAAACCCCCGAGGTGATGGTTTGTGCCTGGTAGAGGATGAGGTGGGCCTCAGGGGCATCGCTAGTGGTGGGTTTCTGGTGTCTGATATGTCATCGTCTCCTTCTTCTATGATTAAAAGGAGGCTCTAAGCCAATAAGAAAGGGTCTCTGCGAGGGTCTCATTGTGTCATAACCCCAGGAGGCTGTCCTGCAGGCGCCAATTGACAGCCTCCTGGGCGGGGGGAGCACCAAGCTTTGGGAGTGTGTCGGGGGGGGGGATTAGCACTGTATAACCAGCAGGCTTTGATACCTGCCCCCACCCCGTCACCCCAGGGAACTTTTATGCAGTGCCAGAAAGTCCGTGTAATTCCCGGTTCTCAGACTGTCAGGTCTTGATGGTTTTACAATCGCAAATCTTAAACCCTAAAGCGTTTTAGGAATGCGTAAACCGAGCCTACACTTAGAGTGTCCTTTTAATCCTGGTGACGTATTGCTTGGCTTGCAGAGTGCTGTGAGGCGGCCTATGGGTGTCTGTCATATCATGTGCAGAGCACTGTGATGAGCTTCTGCAGCAGCTGTGGCACATACAGGCGTGTTCTGTGGGACCATTATCTGTCTACGCTGTGTATCCTGCTGTCACTGTGTACACTGCGCTGTGTATCCTGCTGTCACTGTGTACACTGTGCTCTGTATCCTGCTGTCACCGTGTACACTGCGCTGTGTATCCTGCTGTCACTGTGTACACTGTGCTCTGTATCCTGCTGTCACTGTGTACACTGTGCTGTGTATCCTGCTGTCACTGTGTACACTGTGCTGTGTATCCTGCTGTCACTGTGTACACTGTGCTCTGTATCCTGCTGTCACCGTGTACACTGCGCTGTGTATCCTGTGGTCACTGTGTACACTGCGCTGTGTATCCTGCTGTCACTGTGTACACTGTGCTGTGTATCCTGCTGTCACTATTAGGGATAGACCGATATAATTTTTTCAGGGACGATATTTGGTGCCGATATTTGGTAAATTTAAAGTTCTGAAAAAAACCCAGAACAAATCTGACTATGCCAAGAACTCAATGGCCTAAACAACAATCCACCGGTTTTCCACCGGTGCAAAAAAACATTTAACGCCAGGGGCAAACCCTTTACGCCGAATGCCATATTACATAGCGCAACAAACGCACGTAATCGTCTACCGCGGGTGAACCTGCGAACACTGCGTGAGCTTACTGTACGTCGCGCGATCTATACTTAACATTGTGCGCACAAACGCATTTGTGCGCTGGTACGCGGATGGTATTACAATCTATGCGCAGTTTGCAACGCACAGCGTTTGCGCGTATAATTTTAGCAACTCCTAAAAGCTGAAACGTCCTGACTGAAACCAAATACACCAGCCCAAAAAAAAAAAATGCAGCAAAGTATAGTTACACATTCTACACATACCCAAACCAATAAAATGGAGAAGTTGTGCGTGCATGTATTATTGCTGCAGCATATATGCTCGGATTGATTTGTGGTTCTGGTACTTAATTCTGATTGGCTGAATTGCGTGAAAAAAATGACAGTAATCACACTGATTTCTGCGCTCAACAGTACTGCGCGAGCATTTGGGCGCATCCGGTTTACGCGGGTTACTGATCGGGTCAAAAACGCGTGAGGATTGTAATTCCAGCGGTGATTTGCGCACGCAAACGTTTAACGCTTGGTCAAAACTTCACGCTTTGCGCGAGCGTTTTTTGCGCAAAGATTGTAATATAGCCCAATGTGTTTAACATGTAAACATTGCACCACGTCCACTTCATTTATTCAATTTAATAAGAATTTTTATTTAATCTTTTATTTTTTACAAACAATCAGACGGTGTCTTTGGCTTTTCTTAAAGATCCCTCATATGATCATGTATATAAGGGGTTCAGCAACCTTGTCCCTCCAAGGGTTATATTACAAAGTTATATTACAGCTCTGGTTAAGCAGTCACTTTGTAATATTGCCCCACGTTTTGGAATTACATCTGCTATGATGCTCAGCTTCTCATTAGGTTCTTGGAGCCTCATGGGAAATCCAGTTCCAAACCATCTGGAGGTCCTAGGTTGCTGGACCCTGCTGTAGGAAATAGACCCTGCATCTCCTGTATAGGGAATTCCCTGTCAGATGGGATGGAAGCCCCATTTCTGTTGCCATCACGCTCATGCACAATCCCCTCAGTGAGCAGGGGTCATTCTGCAGTGAGGGCTTACAGTCTGATGTGGGAGAAGCCCCGGATTCGTAGTTCTGTGGGATCTTGCGGGTCGCAGCTGCAGTGAGCAAACTTGTCCAAATATCGGCAATATCGACAAATAAAATGCCGATACCGATATCAGTAATTTTCTGAATATCGGCACCGATAATCTGCTAAACCGATATATCTGTCTATCCCTAGTCACTGTGCACACTGTGCTGTGTAACCTGCTGTCACTATGTACACTGCGCTGTGTATCCTGATGTCACTGCGTACACTGTGCTGTGTATCCTGCTGTCACTGTGTACACTGTACTCTGTATCCTGCTGTCACTATGTACACTGCGCTGTGTATCCTGCTGTCACTGTGTACACTGTACTCTGTATTTTGCTGTCACTGTGTACACTGTGCTGTGTATCCTGCTGTCACTGTGTACACTGTACTCTGTATCCTGCTGTCACTATGTACACTGCACTCTGTATCCTGCGGTCACTGTGTACACTGTGCTGTGTAACCTGCTGTCACTATGTACACTGCGCTGTGTATCCTGATGTCACTGCGTACACTGTGCTGTGTATCCTGCTGTCACTGCGTACACTGTGCTGTGTATCCTGCTGTCACTGTGTACACTGTACTCTGTATCCTGCTGTCACTATGTACACTGCGCTGTGTATCCTGCTGTCACTGTGTACACTGTGCTCTGTATCCTGCTGTCACTGTGTACACTGTGCTCTGTATCCTGCTGTCACCGTGTACACTGCGCTGTGTATCCTGCTGTCACTGTGTACACTGTGCTCTGTATCCTGCTGTCACTGTGTACACTGTGCTGTGTATCCTGCTGTCACTGTGTACACTGTGCTGTGTATCCTGCTGTCACTGTGTACACTGTGCTCTGTATCCTGCTGTCACCGTGTACACTGCGCTGTGTATCCTGTGGTCACTGTGTACACTGCGCTGTGTATCCTGCTGTCACTGTGTACACTGTGCTGTGTATCCTGCTGTCACTATTAGGGATAGACCGATATAATTTTTTCAGGGACGATATTTGGTAAATTTAAAGTTCTGAAAAAAACCCAGAACAAATCTGACTATGCCAAGAACTCAATGGCCTAAACAACAATCCACCGGTTTTCCACCGGTGCAAAAAAACATTTAACGCCAGGGGCAAACCCTTTACGCCGAATGCCATATTACATAGCGCAACAAACGCACGTAATCGTCTACCGCGGGTGAACCTGCGAACACTGCGTGAGCTTACTGTACGTCGCGCGATCTATACTTAACATTGTGCGCACAAACGCATTTGTGCGCTGGTACGCGGATGGTATTACAATCTATGCGCAGTTTGCAACGCACAGCGTTTGCGCGTATAATTTTAGCAACTCCTAAAAGCTGAAACGTCCTGACTGAAACCAATACACCAGCCCAAAAAAAAAAAATGCAGCAAAGTATAGTTACACATTCTACACATACCCAAACCAATAAAATGGAGAAGTTGTGCGTGCATGTATTATTGCTGCAGCATATATGCTCGGATTGATTTGTGGTTCTGGTACTTAATTCTGATTGGCTGAATTGCGTGAAAAAAATGACAGTAATCACACTGATTTCTGCGCTCAACAGTACTGCGCGAGCATTTGGGCGCATCCGGTTTACGCGGGTTATTGATCGGGTCAAAAACGCGTGAGGATTGTAATTCCAGCGGTGATTTGCGCACGCAAACGTTTAACGCTTGGTCAAAACTTCACGCTTTGCGCGAGCGTTTTTGCGCAAAGATTGTAATATAGCCCAATGTGTTTAACATGTAAACATTGCACCACGTCCACTTCATTTATTCAATTTAATAAGAATTTTTATTTAATCTTTTATTTTTTACAAACAATCAGACGGTGACTTTGGCTTTTCTTAAAGATCCCTCATATGATCCTGTATATAAGGGGTTCAGAAACCTTGGCCCTCCAAGGGTTATATTACAAAGTTATATTACAGCTCTGGTTAAGCAGTCACTTTGTAATATTGCCCCACGTTTTGGAATTACATCTGCTATGATGCTCAGCTTCTCATTAGGTTCTTGGAGCCTCATGGGAAATCCAGTTCCAAACCATCTGGAGGTCCCAGGTTGCTGACCCCTGCTGTAGGAAATAGACCCTGCATCTCCTGTATAGGGAATTCCCTGCCAGATGGGATGGAAGCCCCATTTCTGTTGCCATCACGCTCATGGATAATACGGTCAGTGAGCAGGGGTCATTCTGCAGTGAGAAGCCCCGGATTCGCACAGTTCTGTGGGATCTTGCGGGTCGCAGCTGCAGTGAGCAAACTTGTCCAAATATCGGCAATATCGACAAATAAAATGCCGATACCGATATCAGTAATTTTCTGAATATCGGCACCGATAATCTGCTAAACCGATATATCTGTCTATCCCTAGTCACTGTGCACACTGTGCTGTGTAACCTGCTGTCACTATGTACACTGCGCTGTGTATCCTGATGTCACTGCGTACACTGTGCTGTGTATCCTGCTGTCACTGCGTACACTGTGCTGTGTATCCTGCTGTCACTGTGTACACTGTACTCTGTATCCTGCTGTCACTATGTACACTGCACTCTGTATCCTGCTGTCACTGTGTACACTGTGCTGTGTAACCTGCTGTCACTATGTACACTGCGCTGTGTATCCTGCTGTCACTGTGTACACTGTACTCTGTATTTTGCTGTCACTGTGTACACTGTGCTGTGTATCCTGCTGTCACTGTGTACACTGTACTGTGTATCCTGCTGTCACTGTGTACACTGTACTCTGTATCCTGCTGTCACTATGTACACTGCACTCTGTATCCTGCTGTCACTGTGTACACTGTGCTGTGTAACCTGCTGTCACTATGTACACTGCGCTGTGTATCCTGATGTCACTGCGTACACTGTGCTGTGTATCCTGCTGTCACTGCGTACACTGTGCTGTGTATCCTGCTGTCACTGTGTACACTGTACTCTGTATCCTGCTGTCACTATGTACACTGCGCTGTGTATCCTGCTGTCACTGTGTACACTGTACTCTGTATTTTGCTGTCACTGTGTACACTGTGCTGTGTATCCTGCTGTCACTGTGTACACTGTACTGTGTATCCTGCTGTCACTGTGTACACTGTACTCTGTATCCTGCTGTCACTATGTACACTGCGCTGTGTATCCTGATGTCACTGCGTACACTGTGCTGTGTATCCTGCTGTCACTGCGTACACTGTGCTCTGTATCCTGCTGTCACTGTGTACACTGCACTCTGTATCCTGCTGTCACTGTGTACACTGTGCTGTGTATCCTGCTGTCACTGTGTACACTGTACTGTGTATCCTGCTGTCACTGTGTACACTGTACTGTGTATCCTGCTGTCACTGTGTACACTGTACTCTGTATTTTGCTGTCACTGTGTACACTGTGCTGTGTATCCTGCTGTCACTGTGTACACTCTACTCTGTATTTTGCTGTCACTGCGTACACTACGCTGTGTATCCTGCTGTCACTGTGTACACTGCACTCTGTATCCTGCTGTCACTGTGTACACTGTGCTGTGTATCCTGCTGTCACTGTGTACACTGTACTGTGTATCCTGCTGTCACTGTGTACACTGTACTGTGTATCCTGCTGTCACTGTGTACACTGTACTCTGTATTTTGCTGTCACTGTGTACACTGTGCTGTGTATCCTGCTGTCACTGTGTACACTCTACTCTGTATTTTGCTGTCACTGCGTACACTGTGCTGTGTATCCTGCTGTCACTGTGTACACTGCACTCTGTATCCTGCTGTCACTGTGTACACTGTACTCTGTATTTTGCTGTCACTGTGTACACTGTGCTGTGTATCCTGCTGTCACTGTGTACACTCTACTCTGTATTTTGCTGTCACTGCGTACACTGCGCTGTGTATCCTGCTGTCACTGTGTACACTGCACTCTGTATCCTGCTGTCACTGTGTACACTGCACTGTGTATCCTGCTGTCACTGCGTACACTGCACTCTGTATCCTGCTGTCACTGTGTACACTGCACTCTGTATCCTGCTGTCACTGTGTACACTGCGCTGTGTATCCTGCTGTCACTGTGTACACTGTACTCTGTATTTTGCTGTCACTGTGTACACTGTGCTGTGTATCCTGCTGTCACTGTGTACACTCTACTCTGTATTTTGCTGTCACTGCGTACACTGTGCTGTGTATCCTGCTGTCACTGTGTACACTGCACTCTGTATCCTGCTGTCACTGTGTACACTGTGCTGTGTATCCTGCTGTCACTGTGTACACTGTACTGTGTACACTGTACTCTGTATTTTGCTGTCACTGCGTACACTGCGCTGTGTATCCTGCTGTCACTGTGTACACTGCACTCTGTATCCTGCTGTCACTGTGTACACTGCACTGTGTATCCTGCTGTCACTGCGTACACTGCACTCTGTATCCTGCGGTCACTGTGTACACTGCACTCTGTATCCTGCTGTCACTGTGTACACTGCGCTGTGTATCCTGCTGTCACTGTGTACACTGTACTCTGTATTTTGCTGTCACTGTGTACACTGTGCTGTGTATCCTGCTGTCACTGTGTACACTCTACTCTGTATTTTGCTGTCACTGTGTACACTGTACTCTGTATCCTGCTGTCACTGTGTACACTGCGCTGTGTATCTGCTGTCACTGTGTACACTGTGCTGTAGTGTGTATCCTGCTGTCACTGTGTACACTGCGCTGTGTATCCTGCTGTCACTGTGTACACTGTACTCTGTAACCTGCTGTCACTGTGTACACTGCGCTGTGTATCCTGCTGTCACTGTGTACACTGCGCTGTGTATCCTGCTGTCACTGTGTACACTGCGCTCTGTATCCTGCTGTCACTGTGTACACTGTACTCTGTAATACTGCTGTCACTGTGTACACTGCGCTGTGTATCCTGCTGTCACTGTGTACACTGTACTCTGTAATACTGCTGTCACTGTGTACACTGCGCTGTGTATCCTGCTGTCACTGTGTACACTGCGCTGTGTATCCTGCTGTCACTGTGTACACTGCGCTGTAGTGTGTATCCTGCTGTCACTGTGTACACTGCGCTGTGTATCCTGCTGTCACTGTGTACACTGCGCGGTGTATCCTGCTGTCACTGTGTACACTGCGCTGTGTATCCTGCTGTCACTGTGTATACTGTACTCTGTACACTGTGCTGTGTGTCCTGCTGTCACTGTGTACACTGTACTATGTATCCTGCTGTGACCGTCTACACTGCGCTGTGTATCCTGCTGTCACTGTGTACACTGCGCTGTGTATCCTGCTGTCACTGTGTACACTGTACTCTGTATCCTGCTGTCACTGTGTACACTACGCTGTGTATCCTGCTGTCACTGTGTACACTGCACTGTGTATCCTGCTGCCACTGTGTACACTGCGCTGTGTATCCTGCTGTCACTGTGTACACTGCGCTGTGTATCCTGCTGTCACTGTGTACACTGCGCTGTGTATCCTGCTGTCACTGTGTATACTGTACTCTGTATCCTGCTGTCACTGTGTACACTGTGTTGTGTGTCCTGCTGTCACTGTGCACACTGTACTCTGTATCCTGCTGTGACCGTGTACACTGCGCTGTTTATCCTGCTGTCACTGTGTACACTGCGCTGTGTATCCTGCTGTCACTGTGTATACTGTACTCTGTATCCTGCTGTCACTGTGTACACTGTGCTGTGTGTCCTGCTGTCACTGTGCACACTGTACTCTGTATCCTGCTGTGACCGTGTACACTGCGCTGTGTATCCTGCTGTCACTGTGTACACTGCACTGTGTATCCTGCTGTCACTGTGTACACTGTACTCTGTATCCTGCTGCCACTGTGTACACTACGCTGTGTATCCTGCTGTCACTGTGTACACTGCGCTGTGTATCCTGCTGTCACTGTGTACACTGCGCTCTGTATCCTGCTGTCACTGTGTACACTGTACTCTGTAATCCTGCTGTCACTGTGTACACTGCGCTGTGTATCCTGCTGTCACTGTGTACACTGCAGTGTTTATCCTGCTGTCACCGTGTACACTGCGCTGTGTATCCTGCTGTCACTGTGTACACTGCGCTGTAGTGTGTATCCTGCTGTCACTGTGTACACTGCGCTGTGTATCCTGCTGTCACTGTGTACACTGCGCTGTGTATCCTGCTGTCACTGTGTACACTGCGCTCTGTATCCTGCTGTCACTGTGTACTCTGCGCTCTTCATCTTGCTTTTGCTGCACTCTGCATCTTGCTCTCTCTGCAGGCGCTGCCCTCTGCATCTTGCTCTCTCTGCAGGTGCTGCGCACTGTGTCCTTCTCTCTCTGCATCTTGCTCTCACTGCGCTCTGTGTCCTGCTCTCTCTGCAGGCGCTGCGCTCTGTGTCTTGCTCTCTCTGCAGGTGCTGCGCTCTGCATACTGCTCTGTGCAGGCGCTGCACTCTGTGTCCTGCTCTCTCTGCAGGCACTGCGATGTGTCCTGCTCTCTCTGCAGGTGCTGCGCTCTGCATACTGCTCTGTGCAGGTGCTGCACTCTTATGTCCTGCTCTCTCTGCAGGTGCTGCGCTCTGTGTTCTGCTCTCTCTGCAGGCGCTGCGCTCTGTGTCCTGCTCTCTGCAGGCGCTGCGCTCTGTGTCCTGCTCTCTCTGCAGGCGCTACGCTCTGTGTCCTGCTCTCTCTGCAGGCGCTGCGCTCTCTGTGTCCTGCTCTCTCTGCAGGCGCTGCGCTCTGTGTCCTGCTCTCTCTGCAGGCGCTGCGCTCTCTGTGTCCTGCTCTCTCTGCAGGCGCTGCGCTCTCTGTGTCCTGCTCTCTCTGCAGGCGCTGCGCTCTCTGTGTCCTGCTCTCTCTGCAGGCGCTGCGCTCTCTGTGTCCTGCTCTCTCTGCAGGCGCTGCGCTCTGTGTCCTGCTCTCTCTGCAGGCGCTGCGCTCTCTGTGTCCTGCTCTCTCTGCAGGCGCTGCGCTCTGTGTCCTGCTCTCTCTGCAGGCGCTGCGCTCTCTGTGTCCTGCTCTCTCTGCAGGCGCTGCGCTCTGTGTCCTGCTCTCTCTGCAGGCGCTGCGCTCTGTGTCCTGCTCTCTCTGCAGGCGCTGCGCTCGGTGCAGGTGCTGTGCTCTGTGTCCTGGTTACGCTTCACTCTTGCGCTGCTGATTGTCTCGTATCTCTTTCTGTAAGCAGAATTTACCTGGAGCGCCAGAAGCCGTCGTTCCACCTGCACTCGGTGCTGTGCGCAGGCTCCGAGGTTCATTTCTCTCTCTGCCCCATGGAGTTCTACAAGGTGAACAGCACGGCCACGTGTGACGGCGCCCCGGTCGTTGTGAGCTGCGCCCTGGGTCATGCTGTAGCTGCGGCACATGGAGCAGTAAAGAAGAAAAAGGTGTCCCTTCAGCGTGAGGTCAGTTCCTTCCCGGAGTGACGATCCTTTCCCCAAGGGTGAAAGCAGGGGGGCAAGATGATGCGATGCGGCCCCCGCTAGGTTTGCAGAGGAGAGGAGCGATTCCCACCCTGTGCCTCACACTCACTGCTGTTCATTCATGTAATATGATTATCCTAAAATCAATTCCACCACGCCCTGATCTGTATGAAGACACACTCTCCGGCCACTTTATTAGGTACACCTTGCTAGTACCAGGTCGGACCCCCTTTTGCCTTAATTCTTCGTGGCATGGATTCATTAAGGTGTTGGAAACATTCCTCAGAGGTTTTGCTCCATATTGACATGATGACGTCGCGCAGTTACTGTGGACTTGTCGGCTGCTCCTCCATGATGTGAATCTCCCGTTCCACCACATTCCAGAGGTGCTCGATTGGATTGAGATCTGGGGACTGTGGAGGCGATTGGAGCACAGTGACCTCATTGTCACGTTCAAGAAAGCAGTGTGAGATGATTTGAACTTTGTGACATTATCCTGCTGGAAGGAGCCATCAGAAGATACAGGGGACACTGTGCTCATAAAGGGATGGACACGGTGCATTATCCTGCTGGAAGGAGCCATCAGAAGATACAGGGGACACTGTGCTCATAAAGGAATGGACATGGTGCATTATCCTGCTGGAAGGAGCCATCAGAAGATACAGGGGACACTGTGCTCATAAAGGGATGGACACGGTGCATTATCCTGCTGGAAGGACGCCATCAGAAGATACAGGGGACACTGTGCTCATAAAGGAATGGACACGGTGCATTATCCTGCTGGAAGGAGCCATCAGAAGATACAGGGGACACTGTGCTCATAAAGGAATGGACATGGTGCATTATCCTGCTGGAAGGAGCCATCAGAAGATACAGGGGACACTGTGCTCATAAAGGAATGGACACGGTGCATTATCCTGCTGGAAGGAGCCATCAGAAGATACAGGGGACACTGTGCTCATAAAGGAATGGACATGGTGCATTATCCTGCTGGAAGGAGCCATCAGAAGATACAGGGGACACTGTGCTCATAAAGGGATGGACACGGTGCATTATCCTGCTGGAAGACGCCATCAGAAGATACAGGGGACACTGTGCTCATAAAGGGATGGACATGGTGCATTATCCTGCTGGAAGGAGCCATCAGAAGATACAGGGGACACTGTGCTCATAAAGGAATGGACACGGTGCATTATCCTGCAGGAAGGAGACATTTATTTATTTATAAAGGATTTTACCAGGAAGGAAACCTTGAGATTTCTCTCGTTTTCAAGTATGTCCTGGGTTCAAGAACATTGAAGTGTTACAGTTACAGAAATACAAAGTAATACAATGCAAGATATTAAGAAAACAACACAAATATACAGATTAACAGAAGAATAACTATAACAAGGAAAAAGAGTAACATCTGCGCTCGTTTCTATGTGTTCATGTACAACAAAACTGAGGTTTTTGTTTGTTTCAATGGCCATTGCAACGTAAGCTCACTCGCCACTTCAAGGCACCTCTTTACAGAGTGAGTACCTAACAATTGTAACCAAAAGACCGCTCTACTGAGCAGCTCCAAGCCCCTCCAGCTGCTTTTCAGCGAAGGAGAGGCAGAGATGGTGGCTTTTATTTATACACACACCAAACACTTCCCATTTGGGATCAAAAACAAAAACATGGAAAGAGGAACAGCTGCAGAACGACGGACTGGTGTTACAAGCATGACTCCTGGCAACTCCTGGCAGTTGCTGCCGCTCCGGTGAGTATGGGCGCGACGCCATTTTTTCTGTAATTATGTATATCATGCTTGTAACACCAGTCCGTCGTTCTGCAGCTGTTCCTCTTTCCATGTTTTTGTTTTTAATCCCAAATGGGAAGTGCTTGGTGCGTGTATAAATAAAAGCCACCATCTCTGTCTCTCCTTGGCTGAAAAGCAGCAGGAGGGGCTTGGAGCTGCTCAGTGGAGCGGCCTTTTAGTACATGTTAGGTACTCATTCTGTAAAGAGGTGCCGTGAAGTGGCGAGTGGGCTTACGTTGCAATGGCCATTGAAACAAACAAAAACCTCAGTTTTGTTGTACATGGAACACATAGAAACGAGCGCAGATGACACCTTTTTTCCTTGTTATGATTTATACATTAACTGGGCTGTTACTCCTGGCAGTTGCTGCCGCTCCGGTGAGTATGGGCGCGACGCCATTTTTTCCAGAAGAATAAATATGTAGGAAATAAAGTCATTGTTACAGGTTTACAGGCGCATTCTGTATATAGTCACAGTGTTACATGTTTACAGGTGCATTCTGTATATAGTCACTGTGTTACATGTTTACAGGCACATTCTGTATATAGTCACTGTGTTACATGTTTACAGGCGCATTCTGTATATAGTCACTGTGTTACATGTTTACAGGCGCATTCTGTATATAGTCACTGTGTTACATGTTTATAGGTGCATTCTGTATATAGTCACTGTGTTACATGTTTACAGGCGCATTCTGTATATAGTCACTGTGTTACATGTTTACAGGTGCATTCTGTATATAGTCACTGTGTTACATGTTTACAGGTGCTTTCTGTATATAGTCACTGTGTTACATGTTTACAGGCGCATTCTGTATATAGTCACTATGTTACATGTTTACAGGCACATTCTGTATATAGTCACTAGACATGTGCATTCGTTTTAGTACTAAAACGATTTAGTCCGAATTTTGGGATAATTTAGTTTTAGTATGACTCAAGAGAAACGAAACTGCTCAGTACAAAAAACGAAAGAAACTAAAATAAAATGCACTACATTTTAGTTTCAGTCCTTTTTGTGATATTACATTGATGAGTGAAGGAGACCAGCAATGAAGATCGCAACATCCGAAGTTCTGCACCCTCCACATGCCAATGCAGTAGGATGTTCTATACAGAGAGTGGCATTAATTAATGCAGGAGTATGTTCTATACATTATACAGAGAGGGGTATTAATGCAGGAGAATGTTCTATACAGAGAGGGACATTAATGCAGGAGGATGTTATCTACATTATACAAAGAGGGGTATTAATTAATGCAGGAGGATGTTCTAAACATTATACAGAGAGGAGCCTTTTTTTTTTTAGCCCTTTAAATCCAGTGGCTGTGAGCGCTGAGATCGGCTGCTTGTTACATTATCTCTCAGTACAATGAATCAGGCTCAGCTGTTACAGTAACTGACTGTAACAGCGCTCAGAGTTTCAGTAAAACAAGGAAATAATATTGTTCTAACCTCTTATATATAAAAATATTATTTACTAGTTTTACTGAAACTCTGAGCGCTGTGATGAGCAGCAGTCAGTTACTGTAACAGCTTTGCCTGACACGGGGCAGTATTACAATGTTGGTGCTAACTTAACCTGTTGTAAACTGAAAACCTCCATAGGCTATAATGGCTCTGGGAAGTTTACAACAGCTCTGGTTATGTTAGCACCAACTATGTAATATGGCCCACATTGTGCTGAGAGTGAGAGATACTGTAACAAGCAGCGATCTCAGCCCTCTGAGGAGCCACCACAACAATAGTAATTGTATCCACTGGTTTTCGGATGAACGAAATTAGTTTTCATACTAAAGAACTGAAAACGAATTTCTTTAGCAACTAAATAAATTGCATTTTAGGACTAATCCATTAGTTCAAAACGAAATTTTGTGCTGTGCACATGTCTAATAGTCACTGTGTTACATGTTTACAGGCACATTCTGTATATAGTCACTGTGTTACATGTTTACAGGCGCATTCTGTATATAGTCACTGTGTTACATGTTTACAGGCGCATTCTGTATATAGTCACTGTGTTACATGTTTACAGGTGCATTCTGTATATAGTCACTGTGTTACATGTTTACAGGTGCATTCTGTATATAGTCACTGTGTTACATGTTTACAGGCACATTCTGTATATAGTCACTGTGTTACATGTTTACAGGTGCATTCTGTATATAGTCACTGTGTTACATGTTTACAGGCGCATTCTGTATATAGTCACTGTGTTACATGTTTACAGGTGCATTCTGTATATAGTCACTGTGTTACATGTTTACAGGTGCATTCTGTATATAGTCACTGTTACATGTTTACAGGCGCATTCTGTATATAGTCACTGTGTTACATGTTTACAGGCGCATTCTGTATATAGTCACTGTGTTACATGTTTACAGGTGCATTCTGTATATAGTCACTGTTACATGTTTACAGGTGCATTCTGTATATAGTCACAGTGTTACATGTTTACAGGTGCATTCTGTATATAGTCACTGTGTTACATGTTTACAGGTGCATTCTGTATATAGTCACCATGTTACATGTTTACAGGTGCATTCTGTATATAGTCACTGTGTTACATGTTTAGAGGTGCATTCTGTATATAGTCACTGTTACATGTTTACAGGCGCATTCTGAATATAGTCACTGTGTTACATGTTTACAGGTGCATTCTGTATATAGTCACTGTGTTACATGTTTACAGGTGCATTCTGCATATAGTCACTGTGTTACATGTTTACAGGTGCATTCTGTATATAGTCACTGTTACATGTTTACAGGTGCATTCTGTATATAGTCACTGTGTTACATGTTTACAGGTGCTAGTCACTGTGTTACATGTTTACAGGTGCATTCTGTATATAGTCACTGTTACATGTTTACAGGTGCATTCTGTATATAGTCACTGTTACATGTTTACAGGTGCATTCTGAATATAGTCACTGTGTTACATGTTTACAGGCGCATTCTGTATATAGTCACTGTTACATGTTTACAGGTGCATTCTGAATATAGTCACTGTGTTACAGGTTTACAGGTGCTAGTCACTGTGTTACATGTTTACAGGCGCATTCTGTATATAGTCACTGTGTTACATGTTTACAGGTGCATTCTGAATATAGTCACTGTGTTACATGTTTACAGGTGCATTCCGTATTGAGGTATGTTAATAGGGAACTCTTAAGGGACTTAAGACTGGGGGAAGATTTGATGGCGTCTGGGAGGTTGTTCTATAATTGTGATGCTCTGTAGGAAAATGAGGATCGAGCCATTTTCTTTTTGTATTGTGGTATTGCAAGTAAGGTGCTGGTCCTGGATCGGAGATTATAGGATGAGGGAGCTGCTGGGGGAAGCAGCATATTCAGGTAAGGTGGCAGCTTCCCAGAAAAGCTCTTAAACACCAGGTTGGAAAGGTGAAGGGTGCGTCTAGATTCCAGCGATGGCCAGTTTAGTTCTTTTAACATGTCACAATGGTGGGTCATGTAGTTACATTGTAGCACAAAGCGGCAGAATGAGTTATACAATGTAGTAAGTTTCTGGAGGTGCGTTTGCGGGGCGGCTGCATACACTACATCTCCGTAATCAATAGCCGGCATAAGCATTTGCTGTACAATCTGCTTTCTTACCACGGGGCTCAGGCAGGATTTGTTTCTGTACAGGGCACCTAGTTTGGGGTAAAGTTTAGATGAGAGTTTTTCGATGTGGGGCCAAAGGATAGATTTGGGTCTAACCACATACCTAGATATTTGAGAGCAGTGACTGTGGTCAGCGTGTCATTTGATCTTGTCCCCACACATAGATGGGGTGTTTGCAATTTGTGTAGTTTAGGTGCGGTTCCAAAGAGCATCGTTACAGTTTTTTCAGTATTTATAAAAAGTTTATTATCTTTGATCCACTTTTCTACCTCTGTGAATTGTTCTTGCAGCACGGCCTCCAGCTGCAGGAGATCTGGTTTGCTGGTATAGATTACAGTGTCGTCTGCGTACATGTGTACAGTTGAGGATTTGCAGACATTGGGCAGATCATTTATGAATATTGTGAATAGCAGGGGGCCAAGTATCGAGCCTTGGGGTACACCGCACGTGACTGGGAGGGGGAGGAAAGTGCTGTCAGAAATGAACACATATTGCGACCGATCAGACACATATGATTGAAACCAGGTTAGCGTGCGATCACCAATACCAGAGTTTTTAAGTTTTTGTAATAGGATGCCATGGTCTACTGTGTCAAAGGCCTTGGCAAAATCAAGGAAGATGGCTCCAGTTAGGTTTCCATGTTCCATGCCCGCTTGGATATCATTACAAACTTTTAAAAGGGCGGTTGTAGTTGAATGGTTTGGATAAAAGCCTGATTGATCTGGGGTTAAATAGTTCTGATACTGATAATAATCACGTAATTGAGTGTAGACACATTTTTCCCGAATTTTTGACATTACAGGGAGCAGTGATATTGGGCGGTAGTTGGATACCAAAGTATTGTCTCCACTTTTATGGATAGGTACCACTCTTGCAGTCTTCCAGAGTTTGGGTATGTATCCAGTCACCAGTGATTCATTGATTAGGGTTGCGACAGGATTTTCAATTGCTGGCACACTGATTTTCAGCAGCATTGCTGGGATTTGATCAGGTCCAGACTGGTATTTCATTTTTTGGTTATGGAGAAGTTTAGTGATGACACTGACAGGCACTGGTCTAAGACTGAATTTCTCTGTGTTACAGGGTCTTTGCACAGTTGGTGGGGCCTGACCTGTGTGCGGCCTTTGTGATTGTGTGTCATTTCCTAGCTTAGCAATCAGGATGGTGGCGCATCCAACAAAATAATTATTAAAAGCATTTGCTACATCTAGGGGGTGTTGTTGTACAGTTTGGTTGTTAACTTTGACAGCAGCTGGTTGGGAGTGGACTGGGGGTGCTTGTATGTCTTATGGTTTTCCAAAAATTTCTAGGGTTTGATATGTTATTGTTTAAATTTTCATTGAAGTATTGGGCTTTAGCCATTTTTGTTTGTTTTGTGCATGCATTCCGGCATTTTCGGTATTCACCGTGATCGTTCATGGATCCAGTACTCTTGAATTTGACCACAGGGAGTCTCTAAACTGGTACATATGCGTGAGGTCAGCTGTAACCCAGGGGAGATGGGCCCCTTTTACTCGCACTTTGCGCAGTGGGGTATGGGTGTTCCAGACTTTCAGGAGCTCGGATTGAAAGTATTCAATTGCACAGTCCAGGTCTGGGATTAGGTTTAGTCTGTACTATGGGAGCTGTTTGAGATCATTTAGGAAGGATTCAAGATTAAATTTCTTGAAAGACCTGTTGATTATTACCTTTGGTGGACATTTTGTGGCCCTTATTTTGCGCACACAGTACGCTAGGCAGTGATCACTGAAACTGTTAGCAAGAACGCCTGCCTCCTGTATTCGATCAGGACATGAGGAGAGAATCCAGTCCAGCAAGGTGTGGTTAAGGCTTTTCATATTAATGCTAGCGGGGGAGGAGATTAATTGTGTTAGCTGCATAGCCTTAAACAGTGAGCAGTGTTTATTGTTTTTAGGATTCAACCAATCAACATTAAAGTCGCCGAGGACCAGCAGTTCACTTTTTTGGTTTTGAGCTGCTAATTTACTAAGGATTTGGGTTATGTCAGAAAGGGAGTGCACTGGGGAACTCGGTGGGCGGTAGAATCCAGCAACAATAATTGTTTTACGGAACGGGATTTCAATAGTACCAGAAAGGAAATCAAATGGGGCCGGGGAGCTAGGATTCTGCAACGGGGTGAACTTTATGGAGTTGTCAACATAGATAACAATTCCCCCTCTCTTAGCTCTGTCCTTTCTAGAGCATGAATACCCTTGTATTGCTATGGCAGAGTCTGGCACTTTAGGGGTTAACCATGATTCTGTCAGCACAATGACTTTAGGTTTGTAATAGAAGCACCAAGCTTTAAGCTCATCCAGTTTAAGGAGTAAACTGTGGATGTTGCAATGCACAAAGGAGAGGCCTTTTTTAGTGGGGAGATTAAATATGGTGTCAGCTATTGGACCAGGGTTGGATTCAACATCATTTGTCAGAGCAAGCAGCAGAATAAAAAGGAATTTGGACATGTTTTTCTTTTTGGTAAATAGTGATTGAAGGGTTTTAAAGCTCTGTTGTGTGGGAGGGCTGGATTTTAACACTCTCCACCAGCTCTCAGCTGATAAATTAAAGGAGCTGAGCAAGCTATGGTGTATTTGGGTTTCTTTTCCAGCTTGCTGTAATTTGTAGGGTGTATAGGGAGGGAGGGTAGATTTAGGGAGAAGAGAGATGGTAGAAAGAAGCAGCAAGAGGGGGAAGAGAGGGAAAAACATTTCTAGAGAAAGGTGGTGTGGGAGAAGGGGAGGGAAAAAAAGGAAAGGTAGAAGACAGGCAGGGAATTGATAAGGAAAGCAGAAGATAGAAGGGAGTGTGGTAGGTGAAGTTCCCGGAGTGGCGTAGGTTGGTAGCTGAAAATATCACAAATGAGTTGGGGACACTGTGCTCATAAAGGGATGGACACGGTGCATTATCCTGCTGGAAGACGCCATCAGAAGATACAGGGGACACTGTGCTCATAAAGGGATGGACACGGTGCATTATCCTGCTGGAAGAAGCCATCAGAAGATACAGGGGACACTGTGCTCATAAAGGGATGGACATGGTGCATTATCCTGCTGGAAGAAGCTATCAGAAGATACAGGGGACACTGTGCTCATAAAGGGATTGACACGGTGCATTATCCTGCTGGAAGGAGCCATCAGAAGATACAGGGGACACTGTGCTCATAAAGGAATGGACACGGTGCATTATCCTGCTGGAAGGAGCCATCAGAAGATACAGGGGACACTGTGCTCATAAAGGGATGGACACGGTGCATTATCCTGCTGGAAGAAGCCATCAGAAGATACAGGGGACACTGTGCTCATAAAGGGATGGACATGGTCAGTAACAATACTCAGGTATGCCGTGGTGTTTTAAACATGCTCAATTGGTACTAAGGGACCCAAAGTGTGCCAAGAAAATATCCCCCTCAGCAATCCACCACCACCACCAGCCTGACCCGCTGATGCAAGGCAGGATGGATCCAGCTTTCATGTTGTTTATGCCAAACTCTGACCCATCTGATGTCGCAGCTGAAATCAAGACTCATCAGACTAGGCAATGTTTTTCTGATCTTCTATTGTCCAGTTTTGGTGATTCTGTGTGAATTGTAGCCTCAGTTTCCTGTTCTTAGCTGACAAGAGGCACCCAGTGTGGTCTGCTGCTGCTGTAGCCCATCTGCTGCTGCTGTAGCCCATCTGCTTCAAGGTTGGATGTGTTGTGCATTCAGAGATGGTATATCTGCAGACCTTGCTTCTATCGAGTGGTTATTACAGTTACTGTTGCCTTTCTATCATCTTGATTATTTATTTATATAGTATTTTACCAGGAAGGATACATTGAGATTTCTCTCATTTTCAAGTATGCCCAATCTGCCCATTCACCTCTGACCTCACAAGGTGTTTCCGTCCACACAGCTGCCGCTTGCTGGATATTTTCTCTTTTTCGGGTCATTCTCTGTAAACCCTAGAGATGTTTTGGGTGAAAATCCCAGGAGATCAGCAGTTTGTGAAATACTCAGAGCAGCCCGTCTGGCACCAACAACCCACGCCACGTTCAAAGTCACTTTCTTCCCCCATTCTGATGCTCGGCTTGAACTTCAGCAAGTCACCTTCACCGCGTCTAGATGCCGCAGTGCATTGCGCCGCCGCTGCCATGTGATTGGCTGATTAGCAATTTGTGTTAACAAGTAATTAAACAGGTGTACCTAATAAAGTGGCCGGTGAGTATGTATGTACAGGTATGTATGTCGGGGGGGCTGGGAGGTTGTTTTCTATCTGGGTTATATTGTGGTGTATTTGATGAAAATGCGGCTTAGTCAGGAATAGGGTTGCCGGAGCGGCCATATTTTCCCAGACACATATAATTGATTCATGCTGATGGGCAGTGCATGAGATTTGCCACCCCGCAGCATGTATAATCCATAAACTGCAGGTAAAGAATTCTAAAGGAATCCCAGGTGACCTGCCCTGATTTCCTCAGGCAGTTTATGATTTATACATGTTGCAGGGCAGCACTTTATCCTGTGTTCCCCTGTGCATGAAATGTTAATGTGTCCACGAAAACATGACCCACCTGGCAACCCTAGTCGTGAAGCGAGTGGCCACGAGGACGTGCCCTGAGGGTGGTTAGATGCTTTGTGACCTTGCTCATGGTGCACATAAAAGTTGTGCAATCCCAGGCCAGTCCTATTATCCCATCCAGGGTGCAGGGCAGCAGATAAGTCCTCTCTGACAATGTTATTTACCCCATGTAGGAGATTCTAAGGCTGAAGGGTGGAGCGCGTCCAGGAGAAGGAAGAGTGGAGGTCCTGAAGAAAGGCCAGTGGGGCACAGTGTGTGATGACCGCTGGGACCTGCAGGCTGCCAGTGTTGTGTGTCGGGAACTGGGATTTGGAAGTGCCAAGGAGGCTTTGACAGGTGCCCGCATGGGTCAAGGTAAGATCAGGCCAAAGTGCAGAGAAATGATCGGGGGACAAATGAAAATGCATTGTGGTTTCACTTCAACGGCCGACCTTCTTTGGTCAACTTTGACTCACTTCATTGGCTTCAGCAATGGAGACACAAGGGTTAATGCTCTACCGAGGGAAGTTACACCCAATGAGGCTCCAGTCATTGTTCAACTGTAGCAAACAGAACCAACACTATGGGGCTTATTCAGAGAGATCCGAAATGACACTGAATTTCAGCCAACGGGACATTTTGGGGCCAATCAGCTATTCTGAGAGCAGGCAATTTGGCAAATTCTGGCAAATTTCCTGCTCGTACGGTGTATATTCGCCAGCAGTGAAATACGGTTCCTGTTCGTCGGCAGTGAAATACAGTGTCTGTTCGACAGCAGTGAAATACGGTGTCTCTTCGGCGGCAGTGAAATACTGTGCCTGTTCGGCGGCAGTGAAATACGGTGTCTGTTCGGTGGCAGTGAAATACGATGCCTGTTTCGACGGCAGTGAAACACGGTGCCTGTTCGGCGGCACTGAAACACGGTGCCTGTTTGATGGCAGTGAAATATGGTGCCTGTTCGACGGCAGTGAAATATGGTGCCTGTTCGACGGCAGTGAAATACAGTGCCTATTTGGCGGCAGTGAAATACAGTGCCTATTCGGCAGCAGTAAAATACGGTTCCTGTTCGGCAGTAAAATACGGTTCCTGTTCGGCAGAGAAATACGGTGCCTGTTCGGCGGCAGTGAAATACGGTGCCTGTTCGGCGGCAGTGAAATACGGTGCCTGTTCGGCGGCAGTGAAATACGGTGCCTGTTCAGCGGCAGTGAAATACGGTGCCTGTTCGGCGGCAGTGAAATACGGTGCCTGTTCAGCGGCAGTGAAATACGGTGCCTGTTCGGCGGCAGTGAAATCCCCCATAGAGAAGCAATGGTTAAAGGGATACTCTAGGCAACATGAGCAGCTAAGCTTTTTTAGGTGGTCACGATGCCCTGAGTACGCCCTCGTCTGTCCCCCCTCCCTCCGCTCAGATGAGAGACGTGGAGGACTTTACTCCGCCCTCCCAGCTGTCAGTCAGCAGAGCGGCATTCAGATTTCCCGCTTCTGCGACTATTGCCGAGTACGAGACGTCATTGCGCTTTCAGCTTTCAGCACGATGACGTCTCCAACTCGTCGCAGTAGCTGGCGGCAGCGGCTGAAGATTAGTATTGTGCGCATCCTCTTGCACGTAACACTAATCAAAGAAGATGGAGCCGGGAGGAAGCCTGCTGATTGGCTGGATTAAGTGACAGGCGCGCATGCACACTTCTCACGTAAACCATTAGCCAAGTGAAACTAACAAGGACGGGAGCGGAAGAGGAGGGAGGGGAGTATAAAAAAAATAAACTGCCGCTGGAAACAAGTGGATTTTAGGGAAAGTATTAGTTACAAAAAGGAAAGAAATCCCTACCTTGTTAGTGAGGGAATAGGGATAGGTTAATGTTAAAAAACGGGCAGGGGGGATTTTTGATTAGAGTGTTCCTTTTAATCTATTCACATTGAATTTAATCTATTCACATTGACCATTCGTCAGGTTTATTCAGGCGAACCCCATAGGCTTCAATTTTAAAAATATTCCTGTTTTAATTCAAGATCTAATAAACCGTTTATTATTTTAATCTGTAGCAAAAATCTATTTATTTCTCGATTTATTTTTATTTATTTATTTTGGATCTTTTAGGCACCTTTCAGGATTTTTTCAGCAATATTTTTTTCCGTTTTTTTAAAAGAATTTCTGTAACAGACCTTTTTATTATCATTTATTGGATTTTATATGTAGATTCCAGACATTTTCGTTCAGTAGTTTTTTTTTGTAAACCGTGTTTCATTTTTGAAACTTTCAAGCGTATTGGTTTTTTTTTTTGTTTTTTTTACCATGTTTGTCTGCTTGTTGTCTTTTTCCGGCGGCTGCTCTGTGCTATGTTCGACGGCTTGTCTGCTTTTTCCAGCGTGTTCGGCTTGGTTTTTGCGTTGTTTTCTGTGGACTTTCGGGGAGTGTTCAGCGGGTTTGCGGCAGGTTTTCCCTGCACTACGGGGGCCCTGCGGTGCTTGCTGAATCACCGAATCGCCCCGAAGGTATGGGGAACGAAAGGACTTTTCGATTCTCTCTGAATAACCCTGAGTGTATCCGCAACAACATTCCTGTCGTTTCATTCCTCCTGTCAGAGTACAGCCAGGGAGCATGTATAATGAACACATCAAAGCTAGACAATCAATGAGCCTGCGTTACACAGAGCCAGGGAATCTGTATAATGAAAACTTCAAACCTAGAAAATCAATGAGCCTGCGTTACACAGAGCCAGGGAATCTGTATAATAAAAACTTCAAACCTAGAAAATCAATGAGCCTGTGTTACACAGAGCCAGGGAATCTGTATAATGAAAACCTCATACCTTGAAAATCAATGAGCCTGCGTTACACAGAGCCAGGGAATCTGTATAATGAAAACCTCAAACCTAGAAAATCAATGAGCCTGCGTTACACAGAGCCAGGGAATCTGTATAATAAAAACTTCAAACCTAGAAAATCAATGAGCCTGTGTTACACAGAGCCAGGGAATCTGTATAATGAAAACCTCATACCTTGAAAATCAATGAGCCTGTGTTACACAGAGCCAGAGAATCTGTATAATGTAGAAATACACCTACCTATGTATAGGTGTGGGAACGTGTATAACACACATTCCTGGATCTTCTACATTGTATATGATGAATAATAATGAATGTGACGGACCCCGGATCCTGCAACTGGGTAACATCGCCAAACCAGTGTCTCCTGCCCTCCAAACTCACACCCAGCAGGCAGATTCACTGCAACCAGCCCTTAACCCCAATCACCGGACACACAGATGTTGAGGGGTTAAAACATGAGGATCAAGTATTTATTAAAACAAAAGACATCCACTTTACAGGCGCCGGCAGCGACAATCCCCCTTTAACAAACCTAGATAATGAATATGAACAGACCAATCACATTTAAGGACATACCCCTTAGCCTGGTCCAATAGGGGGTGGGGGGGCAAGGGAGAAACAATGGAAACTTGACACTTGTACATTCGAACAGTTGAAACACATAAGGTGATTATGACTTGCAGACAGCTCCTCCTTACACATCCTCCGCCGGGATGCATCTGTATGCCTTTCTGCCATAACCTGCTTAACACACATGACTGATTAAACCTGGGACCTCCTTGACCCATACCCCTTAAATATAAAGAAGACTCAACACCTTCTTAACTGGAAAGGGCCACAGCTTTATTAAATATTTACACCATGTAATCCAGCAGTGCTTTTCCTCCGTTATCCGCCCTATTACCCATGTAATAGGCAGTTACCGATCCAAAACCAGGAGCTCGTCACCCCGCCTGACCGAGATCAAGCGGGGCTCGTCTCGTTAAATGCCTCACCCGAAGGCGGCTTAACCATTTTAAAGCACCGCTGTCCAGGAACCACGCCAACGCCAGGGGCACCATGGTCTCCTAATGGCTGCCCCTGCGCCCCACCGCAGACAGCGCCTCCTCAATCCCCGACATCAAACCAGTTAAAAATATATCCAAACCAATGTCCGTCAAATGGACCCCATCACCACGAATCACATTCCGATTGTCGCCTTCCAATTCCGTGTGACGGATTGAAACCCCCCTTAACTGCCAAAAAATTTAGAAACCTCCCTGTTAACCCTCTTCCTAGCCCTGTCATTGGCCCGTGGCGCCGCCATCTCCTCCAAACGAGGTCGAGAAATAATGTCAGACCACACCAGCGACAAGCCCCCAAATTTAGCAAAACAGCGGGTCAGATACAACTTCATAGCCCGAATCAGGTCCACCGAACGAACCTTCCCCAAATCATTCCCCCCAGCATGAACACAACTAAAATAACCTCTCTGGGAACCCTCCCAGCCAAAACATTGCATTCCTTCGACACCCGAGCCCAGCGCAAACCCCGGATTTCCAACCAGTGAATCTCCGCTACCTCCGCCGGGAAACCAAGATTTTTGCCATGCGGCCGATGCTCAGCCCGCATGGCTGCCCAATGCACGAAGGAATGACCCAATCTCCAGACCATCCTTGGGGAAGCACCTGAAATTATAAAAGGTTAGGA
Source organism: Leptobrachium leishanense (assembly GCA_009667805.1). Taxonomy (NCBI): domain Eukaryota; kingdom Metazoa; phylum Chordata; class Amphibia; order Anura; family Megophryidae; genus Leptobrachium; species Leptobrachium leishanense. The sequence goes on from CM019063.1 coordinate 539,350,381, forward strand.
CGAACCTAAGAGCAAAAGCGATCTGATCCCACCTACCCAGACGCTGAATCATGCCATCTGACGCGCCAGCACCCGCAGCCACAGTCGCCGCGCCTATACGAAAAGAATGGGAGGCAAACAACCCCGGTTCATAACCCAAAACCTGAACGCATCGCTTAAAAACTGTCGGAAATTGGTATCAAGTCAAAGGAACCCCATCAATATAAATCAAAAAGAGTCAGTGAAATCCGGCCGAATAGCCAAATACTCCCGCGTGAGGCCCAAAGGACACCCGATCACCCCAATCGCATTTAAGTAATCAGAACGCCCCTACCCAAGCGGTCTGTCCTGTACCTGACAATCAAAAACCTCACCTCATCGGCTGACAGAAACATGCGCAAGGCAGAATGCATCTGAGAGTTAGGAGCAACCAGCTCACCCACCCTCAGGGCACCATAAATGGCAAAAGCAAACGCAACTCTAAACAATCGCAACCTCAAAAGATCACGACAAACGCCGAGTAAAACATCCAACAGTTCCAAAAACATGAGGCCAGAAGCTGGGCGCCGAACCTCAGACACCGCAGTCCGCCACCAACCCGAAACAATCCTTCAAAGCAGGAAATCCCAACCAACATCCTCCCAACCAACCGCCTCGCACCAAAAGAAAGGGCAGTCAGTACTCCGGCCGCTCCCAAACCGGAGCTCCCTTACTCCCGGAGGGAATCGAAATAAATCAAGATCGCCCCTACGATCCTCCGCAGAATGCCAACCCCGTTCCCCCCGTGACTCCCACCTCCGCCAGACCTGAGAATATGCCGTCCACGTCGCTCCCGACAAAGAGCCCCCCAACAAAATCCACAGCCCGGCGAAGCGAGGGTCCAGAGCCACAGCGGAAAGGGTGTCGCATTCCTTTCTGCTCCCGGAGCCACTGGAACCGGGAGGGAGCATCAGCAATCACGTTCCGCACACCCGGCACGTGCCAGGCCCGCTTGATGTGCCTAGAGGGGTGTCAGCTATACCCTCCTGACGAGGCCCAATAAGGCCGAAACAATCGTCGGGGGTTGCTGCACCTCTCGTGCAGGGATGACGTCCTTGGCAATCAGCACTGGCCACCCTTTCTGGGTGAGAGCAGGCTGATTTGCATATGGAAAATTCATCCCTGTAATGGCACAAGCTAAAACCTTGTTTGTGAGACCTGAGCGGACACCCACCGTAGAGCAGGCCATTTGTGCTGTTGCTCGTTCTCAGGACCCTCACAAACACCCCCCTTGTTTCTCACCGCAACCACACATTCCGCTCGAGACCGCGCAGCACCAGGTGACACAAAAGAGCCAAGATAGGAGGGGAACCGGCCGACGAACGATTCACCACTTGCACCACCCCAGGTTGTCCATCCAGAACACCACTCGCCTATTAGCCAGACGCTCCCCCCACAGCTCCAGGGCCACAATCAAAAGGAAAAAATTCCTGACTTGCGAGATTACTCACCAACTCAGACGCCGCCCTTCGCGGGTGCCACGCTTCGGCACACCAAGCACCCTGAAAGTACACACCAAAGCCAGGAGCCCCAGACGCATCGGCAAAAAGCTCGAGAGACTGATTGTCCATGTCCGCCTCTTGCCAATACGTCAGCCCATCATAATGCAGCAAAAAGGATTGACACACCACAAGGTCCGCCTTCAAGGAACTGGTGATGCGAACAAAGTGGCGAGGTGCGCGTACCCCGGCGGAAAAGACTGAATATCAGAAAGCCGCAACTTCGCAACTCCCCGCGCCCTCCCCACCAAACGCACAAGGTCTGAATTTCTCTACAGACAAACGGAAACACGGACTGTATAGATCTCAATGCCCAAAAAGGCAAATGATTAAACTGGGCCCCCCGTCGTATCATCGGCCAAAGGCACACCGAATTCCCCGGCAACCTCCCGAAAAATCTGCAGCGGCGCAATCGCCGGAATCCGCCGGTCCCACCAATAGGAAATCATCCAAATAATGGACCACCGAATACTGTCCAGCGTGCCGACACACCACCCAGTGCCAGCAGGAAGAGAACAATTCAAAGTAGTAGCAAAAGATCAAGCAGCCTATCGGAAGACAACGGTCGTAATAAAAACCTCCACGAAAAAGGAACACCCCAGCAAGTGATAGCAATCCGGTCGAATCGGCAACAACCGAAACACAGACTCCATGTCCGCTTTTGCCAATAAACAACCAGGTCCAGCCACCAAATCGAGGAAAGTCAGAAGGCACACGTGGAATAACAAAACCCTCACAAAAACCAACAATAACAACGCAGCGCATAGCCTATTGGGGTACCTGTCTAGCCAAGGAGTCATGGCCCGCACGATCACCGGGGTGATCCCTTCTATCAGGCTGTCCAATCTGAAGCCCTAAAGGCCGAGCCATGGCCCTTTCTGAACCATCGAAATGCCGGTTGGGACCCCCCACAGGAAGAACATTCATGCTTGAACCTGCAATAAGAGGACCAATGGCAATGGGACTCATTAAAGAGCCAGCATCACCTCCTCTCTGCACCCGTGGGCACTCCAGGGGCTCCGGGCACCGCGGATGCAGGAAAGGGTGACACCACTGGGCAGTTTGGCATCGTGAGTAAGAGCCCCAGATTGGTGTCCTGCAAATCAAAGTGGAGCCCAGTACACTACACACCACCATCTTCTGCCAAAACTGTTGGTCGTAACAAAACCAAATAGACCCCCCTAAATTTTGCAAGCCCCACCATATTAAGACTAAACGCGCCAACAAAGACACGCTGTGGTCAGGGAAACCCTCGCACAAAATTGCGCTGTAAGCTAGAAAAACCTTGAATCCACTTGCCGAAGGTCTGTGGCAAAGTCTTCGCTTGGTCCTTATCCTTGCCCCCGGGCAAGGAATCAACACGTTTCAGACGATCAATTGTCTGCCTACCCGAAGAAAACCAAAGTCATAACATCAACATATTCACCTTTCCAAATTTTCTCCTTAATGTCATTAAAAACCTATAGGCCCATTGGACATAAACCACAAGCCCCATAAGAGCCTACCGCAGGACCAACTGCACCAGGCACAGGAATACCACTAGCGAGTGGTGCAGGAACATTTACCGCAGCAGGTACCGAAGGTCCAACCACCGCGTCCAACAGGGGAAGCCCCAGCTGCAAGCGCCGCTCCACCAAGCACAGCAGGAACCTGCACAGGAGCAGAAGCAGGCCCCAAACCTTGTGAAAGAGCAGACTCAGGGGCTCCCATCACAGCAGAACCAGGCGCAAAATTGACACAGACGCCGCGCCCCCAGCAACAAACCCAGCGGCGCTTGCGCACGTGACGCAGCAACCGACCCATCCTGCCTGTACCTAATAGCCGCAACCAGGGTCTCTATTAACCCCGTCGTCACCCCACTAGCCCTGCCAGACGTATCAGTGCCGAAAGGCCCAGCGATCCAAACCGCACCCTCAAAACCCGACTCACCAGCCGCCAGCATGGGTGATCCTCCAGCAGCCCTTGGGACAGCAGTCAAAGGTGGATCCAGCGACGGTCGCCCAGAAACAGCACCTCCACTGATATTAGGCATCCACCGCAAACCTCCAGATGCAGAATCCAAGCCACCCCTCGGAAGAGAGTGCTGTAAACGACCATTCCGACCCATAAAGCCACCAACCGAAGTGCTAGGTAAGGGCGCCGATCTGTCCACAACCACCAGTATGACACCGGTGCTCACCAGCCTAGCCAGCACCATCCGCTTGTTGCTCCCCACCAACCACTGCACCTAAAACCAGAGGGGAAAAAACCTGCAGCAGCAGCACGCACCATGCTCACCCTCCGCCCCAATCCAGAACGCAGCTCACGAGGCGGCGTATCCAAGACGATAAACCCCTCAGATTACCAGGGAAACGGCGTCCCGCACCTCAGCTCCACCATCACGCCTCTGAACTGCGAGGCCTCGGGCTTAACCGAAATGGAGGCTTAGAGCGCCGTTGCCTCTGCCACTGGTGGGGCTCCTCATCGTCCTCAGGAGACTGTTCATGGGCCGGCACCAAAGTCTTGTACAGCAAGTCCTGCAAAATGAAACCTCGAGCAGCAGAATGCTCCCTGTAATGATGTGTATGCTTCATATTAAATATATCATAATTATGCCTAATTCATTCTGCATGTTAGCAAACAGTTAACAGTCATGTGATCCGGGGGCGGGGAGTGGCAGCCATTGTAAGATGATGCTGCTGAGTAAAATCTTTTCTTATCAAGCTCCTTGTCTGCCAATACTTCAGTGGATTCATCACATGGTACCAGGAGTGGGGTCAGAGAGACATGGCAGCAAACAGCAACACAAAGAGCATTCGTTCCCTGGATTTAAAATCAGGGAACATATCAGAAAATTAATCAAACTAAAGGGAGCTGATAAAACTTGTGTTTACAGGCCTAGATACAGCAAATGGACTGATCAACAAAAAGCAGCTCATTTCCTGATATGTGTGACACAAAAAGCAGCTCATTTCCTGATATGTGTGTGACACAAAAAGCAGCTCATTTCCTGATATGTGTGTGACACAAAAAGCAGCTCATTTGCTGATATGTGTGTGACACAAAAAGCAGCTCATTTCCTGATATGTGTGTGACAAAAAGCAGCTCATTTCCTGATATGTGTGTGACAAAAAGCAGCTCATTTCCTGATATGTGTGGCACAAAAAGCAGCTCATTTCCTGATATGTGTGTGACAAAAAGCAGCTCATTTGCTGATATGTGTGGCACAAAAAGCAGCTAGTTTCCTGATATGTGTGTGTCAAAAAGCAGCTCATTTCCTGATATGTGTGGCACAAAAAGCAGCTCATTTCCTGATATGTGTGTGACACAAAAAGCAGCTCATTTCCTGATATGTGTGGGACAAAAAGCAGCTCATTTCCTGATATGTGTGTGACAAAAAGCAGCTCATTTCCTGATATGTGTGGCACAAAAAGCAGCTCATTTCCTGATATGTGTGTGACACAAAAAGCAGCTCATTTCCTGATATGTGTGGCACAAAAAGCAGCTCATTTCCTGATATGTGTGTGACACAAAAAGCAGCTCATTTCCTGATATGTGTGGCACAAAAAGCAGCTCATTTCCTGATATGTGTGTGACAAAAAGCAGCTCATTTGCTGATATGTGTGGCACAAAAAGCAGCTAGTTTCCTGATATGTGTGTGTCAAAAAGCAGCTCATTTCCTGATATGTGGGACACAAAAAGCAGCTCATTTCCTGATATGTGGGACACAAAAAGCAGCTCATTTCCTGATATGTGTGACACAAAAAGCAGCTCATTTCCTGATATGTGTGTGACAAAAAGCAGCTCATTCCTGATATGTGGGACACAAAAAGCAGCTCATTTCCTGATATGTGTGTGACACAAAAAGCAGCTCATTCCTGATATGTGGGACACAAAAAGCAGCTCATTTCCTGATATGTGGGACACAAAAAGCAGCTCATTTCCTGATATGTGGACACAAAAAGCAGCTCATTTGCTGATATGTGGGACACAAAAAGCAGCTCATTTCCTGATATGTGGGACACAAAAAGCAGCTCATATCCTGATATGTGGGACACAAAAAGCAGCTCATATCCTGATATGTGGGACACACTCCCTAAGCTGACCCAGCAAACAAACAAAATAAATAACAGCCATTTCAATCACCAAGTTTCCTGGTCTCTCACAGAATCTCCTTGATGCACAGTTGACGCTGGCAGGGAACAAAGAGACAGAACACACCCCCCACAGATACATATATAGGTAGTGAAACAATGTTGCACACGTATGACCAATAGCTCCACATTTCCTTTTCTGACCATCCGGCCCAGGCCATCAGTCATGTCCCCCTTCCTTAAAGGTGCAGGGGATTCTGTACCAAGAGGGGAAGGATTGGGAGAAGGGATGAAACTTATACAGGGACATAATTACTTTCCAAATGCCGTGTTCGATCATGTAGGTTCCTGAGGGAAAGATTCTTCTTTTTAAAAGTACTCTAAGTCCAGGTAGCAGAAAAGGGTTCCATGAAGCTGGCTACAAGTACCGCGTTCGCTCGCTTCCAATGAACTGGCAGACACGGAGGGTGTCATGCTAGGCTGGTCAGTCCGAGGAACCGTTCGAGCGTCTTGGTTATGGAAGGGGCGTCTGTCCGCTGTAGGTGCAATACTGCTCTGCAGACACCCCTTGGCCCTGGCTTTCCAGCTGATCGTACATTTTGGCTGTAAATAGCCTCAAATCCATCCAAGGCCATAATCACTCAGTAGGAGGCCTGACCACAAGCCCCTCCAAGCAGCACAGTGACCGTCCAGGCAGTCACAATTTATAAGAAAAGTCTATATCTCCGTGTTGGAGTGTATCAGCTGTAAACCTTATGGAGTGATCAATCACCCTAATTAGCCCAAGGTTCTAGCCATTCCCATGAAATGTTAATTTGGATATTTGTGGTTTTTTTTTAATATCTTGCATTGTATTACTTCGTATTTCAGTAACGACTGTAACCATTCAATGTTCTTGAACCCAGGACCTACTGAAAACCAGAGAAATCTCAATGTATTTATTTATTTATAAAGGATTTTACCAGGAAGGAAACATTGAGATTTCTCTCGTTTTCAAGTATGTCCTGGGTTCAAGAACATTGAATTGTTACAAAAATACAAAGTTACATGTATCCTTCCTGGTAAAATACTTTGCAAATAAATAAATATATATGGACTTATCCAAACCCGACTCCAAATCACTGTCTCAACCAGTTTCATAATACGGTATGTGGTTCTGGACTTGTTGCTCTGTCGGCAGGAAGGACATTCTGTTCTTGCTGGCTCTTGCCTCTCTGCTGGTTACATGTACTTGGTGTCCTGTTTAATCCATGAATGTTGCATTGTCACATGCTTCCAGGGTCTCCTCGATGTAATGGACCCAGACATGAAGATTCACGTCAGTAAGTGCTGGATCCATGATCCATTGATTTACAGTGCGAGGAGTCAGGAGCTGAGTCCAGTACTTCATATGTGACATAGAAAAGATGTATAACAGCAGCTGCTGCCAGCTGTGGATGGTTAAGCTTATAAGGCTTTGGTCCAAAGTGGACTTCTACTGGACATGACCAGAAGAATGGGACAGGAAAAGCAGTTAGTGGAGGGCGACCAGCTCATTCATAGAAGAAAACACAACTAAACGTGTGTGGACTTTATTACAAGAATTGCTCGAGTGTCAGACTTAAACATTTATCTATATCCGCCGCGTAAAGTGTACGAGATGAGGCTGGAAAAAGTCCATGAAATGTGTGAACATGTCAATGCTATGCTGGAGATTGTGGAACAGCTATGTGCAATAGGAGAGAAAATTCCAGACCATCATATAGTAGCATCATTATTATGTAGCCTTCCAGAGTCATATAGTGCCCTTATATACACTCTCTAACCCATACCTGAGCCCAAACCAACACCAGAATACACTAAGAGAAAGGCAATCAATGTGACGGAAGGGAAATCTGCATGATGAAGAGAATGAGAGCTCAGAGGTAGCTCTAAAGGTGCACAAAGCGCCAAAACAAAGACCGCAGAGAATGTTTTCACTGAAACAAGACGGGTCACCTGACAAAGAACTGCCCTATCTTGAAAGCTGAATGGCGAAGGACAGAGCACCTCACAGGGAAAAGAGCTAAATCAACTACAAAGCAAACCGAGGGGGCATCACGAAGTGGCACCTTTTAAATGACACAGCGATACATCAGAGATGGTTCATTGACTCGGGATAATAGAAGATACAGAGGAACTTACGAAGAGAGGTTTACCAGAAAAAATTATACTATTGCCATTTACTCATGAAGTGCACATTGTGCATTAACACAAAGGACACACATGGCCTTCTTCAACAAGCCAATCAAAGCAAAAATACCCCAATGGAACACAGCAACATGTGTGAACCACTGAACTGCACACACACAAGCAGATATTTACATCACCAAAGATGATTCCAGGTGCACAAAAGTGAGACATCAGAGAACCAGGAATAATACACACTGATAATGGGAGGAATATATGGGTAAGGAAGTGGAATTTTATATCAAGTCAGGAGGCTTCATATTTTGCAATCTCTTCTCTTTACTAAATCACAGCAGCAAAGAGAGTTTTACCTAGCAACAGTAAAAACCAATAAACAAATAGCATTCCCACAAGAGAGCAGTAAGTCCCTCCCACAGCCTCTTTTCTTTGCTGCTGACGACCAGGTGAGATGTTTTTGAAGCAGCTCCTGGTTGTCAGGCCTAGTTTAATTGTATTTTACTGTATATTTGATTGATCTTCCTGTAATTTTATTATATGGTTTTTCTACTGTATTACTGTGGATTTAATCTGTTTTCCTCCATAGGTTCGTCCCTGCTGTGTGGGCACTCTCCCGCCTGCAGGTTACGCTTTGCCATCTGCTTGTGGTCTCCCGACGGGACGAGCATTTTACACCTCTGACCATCGGGTGACTATTGGCGATGTTTTGCCACGTTTTTAGCGTATTTTTCTGCACTTAATTACCCGTTGTGCGGCTTTCCCAGTTTTAACCGCGCGTGCGGTCTTTTCTCCTCAGAGCGTGGTGTTTTTACTCCACTTGCACACCCTGGCGGCCATTTTGGGGGTTTTTCCATATGCATTTGCCGCCATTCGGAGCTCGCAACGCTGACAGGCGGCAGCACACTTCACGCACCCTGAGAAATAAACAGCCTCCGCTTCCCTGCAGGACCCCGCGGTTACCTCGGGTGAGCCCCGATACATACGCATACACCAAGCGGCATTTTGTTATTACCAGCCCGCAACACATCGAGTGAGCCCCGATCACACAGCAATATATTGCGCTACTTTCGCGGAGATATATATATATTAATTAAAGATCCGCAACGGGTGAGCCCCGTAACTCCCGATTTTTTTTGATGGACCCTCCACAATTAAATCCCATCAATCAGGAGGAGCTTAAGGCCTGGCTCCTTACTGCTATTTCCGAGACCCTACCCATAGCCCTGGCAGCTTTACCTCCACTTCCACAGCCGGATCCTCCGGTGCTTTCTCAGGCCCAGTCCCCGGCTCAATCCGTGGACTCTCAGTCCGATCAGCCCGGAGCTGCCGCACCGTCACGCAAAAGACCCTGGAAGGGCCAGTCTGACTCCGCGGGCAAGGGCCCGCTAAAAAATCCTCTCGCATGTCTGCCCACCATGAAGGGGACGATATTTGTGACCTGGAGGATTACCGGGCTGATTACCCGGAGGAGGAAACAGCAGAGACCGCCGGTGACCCCGCCGGCTACTCCTAGCTCAACGGGTGAGCCCCGTTCTGATGCCATGGCCATTGTGCCTCTCTCTGCCGTGCCAGTACCGCCACGCTCCCTGGTGTCCTCGGATACCCCATTGTAGATCCTCGACGCTCGAGGAGTACCCTCTTTCGACCCGCGCACTACTACCCACCCCAGGTCTTTGGCCTAGCTCCCACCTGACCACGTAGCCGAGCTCCTGTGCTTTTGGCTACGCTGTCCCTTAGAAAAAGCATACAGGGCACGTTTGCGCAAAATGCCCCCGCCCGGCCTTGCCAGACAAGGTCTCTCTTACCCCGGAATGCGAGGATTTCGTCACCTTCATGGGTAAGGCTGGCAGGGATCCTCGTTGTGGTCTGGAACAGGGCCTCCGCGTCACTCAGGACAAACTGCTAGACGTTTTTGGCCCCCATTCCAATATTTTCATCATGGCGGACAAAGCATTAACTAAAAATACGCCACTAGACCCCGCGAAGGTCCGAGAATGGGCACAGCGTGCTCTCTGCCTTTTAGGTAACACCAATGTTGGCGTCTCTTCCGAACGCCGCAAGGCGGTGTTTTTTCGTTTTGATGCAAAACTTACCAGCATGTGCACCAAGGAGTTGGGTCCTGCAGCTAAGGGGTTGCTAACTGTAAGGTTAAGGTCTATACGAACCTGCAGAAGGTCCAGTATAATATGAAAAGAGTCTTCCACCCACAGACTCGTTTTTCCTCCAGGGCTGGCGCCATAGGCGACTCTACAGGGGGGCAAGGGGGGCAATTGCCCCCCCTAGGTTTTGCGTTAGTGCCAGGTTAATTGAGTCTAGCGCCTGACCAACAGATCGTTTGCCTCCCGCTACAAACAGGAAAAATCACTTAGTGTGTTGCTATTAGCGATTTGTACCGCAAGCTTACTGTACTTTCCGCGTCCTTTATTTAACACAGGGAGTGCTAGAGATCTCTAGTGCTTTTGCAGCTAACAGATCACTTGGTGCCAGCGCTAATTTTTTGAGGGAAGCTAATTGCAACATTTTACCTACTGCTCAACCCTGGCGCTAACTCCAAAAAACCCCAGAAAAAACAGATCTTCACCCAAAATTAACAGACAATTGAAAGGAATGCAGCACAGGCCCTTGGCCCCATACACCATTGTAATGGATATGGTCCGCATTGTCGTTGCTGTTGCAGTAGGCTCTATTATAAATGTATCCTTTATCCACATATATCCTAATTCTAATATTTTGCCTAATTTTAAACATTTTATGCTGGGGTGATTCATAGTATGGAAGCGTATGATTATTAGCGTGACCATGTGGACCATGTTTAAAGGGACACATGAATAAGTCTTGCCCTGAAACATGTATTATTTATATGGTGTAGCAGGGAAATTTTTGTCGCTCACCTGGCCTTCCTTTTGGATCTATTAAATGCAGTGTAATGATTCTACATGCTGCTGGGAGGCATTTATCATGCAATGTCCATCAGCCTTAATATATGTGTGCATCAAAACATGGATGATACGACCACCTTGGAGGCTTTTAATAATGCAGGGTGTGAGGTTATTCACTGGATGTGTTCATATTCAAGCTTGTGAGGGCGAGGGATAGGTATGGCCCGCCACTCTGCACTGGAAAAAAAAACAGTTCTATCCTGTTCACAACCGCATTAGTGCTGGGTCTCAGCCCGGGTCTTAGAGTTTTCCTAGCATGCGCCAAACGACCTTGTTCATGGACTACTGCAGACAAGGTGATCTGTTAGTAGGTTGTCAGGCACGAAGTTTTAGTGACTCGCGGTAATTTTTCCTTTAGTGATGGCGTTTTAGCTCACACCAGGTGATAGGGCCCTTAGTTTTATTCAGTGATATGATTTAGTGGTGAAAATTATTAGTGCCCCCCCAGTTTTGACTGCGGTATCTTCTGTGCCCCCCCTAAATATTGTTCCTAGAGTCGCCACTGGCTGGCGCACAAAGAGGTCGGGTCGCCAGCCGATACAACAACTCCTATAGACCTCGCCTCACCACCAATCAGAGCACGGACGTGCAATATAGACCAAGCTCAATCCCCGGGGGGTTCCCGTCGGTCGCGGCTTCAACAGCCCTCGGCCCAAGTCACTGATAGACAGGGAGCTTCGTTCCCTGCAGTTAAAAGGGGCCATCCTCCCCGCACTAGACCACCCACGCTTCATAAGCCATGTGTTCCTAGTACACAAAAAGTCTGGGGATCTCCGTCCGGTCATAAATTTGAAAGCCCTCAATGCCTTCGTGTCCTATCGCCACTTCAAGATGGAGGGAATACACCTGCTCAGGGACCTCCTCTGAGACGGCGACTGGTTCACAAGACTGGACCTCACAGATGCGTACCTTATGGTCTCGGACAATCCTGCAATTTTGCTGGCACCACGACGTCTGTCAGTTCACCTGCCTACCGTTCTGCCTCAGCTCCGCGCCATGGTGCTTCACAAAGCTCCTCAAACCGGTTATGGCCTTCATACACGCTCAAGGCATCAGGACCATCATCTATCTGGATGAGATACTAATACTGGCTCAGGATCCTGTCCAGTCTCCCGTCACACGGCCTTAGTGGTTACACTCCTGCAAGACCTCGGGTTCATGATCAACGTGGACAAGTCGGCACTTCGTCCAGCCCAAAAGGTCAACTTCCTGGGATTCGAAATAGACTCCACGTCTTGCCAACTACGTCTCCCTTCGCAAAAGCTTTGAACCATCAAGAAGACCCTACGAGGCGTCCTGACGGACACCCTCTGCTTCTGAGATCTGGCGAGAGTTGTAGGCCTACTCTCTTCCTCCATCCAAGCCATTTTCCCGGACCCATTGCACTATCGGGAGATGCAACGTCTGAAGACTACATACCTCTGCCTCAATCCCTCCTACGACCAGTTAGTCCCTATCACCCCGGAGGTTCGAGTGGAGCTCCTATGGTGGCTGCGACACATGGAATGGGCGTACTGGAATCGGACACCAGCCAATCGGGCTGGGGAGCGACCTGTGGGTCCGAGTCCACAGGAGGTGCATGGACGCCAGAGGAACAGCACCTTCACTTCAACTGCTTGGTGCTCATCGCTGGCTCCTTTGCTGTCCGTAGTTTTACCCAAGACCTCAGGGACTGCTCTCTACTCCTCCAAATGGACAACATCTCCACGGTCCAATATGTCCACCGGCTAGGGGGCTCCTGTTCCAAGCTCCTGTTGGACCTTACGCTCTCCCTTTTCAACTACTGCCTGAAACTGAACATCTCCCTCACAGCGGAATATCTGCCCGGTTCATCAAACTATGTGGTGGATTGGGTTTCAAGATACTGGAGAGACTCCAGCGACTGGAAATTGGACGTTGCGACGTTCCAACACTTGTCGATGCTGAGAGGGCCTTTTTCATCTCGATCTGTTCGCTTCCCACTTGAACCATCAGACGCAGGCCTACTTCAGCTGGCTTCCAGACCCACAGGCGACAGCAGTGGACGCTTTCCTCCAACCATGGCCACCATTGGGAGCCTACGTTTTTCCACCATTCCCGATGATCACACGCACGATCCAGGAAGTCCGCAGATGGAGGATTCAGATTCTCCTAATCACACCCCTGTGGCACGCTCAGCCCTGGTTTCCTCTGATGTTTGAACTTTCTTGTCTCCACCCGCTTCTGCTACCGTCCTTCCACTCAATGCTGCTGGACCCTCAAGGCAGGCCACATCCGTTGGTTTTAGAGGGCAACCTTCCCCTGGTGGCGTGAACTATTTCCATGGACCCTGCATGCTGCCAGGCCTATCAGATGCAGCTCGCTCCTTATTATGGGGATTCTGGGCTCCTGGCACAAGAAAGAGCTACCGTTACACCTGGAGAACTTGGTGTAGTTGGTTTGTGCAACAACAGGCTGATCCCGCTACAGCCCCTCTACCTCTAATGCTTAATTTTTTAGCGGACCTTTCCACGACCGGAAAATCATACCGTACGGTTAATCTGTCCCGTTCGGCCATTTCGGCAGCTCACGCTCCCATGGCGGCTGCTGATTGGTCCAGGGCGGTTACGTTCCGTACCTTCTATTTTCGCCCTCGTTCCCATGCATCTGGGGCTCTAGTGCAGCTTTAAAACTGCAAAATATGAAGCCTCCTGACTTGATATAAAATTGTGGATTATTCCAGCCTTGGTGTTAGAATAATCTTAATTTTAATAAAGACAGGAGGCGAATATTTTTCCCTCCCGCCCATGCCCGGGTTGTTGACATTTACCGCATTTTCTACTGAATAATAAAAAAAAAAACGACTTCAACGACTCTGTGTCCATCATTTATCTAACGGTTTTTCCCTCCATTAGTAGGATTGGATGTTTGCATGTCTAGTTAGTCTAGGGCTAGTCTTCTCGACCTTGTTAATAGTGTTCTTGATAGGTCTTCGCTAGTGAGTTAGTTACCTGCTGATTGACACGTTTCCATCGCATGGTACTTTCACGTATCCTCTGTTTTCTCCTTAGCCTGATTGGACTCCGTTGCTCCGCTGGTCTGCAGTTCTGCGACTCGCCTGTTGAACTCCGGTTCCTCCTGTTCAGCCAGTTGACGTCAAGTTCACTTAGGTTTCTTCAGTTGTTCCGGACTTTCTGTTTCATGGACATTCCTGCTCGTCCCGCACGCAAGAAAAGAGGCTGTGGGAGGGACTTACTGCTCTCTTGTGGGAATGCTATTTGTTTATTGGTTATTACTGTTGCTATGTAAAACTCTCTTTGCTGCTGTGATTTAGTAAAGAAAAGAGAATGCTAAATATTCGCCTCCTGTCTTTATTAAAATTAAGATTATTCTAACACCAAGGCTGGAATAATCCACAATTATACCTAAAGATCCCATGTATTGTGCATCAAACAACCGAACTACACACTCCCGAGCAGAAAGGAAAAATCTCATATGGAATTGGTCAGATGCATGCGTTCAGATGCCAACTTACCCAACTGCTGGTGAGAAACAATAATGACTGCAGCGTACCTACAGAACAGATTGTCATCACAAGCTACTGAACCTTCCCCATACAAAGTGTGGAATGGGACACTCAATCCCACATCCTGGGAAGACCTAAAAAAAATACCAAAACGGGAAGTGAATCAGCATAGACATTATGGTGCAGAATAAATCAAACCTGGACGGAAGTCAGTTCCATTGTGAAGGAGATGCAGGTCCATGGAGACACTGCTACTTTCACCATCAAGGACGTTGAGCTCCACATGAACCATCTCATTATGTCGCTCAAGATCCCATATTTTTTTGTCTGACGAAAAGGAAGAACAAAGTGCAGCTGAAGAAAGCCCTGAAGAACATGTGTTTAAGGAGAGAAAACCCACTTCCTCCTTAATATGAAGACACTAATCGGCAAAGTTTCGGGCTGATTCTCACATTAAGGAGAATTAAACACATGAGAATCGGAATAAATAAACTTATTTGGGTGTAATGTTGCCGATAAATCCCCGCTGCATTGTGTCTTAACCATGGATGCCTGTGCTGTGCTCTAACCCTGGAGGCCTGCCCTGCGCCCTAACCCTGGAGACCTGCCCTGCGCCCTAACCCTGGAGACCTGCCCTGCGCCCTAACCCTGGAGGCCTGCCCTGCGCCCTAACCCTGGAGGCCTGCCCTGCGCCCTAACCCTGGAGACCTGCCCTGCGCCCTAACCCTGGAGACCTGCCCTGTGCCCTAACCCTGGAGGCCTGCCCTGCGCCCTAACCCTGGAGGCCTGCTCTGCTCCCTAACCCTGGAGACCTGCTCTGCACCCTAACCCTGGATGCCTGCGCTGTACTTTAACCCTAGAGGCCCGCGCTGTGCTCTTCAGGAGTAGACAAGGACTTTATCCATAATCCTGGGGAGATTCTGCTAAGGATCAATTGTGAAAAGCTTGGAGACACTTAATGCATTTTAACATCGGTTTGCAGCTCCACAGCATTAGATGCAAATGTTTCAACAGACATGTCCACCTTCTCCGTGCGCATGCTCCTCTCATTCTGCTCCTCCACTTCCTGCGTGATTGAATGTTCTTTATCGTGTCCTTAACTGAGAGACATCTGGAGGTTAATTATCTCTGTCCATCTCTGTGATTCTACCATTTCCGTGAGTCCTTTCTCTTTCTCCTTCTCTCCTCTCTGGGCACATGTGAGGTTCCTTACACGGGGCGGACATTGTCACGGACAGGGGCCATGTAAAATATTAAGGGCCCTATTACATTCTTCACGCAAAAATGCACGGGGAATTTTTACGAGAAGCGTCAAACGTTAACGCGCGTAAATCAACGCTTGTATTACAATCCTCGCGCATTTTTTCATCCGTCAAAAAATAACGCGTGTAAAACAGACATGCAAAAATGCAGTAACGCAGTAACGTTGCGCGCAGAAATCCGTGTGTGGACTGTTTTTTTCACGCGATTCAGCCAATCAGAATTAAGAACCTTAATTGTCTCACACTACGTTTTTGCCCCTGTCAAAGTCAATCTGCGCATATATGCTGTATCAAAAAAAAAAACACGCAGTCTCTAGAGCCAGTAAAACTTGGTATAAATGGAAACTGCCCACTCTGCCATGTGCTTACTCTGGGGGTCACTTCAAGTGAAGGTAACTGACGTTTTGTCAACAGAGCCCCCCTGCAAAGATCCTAGCTTGTTGTAAGTATTACGGGTTTCTGTGATTTTATACGGTTTATTTCCTGTTTTGGGTGTAAATAATCTTGTAATATCTTTTTTATATCTGTAGATGCACTGTGACACCTTTTCTTGTCATTATAAATGTATTCCTTTATCTGATTAAAGAATCACATTACCTGAAGAGACCTTTTGTTCTAATAGCCTTGAGTTTCTAGGTGATCTATTAAATTGGGTTTGGTGGGGGTCAGTCTACTAAACTGTTTTTGTGGGTTTAATTGAATGCAGCGTTTCAGGTCACATCCGTTTCATATTGGGTGAAGACCCGTGGTGACAGCATTTAATTGAGGGAAGTGGGTTGTGATAAGTCGGTCAGTTAGTCATTATTTTGAGTCTAGCGCAGATGAATAGTGATTTTTAACTTTTCTAGAGTGAAGCAAGTACAGGACAGACATGGCCTATCTTTTACAATGGTTTACTGATTATGCAGGGATGGGCCCCATCCACTTGAACGAAGTGCGATGTACCGGGACTGAGAGCTCGATCTGGGAATGTCAGTACAAGAACATCACAGAGGAAGACTGCAAACACAGCGAGGATGCAGCTGTCAAGTGCAACGTCCCTTACATGGGATTCGACAAAACGGTCAGTACTACTTCCCACTGGGCTGTCTTTAACGTTACGTATTGGACTGAGGATGAGAGTGTATGTGCTGTTACCTGTGTGTCATTACACCGTCCGGCAGAGTCATTCACCACCTTTTATATAGTCACATCTCCTCACATGCTGCCTGGGCCAGGTCACATCTCCTCACATGTCGCCTGGCCAAGTCACGTCTCACACACCGCCCAGCACAGACACATCTCCTCACACGCCGCCCGGCACAGTCACTTACCACCCTTAGACTTCCGGGTCACATTTCCTCACACGTTGCCCAACATGGTCACTGTGACGAAACGGCCGCCCCAATGTTTATTTGCAGTTATTTTTCTTGCATTTCATTGTCTCTGTATATAGGGTAGAGTGTTTGTTCCCTGTGCCCTATTACCTGATGTCTGTGTTTATATTAATATTCCCTTATGTGTTTATTGTAGAGTAATATTCTGTGTGCCTTCTCTCTGTATAGTGTACATCTCTGTATTAGCTATCCTGTCTTTATATTGTACTCCTCTGTGGCTACCCCCTCTCTGTATATTGTATACTCTTTGCTGTAAGCAGATTCCTTTAAGATGAGAAGGCATGTGTAAACAATCCATTGTGTTGGATGGCTCTTTCTATTGTTCTCTGACTGGAGACTCTTGATTTTATCTGTAATGTATTCTGTAAGGGATGTGGTTTTTACCTTTGAATCTGTCTGTACCTGAAAACCCTCATTAAAGCATTCTCCATTTTGGATTTTGAATAAGAAACAACTCCACAGCATACGTGTCTTCTATTCTGTGTGTTTGTACGACTATCTCCTGCGTTCAGAAAGGGGCGTCCAGACGGAGGGTACCGAGCGTGAGGGTACGTCGATCCGTTACAGTCACTGACCGACTTTATATTCACATCTCCTCACATGTCGCCTGGCACAGACACATCTCCTCACACGTTGCCGGGCAGACACATCTCCTTACACGTCGCCCGGCACGGTCACATCTCCTTACACGTCGCCCGGCACGGTCACATCTCCTTACACGTCGCCCGGCACGGTAAAACATCTCACACGTCGCCCAGCATGGTCACTCACTGACTTTTACATAGACTTCCTGGTCACATCTCCTCACATGTCGCCCAGCACGGTCACATCTCCTCACACATTGCCCGGCACAGTCACATCTCCTCACACTTCGCCTGGCACAGACACATCTCATACACCACCCAGCACTGTCACATCTCACACGTCACCTGGCACTGTCATATCTCCTCACACGTTGCCCGGCATGGTCACATTTCCTCACACATCGCCCGAGACTGTTGCTCACCGCCTTTATATAGACTTTCCAGAGACCATGTTTGCTTGTGGATGGACTCTGTATATAATGTGTTCGCTTGGCATGATTCGTTGTATTTTCACTTTTTTTGGATGGAGCGGTGTGTTTGGATTGTTAACCAAATGATACAATATAAAAATCTACCCCATTGTAAAATAGGAACCTCGACACCCCTAAGAGTTGATACAATCTATGTTTGGAAATGTATCTGGGCCCTGTGACTGCTGGTATCTTGGCTTCCCCTGCTGGTGGCTGTCACGTTCAGCCACAATGGCGGTACCTGGCATGCGCCAAGTAGGGCCCAGGTAAGAGGAAAAGCCGCTATACGCAGAGATGCGTGACACAACAATCAGGATAAGGAAATAAACCACAGAAGACACTGGGGACCTCTGCACGGCTAATACCGAAGGAGCCCTATACTGATAGATCGGTCCTTAGACTGGCCGAATCTGCACTAATGGAAAAAGGATACCTTGTAGCCGTGCAGAGTCCTGGGAAAAACACAGACACCTAAAGGAGATATACTCAATAACTTGAAGGGAAGGACTTCAATAAACTAAAGCCGTGGTCTACAGGGATACACAACATATAATACGATAAGCACAGAACTGCTAGGGATTCCCAGAAGAGTGGTCAATGAATAAGCCAGGGGTCAAAACCAAAACGTATACCTTGAGCCAAAGCAGGGATATAGCACCAGAGAAAATCCGTCTGCCAGGCCAGAGGGTCAATACCAGGAAGTCAATCAGAAACCTAGAACTCAGACAAGGGGGAAACACTGAGAAAGCACTAGGATAGAATAACAGGGAGCTCTCAGGAACAAATCTGTAGCTGAAGTGAACCAGGATGCAAGAGCATGGTGATATGGGCCCATGGCTTTATATAGGGGAGTAATCAGCCCATATCACCAGCAGAAGCTCAACGAGCAAAGAACTTAACCCCTGAGCTGCATGTCAGGGAAAGCAGCACAGGGAAACACATGGAAACACAGACATAAGGAATACAGAGGGCAGGGAGACAGGGTTGAAATGTGACAGTAGCCCCCTCCGAAAAAGGTGACCTCAGGGCACCTACAAAAATCCAAAAAAAAAAAAAAACAAGACACACTCAGACTTCTGAGTCGTCTGAATCTTCAGCAAATTTCTCCATGAGACTAGGGAATCGCTGGAACACAACCCAGTGTGCCTCCCGGACCAGTAACCCAGAAGGAGTCCTCACAAAACCATTAGGAACATTTCTCCCTTTAGGAAACATTTTACCAACCAGACTCCCCGATTGCTGAGATTCCTCAAGGTAACCCAGGAGTATGGCCTTATCAGCCTCGGAAAGGAGCGTGATATTCTCGGACCCTGGGCGAAGAGTGGTATCCTCTGACCCAATGCGACTAGGGTTTTTCACCCTCTTTCGTCTCCTCTTAGAGCGGAATTGAGAGGGGTAACCCTATCACAGGACAAGACACTGGTGGAACCACTGTGGGACATGGGCACAGTGGGAATGCAATGAGGCTCTGGAACCGCTGACACACAGCTTGACTGGGTTTCTGGAACCGCTGACACACAGCTTGACTGGGTTTCTGGAACAGCTGACACACAGCTTGACTGGGTTTCTGGAACAGCTGACACACAGCTTGACTGGGTTTCTGGCACCGCTGACACACAGCTTGGGACTGATTTAACTGGAAGCTTGCCAGCCACAGGCGTGACAACTTCACTGCCAGAAAAAGGCAACATGATTGCGGTTTCCCCACCAAACTCCTTGGTTGTGACCCCATCGCCAGACCCCATAATAGCGGCCATGCCACCTGGCACTATGAGTGCGGTGGGTAATGCAGATAAGCATACAGCACCGCAGGTAATTGTGACGGTGGGCCTGACCTGACATGGCACAGAAGGGGTGTGAGCTACTTGAGCAGTTAACAGACATGACCCATGAATGTATAAACAAAACAAGGGATTTATTAACAACAGTATTATATACAGCAAGGGACCAGAAACCACAATGAAACAAAAAACCTGAGCACTAGAATAAAACCATAAACCTGAACTAAATAAATAAACAGATGAACAACCAAGGACCTGGGAAACTATAGGCAGAAAGACATAAGAGAACTAAACACTAGAGTAACATGAGTGAAAACATAAACCTGTTTAAACCTAGAGAATAAACATGAAATGCAAACAAATACAAAACAGGAACCATATGAACAAAACAGAATGAATAACCAAGGACCTGGGAGATTATAAACAGATGTAAACACAGAACCTGAAAGTAAAGTAATAAAGGGTAACTTGAACACATACAGGAGAACCTGAGTAACAGATCCCTACCAGAACTGCAAAGTATGTGAATAAGGATCAAGGAGATCAAGGCTATCAAGGAGATCAAGGCTTGGAACAAAGCAGACTGAAACATCAGAATGAGGCAGCGCCCTTCTTAGGGCGATGCCTGCCTATATAGGCCATGACTAAAAGAGAACAATCAGTCCAGGTGAGGTCCAGGCTTGGACGTGAACAAAATGTCCAGAACTAAAAACAATGTCCATAGAAGCCAGAGGGGGCGCCAGAGACCTAGGACGTGACAGTAATACAGCCTGTAACAATCTTACGCCCTGGACCACCCTTAGGGTGTCTGGCCGTTTGGCGAGGCCACATACGAGAGGCATTAATGGGAATAACCTCCATGGCTTCATCCTTTGACTCCTTCTTGGCCAGGGAGTCAAAGTCCATTTGTGCCTCGGGATCAGAAGAAGGGGAATACTCGACTGGGTCTGAGATGTCAGTTACCCCCTCCACAGACCTGGTTACCCCTGGAAGGGCTCTCCTAGGCCTGGACGGTAAAGGGGGTCTGACCTCGGATACATGGCAGGGACTGATACCATCTGACCCAGTACGGGGCCTGGCACCATCTGACCCATCGTCGGAATATTCAGCAAGGTTATTAACATCAGTTGCCCCCTCCACAGGTCTGGTTGCCCTAGGAAGGGCTCTCCTAAACCTGGACGGTACAAGGGGTCTGATTACTTTGGATTTATAATGGAACCTGGTTTTGGTGACCCGACTGTGGGTCGTGGGCGCAGCGGGCATCTTGCCAGCCTCAGCGCACACTGGCATCTTGCCAGCCTCAGCGCGCACTGGCATCTTGCCAGCCTCAGCACGCACTGGCTTGAGTGGGCACCATGATATAAAATGCAATGAACTGGCACAATAGAAACAGAGCTTGTCAGTTCGCCTTCTATTCATTTCCTCAGGGGAAAGCGGACCACGTACCCTGCTTTCTAGAACAGCTTGATCATTAGAAGGGAGAAAAGCTGTGTCCATTAACCCCTTCCACTTAGACATTAAATCATCAAACAGGTGCAGCATGGATTCAAACAACTTACGCAGCTCTGCGGGCTTTATGGTTAGCTCTTGCATTATGTCACGTTCAGCCACAATGGCGGTACCTGGCATGTGCCAAGTAGGGCCCAGGTAAGAGGAAAAGCCGCTATACGCAGAGATGCGTGACACAACAATCAGGATAAGGAAATAAACCACAGAAGACACTGGGGACCTCTGCACGGCTAATACCGAAGGAGCCCTATACTGATAGATCGGTCCTTAGAGTGGCCGAATCTGCACTAATGGAAAAAGGATACCTTGTAGCCGTGCAGAGTCCTGGGAAAAACACAGACACCTAAAGGAGATATACTCAATAACTTGCAGGGAAGGACTTCAATAAACTAAAGCCGTGGTCTACAGGGATACACAACATATAATACGATAAGCACAGAACCGCTAGGCATTCCCAGAAGAGTGGTCAATGAATAAGCCAGGGGTCAAAACCAAAACGTATACCTTGAGCCAAAGCGGGGATATAGCACCAGAGAAAATCCGTCAGCCAGGCCAGAGGGTCAATACCAGGAAGTCAATCAAAAACCTAGAACACAGACAAGGGGGAAACACTGAGAAAGCACTAGGATAGAATAACAGGGAGCTCTCAGGAACAAATCTGTAGCTGAAGTGAACCAGGATGCAAGAGCATGGTGATATGGGCCCATGGCTTTATATAGGGGAGTAATCAGCCCATATCACCAGCAGAAGCTCAACGAGCAAAGAACTTAACCCCTGAGCTGCATGTCAGGGAAAGCAGCACATGGAAACACAGACATAAGGAATACAGAGGGCAGGGAGACCGGGTTGGAAAGTGGGAACGTGACAGTGGCCTCTTTTTTCCGATATCGGAGACGCACACAATGTGATTTCAAAACTGCGCATTTACTTGAAGTTCACAAACATCTTTTATGGTTTATCGAACAGAAAGGGGGGAGTTGCATAGACAAGAAGTATCACGGGAGTGTGTGTGCATGTGTGGGTCCTGAACATGACGTTATCAGTACGAGATGTGCGGTGGGAACAGGCAGCTTATGTTCTTGCTAAAGTCTTTCTGAAAGCCCTTTCTCTAAGGCAGAGGTGTTAACTCTTTACCAAGTCTCCTTACACCCGATTATTGCCTTCTTTGTTAGTTTCCTTTTCCCTCTCCAGTGCCTGCCTGGCTGAGGATTGTGGGTATATACATTTTCTAGTTATTTTTTGGAGTAAGTGACTTCATACACTGTGATATCCCTGTCTGTGTCTCCCCTCCATGTCCTGTACCTCCTCCTGTCTGTGTCTCCCCTCCATGTCCTCTACCTCCCTCTGTCTGTGTCTCCTTCACATCCTGTACCTCTATTTGTCTGTCTCCCCTCCATGTCCTCTACCTCCCTTTCTGTGTCTTCCTGTCACATCCTATACCTTCCACTGTCTCACTGATACTGTAACCAGAATCTGCAGGTTCACTCACAACGAGGCCGGACCGGACACGAGCAAGGATTGTCTGAACACGAGTCTCTTCAGGAAAGACAAACTTTATTGTGATATCACAACAGATGCTCAAACAGGATTCAATCGCAAAGCATGAGCCCCGAGTCCCTCGTGACATCCAATCTTATACCCCAAATACACAATTAGGTACATCCCAATTAGTCCACCTCCCGGTGACACTATCCCACCCCACGTGGGTTAGTACCTCCCTTAGTCTAATACAAAAGACATTTCATTAATTGGCCGTAAATTGGAAAACTTTGTGTTAGTTTCAATAAATCATGATTAGTTGCTCTTACTGTTCCGGGCTGTGCCCCCCTCCCTAGAGCCTACAATTGCTTGTTACAGATGGCACCTGGTCTGATCTCTATACCCCTTTGTCTTTCTGCGGGCCCCAACGACCTTGGAGTATCTACTTCGCTTCTCTCCTCCGTGCCAGGAACAGCAGAGATCTTTCTCAGAGTTTTAATTGCTTTTCTGCTACTCTAGCACATTCCTAAGTTTCTACGTATGCCTCATTCTAGTTTCAGCTAAAAACTTGCCTAGTTATTTTCAAGTGAACCAATATTCTGAACAAGATGGTCGCCTGGCTTATAATGGCGGCCATCTTCCAGCCTATTTCCACTTCATTCCCCCCTTGGCTCAAGCCTCAGGCTCTTCTCCTGAGACTTGTAGCCATTACACCTCACTAGTTTTATTCTCGAGTTCCTCATATTTTGGGGGGCCTATTTTCGTCAGGAACATACCTTGTGGGATAATCAGTGATATCTTTTGTGTCTGTGTGGGTGTCAGTGCTCTCTTGCATAGTAGCAACATTCATAATACATCGTCATCTCACACAATTCATTCAGGGCCGCACTGATCTGTTCCAGTGCCATATCATGTATCATTTGTACCTTTCGTATCTCCCGTACTTCCAGATTCAGTAACTGAATATCCATACTAGTCTTATTCAAAATCTCATCCATCAAACTGGCATAACTGTTCATTCTTGCCATCAACTCTCTTCCCCATCCAGTCCATGCTGGAAGCCATGCCCATATTCGATCCGCTTTCTTGAATAGCTCTCTCTTCTGTCTTTCAAACACCAGTGGATACCTAGGGTGAAGTATTGTATCTGAATTAGTGTCTTCCCCCCTTACCCTCTGGATTGGGATCAATTTAGCCAAATAACATTCCCGTTACTGTAGGTGGTACCCATATATAACACACTCTTTCACAGCACGCCTGGTACTCTCCTTTCACTATAAATGGTGACAAATATAGTGTTCCCTTTGATATTTCTATCATCAGTTGTCTCAGTCGTTTCATCATATCCAGTGCACTCTGCCTCCCATTGGTCACATTCGCAATCACCTCCTCCTGTTTGCTTGTGAGCTTTCTACATCGTATGTATAGAAAATTTGACTGCTCCTTTGTATTACATGTGTAAATGTATAATGTCCAGTTGAACTCACTTGAATAACATAACCCACCCCCGTTATTTATCTCCTTATCTGGGCCTTATTGAAAACACCACTCTGGTTGGTAGGCTTGTGCACCGATTTTTTTTTTCGGTTCGATTCGGTTTGATTTTTCAGATTTTTAAACTTTTCGATTCGGCTCGTTTCGACCGATTTCTGTTTCGATTCGGTTTGGCTCGACTCGTTTTTCGTGTACATATTTTTTTTGGAATATAGACCATTTTTCGTATTTTCGTGTCACTTTGCTCGTTTTTTGTATCGACTTTTCGTAATTTCGGAAATTTTCGTTTTTCGGAATTATACATGTTTTTGGAATATCGACCGTTTTTCGTATTTTCGTGTCACTTTGCTCGTTTTTTTGTATCGACTTTTCGTAACTTCGGAAATTTTCGTTTTTTCGGAACGTCTGTTCTCCTCGTTTCAGAGCAATAAATTTCGATTTGACACATTTCAAGTCCATTCGAAAATTCCGAAAATATTTCGTTTCGGCTCGGAAAACTTTTCGGATCTGCCATTTTCGGATCTAAAAATATTCGGAAATTCGGCCGCATCCGAAAACACGAATCGGGAAATTTCGTGAAAATTCCGAAACCCGAAACGCACATCCCTACTGGTTGGTACACTGGTCCTGTTATGGGGTACCCAGGACTGAATACTTCTGGTTTCTCCCTTGACCTATCAACTGCCTGTACTGTAACATTTTATGATGCAAACATACTCAAATTCATTGGGACAGAGGCGAATGATATATGAATTGTCTCTGGGTGCAGTCTACTACACACCCAACACGTGGTTTGCCCAGACTTTTTAGCATAGTCCTATTTAAATTGCACAAGTAAATGTCCTTTCAGCTGGGTTCCAGATAGCGCCTCTCGCTTTTGTCTCCACATGGTACGGTTCTCCATCACCGGGTGTGTACCATTCCAGATTTTGGTGGTGCTTGTGCACTTGGGGCATACTCCACGTGATAGTCCATAAATCAAATTTGCAAAATACAAAATCAGTACCACAAATGCCCCAAATATCAAAATCCCTTGAGCAATTCTTTTCACAGTCACATAAACCCAATCCCTCCCCACCGGAATTTCAAAAACAAAAAAAAACATTTCCGGCAATTTCTGCATTGATTTACCTAACAGTACAACCTGATCATTTAGTTTAGTTTTCCCCAATGCCCGAAGGTCCCCCCTTAGTCCATTAATCAGAGGGGTAGGCCGTCCAAACATGAGTTCGTACGGACTTAGCTTCAATTGGGGGGTTGGCCTGCACCTAATGTGCAATAGGACTATCGGCAGCACATCTAACCAGCCTAATGGCATCTCTTGGCACAGTTTGGACATCAAAGTCTTTGCGGTTCATTCTCTCGAATTTTCTGCTCGTTCAACTTCGGTTTCTTTTGTATCTTCTCCATACTCCCCCATTACTTTTACGCCGAAGAATTTCAGCATCATTTTGTATACTCTGCGGAGTCTTTGCTGAACTTCTGAGGTGTTAATCATAAAACGTGTCTCTTGCGGGTTCAGAGGAGTAGAGTAAAAATTTCAACCTTGGGACCAGATTGGAAAAAGCCATTGGATATAATCATGATTTAGTTCTAATAGTTCAAAGTCATTGTGCCATTTGTGCAAAACAATTTCAATAAATTCGTCTCCAGATTCAAATTTTCTCCAATTCATATAAAATTCGTAGTTTGGCATGGCAGGTTGGTCCTCTTGCTTGCAGAGCAGAACTTCGGCTTGGTCAGATGTTAGCAATGGTCTAGCAGCTGCTTTTGAGGCCTGGTTTGCGCGCCTGTTGCTTCTTGGGATTTCATCATGACCTTTCTGGTGGCCACGACAATGCATGATACTGACAGCACTTGATTCCCATACAGCTTCTAGGAGGGCTGTGATTTCAGCTGCATACTTGATTTGCTGTCCTGAGGAAGTAAATAGTCCTCTTTCTTTGTAGAGAGCACCATGTGCATGGACTGTCATGAAAGCGTACTTGTAGTCAGTCTAGATATTCACTCTTTTGCCTTCGGAGATTTGCAGAGCCCTTGTTAGAGCTGTTATCTCAGCAAGTTGTGCGGATGTGTGGCCTGGTAGAGAATTTGCTTCAATAATCTCTTTTGCTGTGACGACTGCATAGCCAGAGACTTTCTTCCCATCATCCATGTAGCTGCTACCATCAGTGAACAACTGTAGATTGTATTTGTCTAGGGGTATGTTTTTCAAATCTGGCCTGCTACTGAACACTTCTTCCATGACTTGGAGGCATTCATGATCTGGATCCTCTTCGCAGTCAGGCAGTAAAGTAGCAGGGTTCAGGGTAGCGATGAGGTCCAAATGAACCTGTGGATTCTCACACATCATAGCTTGGTACTTCGTCATCCGGCTGTTGCTGAACCAGTAGCTTCCTTTCACATCCAGCAGGGCTTTGACAGCGTGGGGCACCTTGACATGAAGAACTTGTCCAAGTGTCAACTTGTCTTTGGTTGGGGTATTCGGCATACTGCTTCTTTTCTTTCTCTGCCCCCAGTGCACGCTTGGTACCTGTTAATTGAAAACCTAGATATTTCACAGTCTGTTTACATATTTGTGCTTTCTTTTTGGACACTCTGTAACCTGCATGGCACAGCAGATGTAGCAGGGCTTTTGTGGCAGAGAAACAGTCTTTTTTCTATGGAAAAAAACAGTAATTAATAATAGAACAACTTTGTGTGGCTGAGCGTTGAAGGACAAGAGGTCCTGGCTGAGCGCGCATCCATTGTAGATACCTCTCACTGAAAAATAAAAAAGGCTGGCTTGCCGGAACCAGACGGCTGCAAAAAAAAATCTTTTAAATCAAGCACCGTGTAATATTTTGTATCTCCGGGAATTAATCTTGGACTGGGCGGTACTCTTATGTGCCCTCTTTCTGTACTGGCAACAATGGTGTGTTCCACGGTGACACGCAGAATTTCAATATACCATGGTCTTTAAATCTCTGCAAATGTGTCTGGATATTCTACTTGGCTCTCTGTGGGATGTGATATCGTCTTAAAGCCACAGGTATTGCACCAGGTCTTAAATCAACGTACACTGGGGGAATATTTACAGCTAGTCCGGGCGGGTTTTCCTCCGCCCACACCTCAGGTATTCCAAGGAATAGTGTGTGCGGGTCCGGGGCTGCCGGGGTTGGTGCCGAGTGCCATTCTTCTTCTCTTGGCATAATTACTGCAATTTTTTAAAAAAAATTTTTTACAGATTGGGTGTACTGGTTGGCTGGCTGCATTGTCGTGTAAAACTGCCATTCTCAGACAGATCTAATCGAGCATATCCCCCGGGAAAAATATAATTTGGGCTTGCAATTTGCAAAAAATATCCCGCCCCAGGAACTGGATGGGACATTCGGGCATATACATATACACATTGTAAAAACAATATTCTCAGAGGTCTCTCTCCCGTAGCCAAAATGTACTCTTAATACCACATCGGAAAAAAAATAAAAATAAACCATTCCATTCTTATAAGACCATTCCAAACATCTCATCAGTAATCATCTAAAATAATCCCATAACTATAAAATAACTATCCCATCAGAAATCAAATAAAAATATATTTTTAATTGAATCATCAATCATAATTTTGCTATATTTTAACTATATAGAACATAAAAACGGTATAAAACTACTTTAATTATTTTTCAAACTGCTCTTTTAATATAAATTTTCTAACCGTTTCATATATTTCCTTTTAATTTGTTAATAAATTGCATTATATTTTGGTAGACAATATTGTATATTATTATATACTTATTATTGTTATAATCTGTAACAATATAAAAACCAGGACTCCTTTTTTTTTAATTTAATTCTAGCTCTGTGAACAAAACTAGAGTTTTTGGAATAATATCAACACAAAATATAAACCTATATCTTGCACTCAACAGACTTCATACATTCTATTGTAGCACACATTAAAAATTAGCTAAACATAGTAATTTTTCTTCTTCATTTCTCTTTAATTTGAATTCGCTGCACAGACACACAAAGGGTTACTTTCTCTGTCTATCAGAGAACAAAAAGCCGACTCCCCCCTTCCCCCTCTGCGTGCAAACAGAAAGGAGGGGGGGAGCGAATACGGAAAATCTCACTACCTCTCAGCCATTCCACACTCTAAATTAATTACTTATCACACTTTACTCTTAATTGAACAGTTTGATAGATCAATTATAAACACAATCAGACAAAAACATTCTACCATATATCATTCAATACAGCACACACTATTAATAACATTCTCTGACTTCACACTCACGCAGAACAGTACAGATATCACATCCGAATAATCAGTCTGATTTACATACACAAGTTAAACAGCACTGTAATTTTTTTTTATTTTTTTTAAACCTTCTAGATTACCATCTGATCTATTGATCATCTCATTTTCTTCTGGCCCAGGGGGAAGTGGGGGCTCAGAAACTCCTGAAGATCATTACATAATCCACACGCAAAACTTGTAAATTATCTTTATTTTACTGGTATATTAAAACACTAAATATATATATATAGACTTATTTTCACACTCATCATTATCATCACTGTCCTCTTGGTCTACCAATTTATATATGCTCCTATCGGGCATTTCGATCTTTCCTGGTGGGACCTCTCTGTCTCTTCCACCCACTGCCCCCTCATTTTCCTCCGCAGTCCCGCTCGCCGGAGCGGAGTAAGCCGGCGGAGCAGTAGCAGCCGCCCGCCTCCGCAACCGTGACACACAAAACTTCTCTAGCTGCCCCATAATATAATGGATAGGGCGGGGGCAGGGAATAAATCTCCTCCGGTTGTTCTACCAACACCTGTCTTTATCTTTTTATTATTTTCTTTATTGGGGGGGGTACCTGCTTCTTGTTACGTCCCGCCATCATTATAAAATAACTTTTATCCTTTACACAATACTTCTATATATCTATATATGGGTACTGCTCAGAATATCCGCATTTCCCGGTTACTTGGGAATGCACTCTCTGTATTAGCTCCGGGTCCATTGACCCCTGCTCTGGCCAGTCTGGAACTAGCAATGGCCACACAATTGTACACATTCCTGTTGATTTCTCTCTAGTTAATTTTACACCATAATCATGTGTTGTATATAGTGCTTCAAAATTTCGCACCATATACCCTAGGGGCGTCTCACCCTTCTTTACCTTTCTTGGCCTGGATGATCCGTTACCCATTGTTACTTTTAAAAGCAACAACCTTTTTACAATACTCTTTAGCAAAAACACTTAGAATTTACAGTCTGGTACTTCAGTCAACAATTCATATGTGTCTGACTCGCTTCCTCCGTCAGTAGCCGGACTGCAGTCGCCTGAGCCGGAAACGTACCTTGGGAGTCCACTTTCAAGTTTGCTTTCTCGGTAGGCGAGTAGGCGCTCAATCACTCACAGCACTCTCAGCAACCATTCACAACCCATAATGTACCAGATACTTTCAGCGCAAAACAATACATAAACAATTCAACTCTTTCTACTAGCCGAGGGCACACCGTCCCTCCTTTTGGCTCCCTATACCCCGTTAATTTGAACTCTAACTCTTGACTGCTTGTGACTCTGTGCACCCCGTTCTATAACTACACTCCCGTCTCCAATTCCAATTTGCCTATGAGTAATCTACCCACCCGGCACCACTATCTCTGCAGCTACCGCTGGCCCCAATGAGCCCTCTTCACTACATGACGTACACACTAGCACTGACACAGGGCTCTAAGCCCGGTCACAGAAATCTCTTCGCCTTTCCTTTTGTCCGCGTGGTGAAGCTTTATTTACAAACACTGACTATGACTATGCAACTCCACGCGGCTCCCTTCTCCCTCACATGCAGACTCTACCCTTTAGTTAACATCTGATCCCCCGGGTCCAGACAGGCGCTAGCCACTTTCTGGCCCCGTGCTATATGCGGCGGGTTCGGTATGCCAATGAAACGGTGGCCGCGGGTTTCCTTATCCAACTTCGGTTGGACGTTTCCCATTATACCGGTATTTCCATTAGACATACAAACATAGAAGACACTTTACCTATCGCCGCGCTGTTCGCTGTTTCCTCGGACTCAGGGGTGTCCCAGTGTTCCCGGGCTGGGGGTCCGTTTGAGACGAGATGAGGTCCACTGAACAGGAAATCCTGCTTGGCGCCTGCAGATGTCAGCTCACCTTCAACGGACCCCCAACCAGCGGGATCACTCGCACCTGCAGTCAACCGCTACAGTGTTCAGCAGTCGTTGCCATGCCGGCAAAGGGCCCATATCCCGGCAATCGAGCCCCCAGAAATGTAACCGGAATCTGCAGGTTCACTCACAACGAGGCCGGACCGGACACGAGCAAGGATTGTCTGAACACGAGTCTCTTCAGGAAAGGCAAACTTTATTGTGATATCACAACAGATGCTCAAACAGGATTCAATCGCAAAGAATGAGCCCCGAGTCCCTCGTGACATCCAATCTTATACCCCAAATACACAATTAGGTACATCCCAATTAGTCCACCTCCCGGTGACACTATCCCACCCCACGTGGGTTAGTACCTCCCTTAGTCTAATACAAAAGACATTTCATTAATTGGCCGTAAATTGGCAAACTTTGTGTTAGTTTCAATAAATCATGATTAGTTGCTCTTACTGTTCCGGGCTGCGCCCCCCTCCCTAGAGCCTACAATTACTTGTTACAGATGGCACCTGGTCTGATCTCTATACTCCTTTGTCTTTCTGTGGGCCCCAACGACCTTGGAGTATCTACTTCGCTTCTCTCCTCCGTGCCAGGAACAGCAGAGATCTTTCTCAGAGTTTTAATTGCTTTTCTGCTACTCTAGCACATTCCTAGGTTTCTACGTATGCCTCATTCTAGTTTCAGCTAAAAACTTGCCTAGTTATTTTCAAGTGAACCAATATTCTGAACAAGATGGTCGCCTGGCTCTTAATGGCGGCCATCTTCCAGCCTATTTCCACTTCAATACATCCTGTCTCCCTTCCATGTCCTGAACCACCCTCTGTCTGTATCTCCCCATCACATCCTGTACCTTCCACTGTATCTACCCTCCAGGCCCCATGTCTCCCCTCCATGTTCTGTACCTCCCTCTGTCTGTGTCTCCCCTTCATGTCCTGTGTCTCTGCTCTATGTCCTGTGTGTCATGCCCCAGTCCTGAGAGCCTGTTGTGGCCAGTCTTGGTCACTAGCTCTCCATACCTGCTTCCCACCTAAGGGTTAACTCCTGTGTCTGAACCTGAGTTTCTGCATAAAACCAGACCACACCCTCCTCCCTTTGCTCTTCCATTTTGTTTTTTTCCCTACCTGAAAGAGGTCCTGAGAGCTCCCTCTTGTTCATTCCTTGTCTCCTGATTTATCCACTTTGCTGTGTATACCAGTATTGTTCCATCCTTGCTGTGTCTGCATTACCTGGTTCCTGCTTGCTGGAAGATCCACTGCGTGGCCCACTATCCAGTGGGTCCAGGGACTCTCAATTGGCTTCCAGCCCTCAAGCTCTCTCCAAGGAGGTTACCTTCTATCAAGGTACTATAGCCAAAGGCCTGCTTCTCTCTAAGGGAATCCTGAGAGACTACGTGGCCCACCATCCACTTGCTATTGCCTGTATTTTTGTATTTTGCAAAGACTATTTGTTGTGTCCCAGATTCTACAATACAAGCTTATTGTGCCAATACAGCCTCCAATGTCTGTTTGCCTGCTCACTCCCAGCGTTTGGGAATATATCATCACATAGAGGCCGTGCCTTATCCTCGGCACCTGCGTCGCTTCAGGGAGGGCCTGGACAGCTGGCGGCATTGCTGGCTGGCCAGGTGCCAGGAGTTCCGGCTGTTCATGCGCCTGGAGAGGTGTGGCGCTGCGTGATGACGCAGAGCCGCTGGACTTAAACGCAGGACGCGCGAGATGTCTCGTCGCCCTGACGTGGGGTTATTCCCGCATCGCCTGGTGTATCCACTTTGTGTTTCACTCTTTACTTTACTCTGTTGCCGATTTTGCTTATATGAGCACCCTGCTTATTATTGACCCGGATTGCCTTCTTGACTATTCTCTCTCTGACTCCTTTTGTATGGTTAATGTGCTCTATGCTGACACTGGGTTTATGTGTATAAACTATCACGCAGTCTCCGAGTATATGCCTGCCCTGCAGGGTGCTGAATCTGTCAACCCATTGATCTACCCTGCAGACACGGAGTGCAAAAGTGTCTTCTCTGTTGCCAACCCTGCCTGTACGACTACCCCCGCTGTTGCCGACTCGGAATATATATATGACCACGCTTCTATTAACTCCTGGTGTAAGAACAGATTTCTTGAACTCCTGCCTAATCGCCATTCTTCTACTTATATAGTTAACTTGTTTTGGCTCAGTAAACACTTGGTCTCGAAATCATTTGGTACTGAGTGGTACTTAGTGTTATTGTTCTGTCTATCCTCCCTGGCTTGGAGTGCTAGGGCTCGCAGTCCAGACTGCTTGCAAATCAAACAACTCAGAGGTCTGTCCAAAAGGATTCATGCCACGGTTATCAGGGGTGAGCACTATAGCGAATGCGACATTACGTCTGGGCCAATATACATGGATCTGACAGACTTAACCTTGTTGATGACCAAGCTAAGTGAAATCATTACTAAGGCTGGTGTCAGACGAGCGCATTTTGTACAAACTGTGCGTCCGTGCAGTACGGACGCACTTTCTGACGGAAGACACAGTAGTGGCCAAACAGTCCGTTTTTTTTTTTGGAACTGACGTTATTTTTGACTGGTGTAGCAGGGATAATAAATTAAATATGTAAACCATTTTGTCCGTCAAAAACGCAGGACTCATAAATGCAGTCCGTCTGACCTCGTTCATCACTCACACACAAAGCTATGCAGACATTGCGGACACAGCACACTCTGTGCGTCTGTTCTAGCGGATTTACGTTCTTGCCTAACCTGCATCCGTTATGCGTTCGCAGTTCCGTGTGGATGTACTTTGTGTGTGGGGCTCCATTGGTCATAATTATATGCTATAACGGACGTACAAATGTGCGTCAAAACGGACGTGATCAGTGCGCTCATCTGACATGAGCCTAAGCAGGAGGAGCAGGACCACCGCATGGACCAGTTTGCTCAGGCTTTGGGTTTACTGATGAATCAGTCCAGCAAAGCTCCACCACTGCCTTCTCCAGTGGTAACTGTCCCTTCTCCTCCTCCAATTCCTGTGTCTCACGCACCCCATATAAGTCTCAAAACCCCCATATGTTTGGTACATCTGGTTCTTGCAGGGGATTTATTACACAGATTGACATGTTTGAATTGAATCCTGGGATGTGCCCCACAGACAGAGAAAAGGTGGGATATGTCATTAACCACCTCACAGAAAAAGCCTTGCTTTGGGCAATTCCTTTATGGGAACTTAAGAAACCAGAGGGGCTAGATGATCTTATTGATTATTGCATTGCACTCGATGACCAGATTGGAGATGGGAGGTCTGGCCGTGAGAAATATTGCAAACCTCTCCAGATCACCTCTGCCACCCCTTGCATGGTTCGTAACCCTTCATCTCCCAGGGTGGAACAAGCTGTACCCGAGCCTATGCAGTTCGGTTGGTCCAGTATCTCGGGGGAAGAGAGACAACATCGCCTCAGAGAGGGGTTGTGTTTCTATTGTACTGATCAAGGCCATTTCCAGTTTCCCAAACGGTCTAAGAGGTCTTCTATGTCGGGAAACGATCCTGTCTAGAATCCCCTGAAAGACAGGTTCTAGACATGACTGCAGTGTCTCTCGTGTCAAAAAAGAAAAAAAGGTCCCGTGTTGTGATTCCAGTGTCAGTGGCTTGGGAGGATATCAAGCTTGACACGGAAGCACTGATTGATTCTGGTTCTGCAGGGAATTTCCTGGATTCTGTTTTTGCTGCCATACATCAAGTGCCTTTGGTTAAGAGCGAGACTCCTCTCATTGAGAGTATTGATGACAGACAATTATTGAGATCCCATGTCACCCAAGACACCATCCCTCTTTCTTTTTATACATGTATCCTACATGGAGAAAAAATACAATTCCAAATAATTGAGTCTCCTACGGTACCTATTGTCCTAGGCTATCCCTGGTTAGCCAAACACAATCCAGTCATGAACTGGACTGAGGGGGAGTTGGGCTCTTGGAGTTCACAATGTTGGTCAAAGTGTTTGAGGATGAGTACTATGATAGGTAGTCTGAATGTGGCTACAGCACTTCCACTGTCTACGGAGGTACCCAAGTGGTACAGTGACCTCAAGGAGGTCTTTGATAAGGGGAAATCTGAGATTCTGCCTCCTCATCGCCCTTATGACTGTGCTATAGATCTCCTGCCCGGTACCATGCCCCCGAGGGGTCATGTATACCCCCTTTCTCAGATTGAGAAAGACATAATGGAGGAATATATTTGTGACAACCTCGCTCTTGGGTTCCTACGCTGTTCCTCCTCCCCTGCTGGGGCAGGATTTTTCTTTGTGTCTAAAAAAGAGGGTGATCTCAGACTCTGTATTGACTATAGAGGTCTTAACAGAATAACCGTGCGTAATGCATACCCCATTCCTCTGATATCTGAATTGTTTGACCGCCTTAAAGGTGCTAAAATCTCTATAAAAGTAGACCTGCGTGGTGCTTATAATTTAGTCCGAGTCAAGAAGGATCACGAATGGAAAACTGCATTTAACACGAGAAGTGGGCACTACGAATACCTAGTCATGTCATTTGGTTTGTGTAATGCGCCAGCAGTTTTCCAAGACTTTATAAACTATGTCCTAAGGGACTTCTTGCAAGTGTTTGTCATTGTCTATCTAACGGATATTCTGATCTACTCCCCTGATGTGGAGACACACCATGTCCATGTATGCACCGTGTTGCAAACATTGCTCGAGAACAAATTGTACTTCAAATTAGAAAAATGTCTGTTTGATATAACCCAGGAAATGTACAGTTGTTATATCATTACACCCAATGGCTTTGAGATGGACCCTCAGAAACTCTCTGCCATCAAGGATTGGCCACTGCCTCAATTGTTAAAGGCAATTCAGAGGTTTTTGGGGTTCACCAACTATTACCGGAGATTCATAAAAGGTTTCTCCTTTGTGGTTGTTCCCATCACAGCCATGACTAAAAAGGGTGCTCAGAACCAAAAATGGAGCACTCAAGCCATACAGGCTTTTGACAAGCTCAAAGAGGCATTCATCAGGGCACCAGTCCTGCGACATCCAGTGCCAGGTTTGCCGTTCCAGCTTGAGGTAGACGCATCTGAAATTGGCATAGGCGCAGTCCTATCCCAGAGAGAGAGAGTCCTGAAAAGCCATTGCACCCATGTGGGTTTTTCTCCAGAAAGATGACACCTGCAGAGAAGAATTATGACATTGGTAATAGGGAATTGCTTGCAGTTGTCGCAGTTTTGAAAGAATGGCACTACCTGCTGGAGGGTTCCAAAGATCCTGTGATCTTAATAACGGATCATAAGAACCTGGTTTACATTGGAGATGCCAAATGCTTGAATACTAGACAGGCTAGGTGGTTGCTGTTCCTATCGACCTGGTTCCAAGAATACCAAGGTAGATGCCTTGTCTAGGCAGTACGAGACCTATGAATTGCATGTCTTTGATCAAAGTCCAATTGTTCCTCAAGAGCGGATCCTTGCTACCACCCTTCTCACTGTTTCTTCTCCATTGCTGGAGAGATTGCAGTCTGTCCAAGGTATTGCTCCTGCTGAGAAACCACCTGGTAAACTCTTCGTTCCTGAAGGAGAAAGCGTACAGGTCATGTCAGTATGTCATGATACCAAACCTTTTGGGCATATGGGCATAACAAAGACTCTAGCTACTCTGGAAAAACAATTTTGGTCGGCTGGGATGCGCAAAGACATAATGGAGTACATAGCTACCTGTGAGATATGTTGCAGAAGCAAAAACCCTAAGACTCTGCCTATAGGGTTGTTACAACCATTACCTGTTCCCGAGAGACCGTGGGCTTCCCTTTTTATGGACTTCATCAGTGATTTACCTGTATCTCATGGTAATATGGTTATATTTACTGTAGTTAACAGGTTCTCCAAGATGGTTCATTTTGTGCTTCTCGCCAAGTTACCCTCCGCTGTAGAACTGGTACCAGTCTTTGTCCAGAACATTGTCAGGCTGCATGGTGTCCCTCTAGGCATAGTGTCTGATAGAGGCACTCAATTCGTGTCCAGGTTCTGGAGAGAGTTCTGTGAGAATCTGGGTATACAGTTAAGTTTCTCCTCTGCCTACCATCCTCAGACGAATGGGGCAGCTGTAAGAGCCAATCAAAACGTTGAGCAGTACTTGCGATGTTTTGTATCGGAAAAACAGAGCGAATGGTCAGATCTCCTGCCCTGGGCAGAAATTGCTTTAAATAATGCAGTCAGTGAAACCACAGGGCATTCACCTTTTTATACGGTGTATGGATTCGATACTCCCATGCTCCCTTCTACCTTTCAGGGGACCGCGCTGTGACGGGATGGAAGTCCGTCTGTGGTCCTGCTCTTTCTAACCCCCTTGATGCCGTCAGGCCCGACTACCGAGTGTCATGGCACTCGGCATCTCGAGCAGCCTGATCTACTGACCTCTTGATGGTACGAGGATGGCTGCTGGGCTGGTCATAATTCGGTTGAACTGGTTTATGAAGGATTTGAACAGGCTTATTTATACAATTCACACACAAAAGGATTACCAACTCCCCCATCCACACAATCAGTCCTGATTGTCTCCTGGTCCCTATCAGGTCCCTTTCAGCTTCCCCATTGTCCAGGGATTAGGCAGATGAGGTCTTGGAAAAGCCTCCAATCAGCTGTCTTGCTATATCCTCCATCTTGGGGCCATGAGGTCCTTTGTCCTTTGGACCGCGCTGGGCTGGGCAAAATGGGGACTGGGGAAAACCACATGCATACAGTTTTCTTCATTTGAATCTACATTCATACAATAAGGATACATTTTTAATACACCACACTAATAAAACCACATGTAGCAATGATATAAATGTCCATACAATTCAATACGCACAACCGTAAGATAAAGAGTAAAAATGGTCTTTAAACTTGTCCAGTTTGAGTTCCGTGGCTTCTTCCCCCCAATAGAGTCCGACGGACACGGTTGGACCCCAACGGGTCGACTCGGAAGTCGGAGTGCAGGGGTCTCCGGACTCCCGGGCCGTTTGCCGAGATAGTCCATCAGCATTCCCATTTTGGGGCCCGGACCGGTACTGTATAGTAAAATTAAAGGGTTGTAGGGCCAGGCTCCAACATAACAAGGGCCATTATCTCCAGCCACCCGGTTGAGCCACACCAGGGGATTGTGGTCAGTCATGACAGTGAATGATCGGCCATAAACTTAGGGTTGAAACTTTCTCAGGGCCCAGACCAAGGCCAAACATTCCTTCTCCACAGCGGCGTAGCCCACCTCCCAGGGTAGCAGTTTACAGCTGATAAATGCCACTGGATGCGCCCCCCATCGTCCTTCACTTGGCTAAACACGGCTCCCAGTCCGAACATGGAGGCATCGGTATGGACGACAAAGCGTTTATTATAATTTTGTGCCACCAGGAGGGGAGCTTGGGTCAGGGCGGTTTTGAGCTGTTGGAAGGCCGTCTCACACTCCAGGGACCACAGGACTTGGCGGGGTAGGGATTTTTTGGTCAAGTCCGTCAAGGGTTTGGCGAGGTCGCTGTAATGGGGAACGAATTTTCTGTAATACCCAGCGGTCCCTAGGAAGGCGAGGACCTGGGTCTTGGTCACGGGAGTGGGCCAATCTAAGATGGCTTCGACCTTGGCGGGTTCGGGTTGCTGTTTCCCACACCCCACCCGGTGGCCGAGGTACCATCCTTCTTAGGGACCAACACTACTGGGGAGGCCCATGGACTGGCTGAGGGCTCAATTACCCCTAGCTCTAGCATTTCCCGGATTTCGGCCCGCATGTGTTCGCGGACTGCCTCCGGGTAGTCGGTACGCCGGTTGCCGGAGATGCCTCTGCCCTGGGGTCTCTACTTTGTGCAGTGCCTGGCGGGTATAGCCGGAGAGTGCGGAAAAGACCTCCTGGCGGTCTTGGAGCACCCGTCTAACCTGGGCCTGTTTGTGGGGTCCCAACCCCTCCCCCAGCTGCACCTGTTCTACCCCTGAGGGACGGCTATCTACCCCGGGGAGGTCCATTATGGGGATCTGTTCTGCCTCCTTGGTGGCCGGAGCGCAGATGGCAGCCACTGCCTCAGGCCATTCGTGGTAGGCCTTGAGCATATTGACGTGGAACGTCCACTGGATCCTGGTGTCTGCGCAGCTGACAACCACGTAGGTGGTATCCCCCAGTTGGGTTACCACCTGGTAGGGGCCCTGCCAGGACGCCTGCAGCTTGTTCTGCCACTGTGGTTTCAACACCAGGACCTTCTGGCCCACGAGGAAGGAGCGGCTTCGTGTGGAGCGGTCATACCATGTCTTCTGCTGGGCCTGGGCTGCCTGCATATTCCCCTGGACCAGTCTCATGAGTTCTGTTAGGCACTCGCGGAGCTCCAGCACATAACTCAGGATGGGAAGTCCTTCGGGCTCCTGTCTCCCCTCCCATTGGGCCCTAACTAGATCTAAGGGTCCCCGTACCCTGCCCCATATACCAATTAGAAGGGGGAGAACCCGGTAGACCCCTGGGGCACCTCCCTATACGCGAATAACAAGTGGGGCAGATACGTCTCCCAGGCCTTCCTCTCCTGGGTGAAGGCACGGATTAACTGCTTCAGGATCCCGTTAAACCGCTCGCACAGCCCATTGGTCTGGGGATGGTATGGGGCGCTGTGGAGAGCCTTGACACCGCAGAGGTGCCAGAGCTGTTGTCAGCTCAGCGGTGAACTGGGACCCTTGGTCAGATAAAATTTCCCAGGGGAACCTCACCCGGGAGAACACCCGTAGGAGGGCATCCGCTATTGTGTCGGCCTGAATATTGGATAAGGGTATGGCCTCAGGGTACCCAGTGGCGTAGTCCACCACCGTGAGAATATATTTCTTCCCTGTGGTGCTGGGGCGAGCCAGGGGGCCAATTATATCTACCGCCACCTGGCTAAAGGGCTCCTGGATGATGGGCATCGGTCGTAGCGGGGCTTTTGGGTGGTCCCCAGTTTTGCCCACCTTCTGGCAGACCGGGCAGGTGCGGCAATACTCCCGCATGTCCTCATGGAGTCGGGGCCAGAAGAAGACCCGGGACAGCCTGTGCTGGGTCTTGGACTTCCCCAGGTGACCGGCGAGGGGGATGTCGTGGGCCAATCTTAAGAGTTCCTGTCTAGGGGCCTGGGGTATGACTGTTTGTGGGGGGCCTGTTTCTTCCGCGTGCCCACCCTCTCGGTGTAACAGCCCATCCTCTCACTCGATGTGGTCGTCCCTTTCCTCTTCCTGACCCTTACCTGCCCTGTCCCGGTACCTTTCTAGGGTAGGGTCCGTTTGTGTCTGGTGCCGGAGGGTGGCCGGGGAGTCCCACATAAGGGGATGGTTGGGTCGGGGGGATGGGGTGTCAGGGTTTGGAGGGTTTGGTTTGGGGTCTCACCTGGGTCCTGGCTGGAGTGGTGTGGTGGGTCCGGCCGCTCTGCTGTCAGGTGGTCATGGGTACTGCTGCGTCCGTGGCATAGACTGAGACCAGACGTCCCAGGTCATTCCCGAGGAGGATTTCAGCTGGTAATCTGTCCAATAGGCCCACTTTCACGAATCCTGCCCCGGAGCCCCAATCTAGGTGGACTCGGGCGGTGGACAGCTGGAGTACTTTTCCCCCGGCGACTCGGACGGCAATGGTCTGGCCGGACTGGTTCTTTGCGGGTACCAGGTGGGGCTGTACAAGGGTAATGGTGGCGCCGGAATCCCAGAGACCCTGGGCTGCCCGCCCGTTTATCCATACAGCCTGTCGGTGGTGCTCGCGGTTGTCGGCGGTAGCAGCTTGCACGGGGTCTGCCTCGTGCAGCATGCCCCACTCTTCCTGACTTTCCGGGTACTGGAGTTCATCATTGTAACAGTGGGCCGCAGGTGGGGTGGCGCGAGCTGGACCCCTTGGTATGGGGGGTCGATTAGGACAGTTTTGTCGATAGTGGCCCACTTGGTTGTGGCCATAGCAACGTATGGTGGCCGCGGTGTTTGGGCGGGCCGTAGGTCGAGGTGCGGGCCAGCGGGCAGGAGGGTCCGGATGAGGGGTGGGCAAAAGAGGGTCGGGGGTGGGTTGTCGCTCGCCCCCACTGTGCTTCCGAGTGTCCGTGTATTCGTCCGCCCAGGTAGCAGCTTGCTGCACCATTTGGGGCTTCTTATCTCTCACCCACTCCCATACTGCTGTGGCGGTGTTCTCAAAAAATTGTTCCAGTAGTAGTAGCTGCGTGATTTCCTCCACGGTTCGGGCCTGGCTCCCCTGGAATCATGTTTTCAGGTCCCGTTGTAACCGGTGAGCCCACTCCACGTGCGTGGTGCTGTAGGGCCGACGGGAGTTGCGGAACTTCACCCGGCTGGCTTCTGGGGTGACGGCGAAGCGGGCCAGTAGTATCTGCTTCACCCGAACATAGTCCATGGCCTCTTTGTTCGGGACTGTTCGGTATGCCTCTGCTGCTCGGCCCGACAGTTTGCTGGCCAGAATTCCGGCCCAGGCGGAGCGTTGGACTTCATGTACCTAGCATAATCTTTCAAAGTCTTGGAGGAAGCTCTCAATTTCTTCCTCCGCCTCATTAAATGTTTTAAATGCCTGGAAGGGTACCTTCCGGGCCGTTGGTCTCTTTGGGTTGGGGCTTTCTATCCGACTGGTCTGTATCTCCACCATCTGCAGTTCATGCTGGCGCTCCTTTTCTCGCTCCTCTTGTTGTTGGATGTCCCTAATGGCCTGTTGTATGGCGGCTTCTGACGGGGGGCACCATATATAGCTATCCTCTCTCGGACTTTCTTTTGGAAGGGGTCTTCTGTGGCCGGGGTCCCTGTGCCCCCGTTCCGTTGATCCATTGCGACTAGTTCTCCTACCAGGGTGTCTTTAGTTTTTGAGCCAGCGGCCCCTCCTCGATTCTCCAATATGTCTCTCAACGTGTCCCTCTTGTAGTTGGCATAGTCGGCCATTCTGCGTTTCTTCTGGGGTTGGTAGAGTTATCCCACCGCTTGCCACCAGTGTGACGGGATGGAAGTCCATCTGCGGTCCTGCTCTATCTAACCCCCTTGATGCCGTCAGGCCCTACTACTGAGTGTCATGGCACTCGGCATCTCGAGCAGCCTAATCTACTGACCTCTTGATGGTACGAGGATGGCTGCTGGGCCATTGTGGTTCCGTTGAAGCGGAGACCCGGGGTCGATTCGGTCTTCCTTGTTGGGGTAGCGGAGCGCCAATTCGAGGCTCCGAATCGGAGGGCCGAGTCGAGATGCTGTGCCGCCTTGGGGATCCCATTCCTGGGGTGAGTGGTGATGCAGGAGACCGCTGAGTGCCTCCTGCAGAAATGTGACTAAGCCCTGAAATAAATCACCAGACGCGGCTGTATGCTTTAAAACAGAAATCTCAGTTGAACTGATTTATGAAGGGTTTGAACAGGCTCATTTATTCAATTCAAACACAAAAGGATTACCAACTCCCCCGTCCACACAATCAGCCCTGACTGTCTCCTGGTCCCTATCAGGTCCCTTTTAGCTTCCCCATTGTCCAGGGATTAGGCAGATGAGGTCTTGGAAATGCCTCCAATCAGCTGGCTTGCTATATCCTCCATTTTGGGGCCATGAGGTCCTTTGTCCTTTGGACCCTCGCTGGGCTGGGCAAAATGGGGACTGGGGAAAACCACATGCATAGAAACATAGAAACATAGAAACATAGAAAAATGTCGGCAGATAAGAACCTTTCGGCCCATCTAGTCTGCCCAATTACATGGATACTTTACCTGGATTTATCTTTTGTTTAGGATAGCCTTATGCCTATCCCATGCTTGCTTAAATTCAATTACTGTTTTGGCCTCTACCACTTCTACTGGAAGACTGTTCCATGTATCCACCACCCTCTCAGTAAAATAATGCTTCCTGATGTTACTTTTAAACCTTTGCCCCTCTAATCTAAGACTATGTCCTCTTGTTTTGCTATTTTGTTTCCTTTTAAATATACTCCCTCCTCTACCTTGTGGATTCCCTTTACGTATTTAAATGTTTCTATCATATCTCCTCTGTCTCGTCTTTTTTCCAAGCTGTACATGTTAAGATCATTAAGCCTTTCCTGGTAACTTTTCTCCTTCAAGCCGTACACCATTTTAGTAGCCCTTCTCTGAACTCTCTCTAAGAGGTCTATATCCTTCTGGAGATACGGTCTCCAGTACTGCACACAGTACTCCAAGTGAGGTCTCACCAGTGCTCTGTACAGTGGCATGAGCACTTCCCTTTTCCTACTGCTAATACCTCTCCCTACACAACCAAGCATTCTGCTAGCATTTCCTGCTGCTCTATTACATTGACTACTTACCCTTAGATCCTCTGAAATAATGACCCCTAAATCCCTTTCCTCAGATGTTGAGGTTAGGACTGTATCAAATATTCTATATTCAGCCCTTGGGTTTTTACGTCCCAGGTGCATTATCTTGCACTTATCCACATTAAAACTCAATTGCCACAACTCCGACCATTTTTTTAGTTTACCTAAATCATTTGTCATTTGGCTGATCCCTCCAGGAACGTCAACCCTGTTGCAAATCTTTGTGTCATCAGCAAAAAGACATACTTTTCCATTAATACCTTCTGCAATATCACTAATAAAAATATTAAAGAGAATGGGTCCAAGTACTGACCCCTGAGGTACCCCACTGGTAACAAGACCTTGCGCCGAATAAACTCCATTTACCACAACCCTCTGTTGTCTGTCACTCAGCCACTGCCTAATCCAGTCAACAATATTGGAATCTAAACTCAAAGATTGCAATTTATTGATAAGCCTTCTATGCGGAACAGTATCAAAAGCCTTACTGAAATCTAAATAAGCAATGTCTACTGCACCACCTGTGTCTATTATTTTTGTTACCCAATCAAAAAAATCAATAAGATTAGTTTGGCATGATCTCCCTGAGGTAAACCCATGTTGTTTCTGATCCTGTAATTTATGTGTTTTTAGATGTTCAACAATCCTTTCCTTTAACATGGTTTCCATTAATTTCCCCACTACTGACGTAAGACTAACTGGCCTATAGTTCCCCGATTCCTCCCTACTACCCTTCTTGTAAATGGGCACAACATTTGCTAATTTCCAGTCTTCTGGGACGACTCCCGTTAACAAGGATTGGTTAAATAAATCTGTTAACGGTTTTGCTATTACATCACTGAGCTCTTTTAATAATTTAGGGTGGATCCCATCAGGCCCCATTGACTTATTTGTCTTTACTTTAGACAGCTGCTGTAGAACCTCCTCCTCTGTAAACTGATATGTAAATGTCTCTTTAGTGTTCTCTCCTAACTGAGGTCCCTTTCCTTCCTTTCTTCTGCAAAGACTGAACAAAAATATTCATTGAGGCAGTCAGCGAGACTTTTATCCTCTTCTACATACCTTCCTTCCTTTGTTTTTAATCTAACTAATCCTTGTTTTACTTTTCTTTTCTCGTTTATGTATCTAAAAAATGTTTTGTCCCCCTTTTTTACTGACTGAGCTATTTTCTCTTCTGCATGTGCTTTGGAAGCTCTTATAAATTGCTTTGCCTCTTTCTGCCTAATCTTATAGGTTTGCCTATCTTCTTCACTCTGAGTTTTTTTATAATTATTGAATGCTGTCTTTTTGTTCTTCACTATTTTGGCCACTTCTGCAGAGTACCACAGTGGTTTCTTCCCTTTTTTGTTTTTGCTAACAAGCCGAATGCAATTTCCTGTGGCCTTCAATAATGCTTCCTTTAAATAATCCCATTTCTCCTGGACTCCCTTTAAACTCCTCCAGTCTGATAATGACTCCTTCACACAAAATCTCATTTTAGAAAAATCTGTTTTTTTAAAGTCTAAAACTTTCGTTTCTGTGTGGTGCGGCTCCATCCCTGTTGTTATATTAAACCATACTGACTGGTGATCACTAGATCCCAAATTTTCACCTACAACAACGTCCGATACCAAACCTCCATTTGTGAGTATTAAATCCAATATGGCCTCTTTACGGGTCGGCTCCTCAACTACTTGTGTTAGAGATAATCCCAGTAGGGAGTTTAGAATATTTGTACTCCTGGTGCACCCAGCTGTTTTGGTTTTCCAGTTCACATCAGGAAGATTAAAGTCCCCCATGATAATAACTTCCCCCTTCATTGCCATTTTGGCTATTTCCTCAACCAGCAGATTATCT
This sequence comes from Leptobrachium leishanense, assembly GCA_009667805.1. Classification (NCBI taxonomy): domain Eukaryota; kingdom Metazoa; phylum Chordata; class Amphibia; order Anura; family Megophryidae; genus Leptobrachium; species Leptobrachium leishanense. Next base: position 539,394,790 of record CM019063.1, read on the forward strand.
AGTTCTTCTGCTTGTCCAGGGGGTCTATAGATCACACCTACACGAGCTACTGTGTGATTGCCAAATGTTAGCGTAACCCAAACTGACTCTATGTTCACCTCGCTCACTTTTATTTGGTTCGTTTTTATGTTGTTTTTCACATACAGGGCCACTCCTCCTCCTTTCCTACCTTCTCTGTCTTTTCTATATAAAGAGTACCCCGGTATTGTTATGTCCCAGTTATTTTTTCTCACTGAACCATGTCTCAGTAACCGCCACTAAATCTACTTTTTCAGCTGCCATCATTGCCTCTAGTTCATTGATTTTATTGACTAAACTGCGAGCATTTGTAGACACGACTCTGAGCTTGTCATTTTTTACCTCGCATGTTGCTTGCACCCTCCGATTTAGTTTTGGGGGACAATCGGGCAGATTGTTTTTTACCCTTTTTTTGTCCCCCCTCCTAGTTTAAATATTTCTTTGCGAAACCTTTGAACTTCTCACTGAGAACATATGTTCCCCTATGAGTAAGATGCAAACCATCTTTTTTATACAGTTCCTTTCTGCTCCAATTAGAGCTATCATGGGACACAAAGCCAAATCCTTGCTCCCGACACCATTCCCGAAGCCACAAATTGAATTCCCTATTGCACATCTGCCTATCTTGAATGTTATGCACAGGCAAAACTTCAGAGAATGACACAGTGGACGCAATCTGCTGTATTTCACCTCCAAGAACACAAAAATCTTCCTTAATCTCAGAAACCTCATTGCTAGCCAAGTCATTTGTCCCTAGATGGACTAGAACGTCCACTTCCCCTTGTTGCTTTGCTTGTTTGACAATATTGAGAATACGTCTCTTGTCTCTACGAGCAGTAGCCCCAGGAAGACATCTCACCAAACCACTACTCTCCAGCTCAACACCTCTTATGATAGAATCACCCAGCAACAATTGCCTTCTATCAAGTCCCACCTTTTCATTTTTGTCCTTGGTTGCAGTGCTGCATACCTTAGGCATAGTGGATGGTGGTTCCTCAACTATGGTGTCTGAGCCTACATCCGTCTTATCACTACACTCTGAAAGTGCCTCAAAAGAATTAAGAAGAGCCACAGATTGTGGGACATGCCTTCTCTCCACAACTCTAAGTTTACCAGATCCTACAGTAGTCCATCTGCCGCTCCTAGGAGGCCTCTGTGGCAGTGGTTTAGTAACAGTCATAGCCTGAGTTTCTCTAACAGATAATTTACAAATCTCAGACTTCAAACAGGCAATTTCCTGCTGCAATAAAGAGAGCTGCCTACATATCAGGCACACTCCAAACCTCCAAAAATTGGATCTAAAAACAAATGCATGACAGCTCTTACACTGGACCAAGCCTGCCATTATAAAAGAATGGATTTAAACCAACAAATCTTACCTTTTTGTAGGTTTTCTACCTCCTGTCTAACCTCAGACTACCTCCAGAGTATCTCCAGAAGATCTCCTGTAAGTGCTCACTTTGAAGACTTCACTTAGAAGGCTTCCCAAGCTCAATTTTCTTCATTTGAATCTACATTCATACAATAAGGATACATTTTTAATACACCACACTAATAAAACCACATGTAGCAATGATATAAATGTCCATACAATTCAATACGCACAACCGTAAGATAAAGAGTAAAAATGGTCTTTAAACTTGTCCAGTTTGAGTTCCGTGGCTCGCTGAGGCGAGCCCGATGTCAGCTCCGTGACACACGCTGCCGGCTCTGGATGAGCATTTGACCTCATTGAAAGGGACATGGGAGAAAGTCATGGAGGTTATGGAGGCCAACATTTAAAAAACGAAAAGAGAAAGCAGACCGACAAAGAAAGCCTGCCACAGTGTATATGGTGGGGGATAAAGTCTGGCTTTCCACACGGAACATTAAACTCCTGGTTCCTTCTATGAAGATGGCCCCCAGATACATACATAGGTCCTTATAAAGTCCTGCGCAGAGTGAGTCCTGTGTCCTATGCCTTGGCACTGCCCCCGTACTTGCATATACACAATGGGCCACATTACATTCTTGACGTTAACGCTCACTTGCGTGAGCATTAACGTTAGCTGTGGTGTCTACCACATATTACGATCCAAACGGGTTAAGTAGCCTGTTTGCGTTTGGTACCTTGCGCTTTTCAGCACCAGGTTACTGTACTTTGCGCTCCCTATACTTAACATGGGGAGCGCAAAGTGTTATTCAGCGTTAGTATTACAAAGTCCTAACGCTGATTACCATCTCCCTCTGGTTAGCGGAAAGTTAACCAGAGCCAGGACTTGGTGTTAACGGATTCCGCTTCTGAAGTATCCGTTAACACCATCCAAAAGAAATGAAAAACAAGTCAGATACTCACCTCCTGTCCCGCGTCGAGGACTGTGGCTCCGACCGCTTTCTCCTTCCGGCGGGAGCAGGGAAAGGCTGGGGGAAAAAGTCCCCCCCAGTCTCTCCCTGTGTATCACTACGCCGACCGACCTGATCTCGCGAGGAGCGATCCGGCTGGTCATGTGGCCGGCAGGAAGAAACTCAATGGAGTCCTATGAACTCCATCGAGTGGATGCGCGCAGCTGCGCTCATTGCTGCCATGAGTATCGCGGGGCCGTAGCGTCCGCTAACAATGCAGGCAGCATTTTCTCCACCTGCATTGTAATCTAGCGTTAAACCGCGGGAGCAAGGGGAAAAACTGCGGGCACAGTTTTTCCTCCCTTGCGCCCATGTTTTAACGCTAGGATCGTAATGTGGCCAGATGTGTTTCATGTTAGCCTCCTCAAGCCTCTCACGTACAACAGGTACACAAGGGTTAGCGTTCCTCCTCCACCTATTCAGTCCCAAGGTGAGGAGGAATATGAGGTTCATGCGATTCTGAAGTCTTGTGTGGTCAGGGGTGTTGTACAGTACCTGGTTGACTGGGAGGGTTATGGTCCCGAGGATAGGGCTTGGCTACCAACCAGTGAAATTCCATGCGCCTTATTTGGTTCGCCAGTTCCATGCTGCCCATCTCTCTGCACCTGGTGGTCGTCCAGTGGCCGCCTGTAAGGGGGGGTTCTGCCACATCCTAAGCACCTGCGGCACTTCAGGGGGGCCTGGAAACTCGTCGTCATCGCTGGCTGGCCGGGTGCCAGGAATTCTGGCTGTTCATGCGCCTGGAGGGGCGGGGCGCGGCGTGATGATGCGGACTTGCCAGCTTTAAATGCAGGGTGCGCGAGACAGCTCGTCTCCCTGACGTGGAGTTATTCCCGCATCGCCTGGTGTATCCACTTTGTGTTTCACTGTTTACTTTACTCTGTTGCCGATTTGCTTATATGAGTACCCTGCTTATTATTGCCTTCTTGACTATTCTCTCTCTGACTCCTTTTGTATGGTTAACCCTTTCACTGCTGAAGACGTATGGGGCACGTCCTCATTGATGCACGTTGCATGCTGAGGACGTGCCCCACACGTCTTCAGCTGTACGGGACCCCCGGCGGAGATACTCACCTCTCTCCTCAGACGCTGAAATCAAGCTCCTCCCGGTGTAAATGACGTCATTGCGCCATGCGCGATGACGTCATTTCCAGGCGACCCCCCGGCAATCGGGAAGGAGCAGCGCTAAAAGCCAGGCACCGCTTAAAAGGGGAGAGTCTCCCCTTTTAAGCGGTGCCTGGCTTTAACCCCTCAAGTGCTGGGTTGCACTTCAGCGCCTTGCGGCGCCGAAGTGCAGCCTATCTCCGGTGGGGGCCGCCATCTTGGATGGCGGCTCCACCCCCGGGACTCCCCTCGCTGTCTGACGTCATCACGCATAGCGTGATGACGTCAGATAGCCGGGGAACCCCTAGCTGCCGGGGATTTCCCAAGGAAATCCCCTGGTGGAGATAGGGGGTTCTTGTGAACCCCCCCCCCGATATCTCCAGAACCGTGGCAGTTAGGGGGTCAAGGAGGGTGTCATTTGAAAGGCCTGAGCATGGCCTTTCGAATGATACCCAACATGACTAGGTAAAAAGTAAAAAAAAAAAAATTAAAATAATAAATTTAAAAAAATAAGAAAGAAAGAAAAAAAAACATGTATTTTTTGTGTGTTGTTTTTATTAATGCAGCAATATTGTTCACATTTCAATTATAATGTGAACAATGATGCTGCACTAATGATTTTTTTCTATGGGGTGCATTTGCTAAAAATCACGTAATTCCCCCCACAAAATGTAACAAGTCCCCATTTCAAATTTTTTGTACAAGCACACCCCATAGAAAACATAACCGCAAACGTTCATGTGCTAAAATGTGAAAAAAAACACTTTACACACTGCAGATGATTAAAAATTCAATTTTTATTGTATTTTTTGTTATAATATACAGGCAGGACATGACGTATACATATAAAAATGATATATTATGAATCTGCGGAGTCTGCCGGAAAGAACGATATATAATATGTCTGGGTCATTTAATAAAATGTGGCTTTAAAATCGCATTTAAACATGATGAGCGAAAGCGGTAAAAATGAGCTCAGCACACAGTGGTGAAATGCCTCAGCAGTGAAGGGGTTAATGTGCTCTATGCTGACACTGGGATTATGTGTATAAACTATCACGCAGTCTCCGAGTATATGCCTGCCCTGCAGGGTGCTGAATCTGTCAACCCATCGATCTACCCTGCTGACACGGAGTGCAAAAGTGTCTTCTCTGTTGCCAACCCTGCCTGTACGACTACCCCCGCTGTTGCCGACTCGGAATATATATATGAGGAAAGACTAACAAGCTTAAACCTGTTTAGTTTAGAGAAAAGGCGCCTTAGAGGGGATCTGATAACCTTATATAAATATATACGGGGCCATTATCAACCATTGTCTGATAACCTATTCATTAACAGGACTATACATAGGACAAGGGGTCATCCATTTAGACTGGAAGAAAGAAAATTTAGCTTAAAGCATAGGAAGGGTTATTTTACGGTGAGAACAATAAAGCTGTGGAATTCTCTGCCTGTTGAGGTGGTTGGGTCAGAGTCTGTACAGACTTTTAAAAAACGACTGGATGACTTCCTGCAGACACAGAATATTAAGGGTTATAATATTTAATATGTGGGTAAAAGCTTCTTGATCCAAGGAGAAATCTGACGCCATCTGGGGGCAAGAAGGAATTTTTTCCCAGTATGTTGCATATTGGCAGCATTTCAGACTGGGTTTTTTGCCTTCTTTTGGATCAACAGCAGTAGGTTATGTGGGAGAGGCTGAACCCGATGGACGCATGGCTTTTTTCAGCCTATGTAACTATGTAACTATGTAACTATGTAACCACGCTTCTGTTAACCCCTGGTGTAAGAACATATTTCTTGAACTCCTGCCTAATTGCCATTCTTGTACTTATATAGTTAACTTGTTTTGGCTCAGTAAACACTTGGTCTCGAAATCATTTGGTACTGAGTGGTACTTAGTGTTATTGTTCTGTCTATCCTCCCTGGCTGGGAGTGCTAGGGCTCGCAGTCCAGACTGCTTGCAAATCAAACAACTCAGAGGTCTGTCCAAAAGGATTCACGCCACGGTTATCAGGGGTGAGCACTATAGCGAACGTAACAGGTGACTCACACAGTAATCCTATCAGCAGAACGTAACCGATACACCTAGACAATAACAATATCAACAATAACATTATTCATACATATCAAAAATACCCTGCACCTGTAGTCGTAGGTACAGGGTGACTTCTACATAGGAGAGGGCAGGGAAATACTATAGCACATCAGGCTTGCACCTCCCAATTGCATCTCTAGGACCATGTACCCAAAGTTCAAAGTGACGCATATCACACCTCCCTCTGTCTCCCCTTCATGTACTGTATCTCCCTCTGTCTGCGTCTCTCCTCCACGTTATATACCTCCCTCTCTCTGTGTCTCTCCACCATGTCCTGTACCCCTCTCTGTCTCTCCTCCATGTTATGTACCTCCCTCTCTGTGTCTCCTCCATTTCCTGTACCCCTCTCTGTCTGTGTCTTTCCTCCATGTCCTGTAACTCCCTCTGTCTGTGTCTCTCCTCCATGTCCTGTAACTCCCTCTGTCTGTTTCTTTCCTCCATGTCCTGTAACTCCCTCTGTCTGTGTCTCTCCGCCATGTCCTGTAACTCCCTCTGTCTGTGTCTCTCCGCCATGTCCTGTAACTCCCTCTGTCTGTGTCTCTCCTCCATTTCCTGTACCTCCCTCTGTCTGTGCCTACTCTCCACGTCTTGTAACTCCCTCTCTCTTTTCCACTTCCCATGTCTGCCTTCTGTCTGCCTCTCTGTGTCTCTCCACCATGTCCTGTAACTCCCTCTGTCTGTGTCTCTCCTCCATGTCCTGTAACTCCCTCTGTCTGTGTCTCTCCACCATGTCCTGTAACTCCCTCTGTCTGTGTCTCTCCTCCATGTCCTGTAACTCCCTCTGTCTGTGTCTCTCCGCCATGTCCTGTAACTCCCTCTGTCTGTGTCTCTCCACCATGTCCTGTAACTCCCTCTGTCTGTGTCTCTCCTCCATGTCCTGTAACTCCCTCTGTCTGTGTCTCTCCTCCATGTCCTGTAACTCCCTCTGTCTGTGTCTCTCCACCATGTCCTGTAACTCCCTCTGTCTGTGTCTCTCCTCCATGTCCTGTAACTCCCTCTGTCTGTGTCTCTCCTCCATGTCCTGTAACTCCCTCTGTCTGTGTCTCTCCTCCATTTCCTGTAACTCCCTCTGTCTGTGTCTCTCCTCCATGTCCTGTAACTCCCTCTGTCTGTGTCTCTCCACCATGTCCTGTAACTCCCTCTGTCTGTGTCTCTCCTCCATGTCCTGTAACTCCCTCTGTCTGTGTCTCTCCTCCATTTCCTGTAACTCCCTCTGTCTGTGTCTCTCCTCCATGTCCTGTAACTCCCTCTGTCTGTGTCTCTCCTCCATTTCCTGTACCTCCCTCTGTCTGTGCCTACTCTCCACGTCTTGTAACTCCCTCTCTCTTTTCCACTTCCCATGTCTGCCTTCTGTCTGCCTCTCTGTGTCTCTCCACCATGTCCTGTAACTCCCTCTGTCTGTGTCTCTCCTCCATGTCCTGTAACTCCCTCTGTCTGTGTCTCTCCGCCATGTCCTGTAACTCCCTCTGTCTGTGTCTCTCCACCATGTCCTGTAACTCCCTCTGTCTGTGTCTCTCCTCCATGTCCTGTAACTCCCTCTGTCTGTGTCTCTCCTCCATGTCCTGTAACTCCCTCTGTCTGTGTCTCTCCTCCATGTCCTGTAACTCCCTCTGTCTGTGTCTCTCCACCATGTCCTGTAACTCCCTCTGTCTGTGTCTCTCCTCCATGTCCTGTAACTCCCTCTGTCTGTGTCTCTCCTCCATGTCCTGTAACTCCCTCTGTCTGTGTCTCTCCTCCATTTCCTGTAACTCCCTCTGTCTGTGTCTCTCCTCCATGTCCTGTAACTCCCTCTGTCTGTGTCTCTCCACCATGTCCTGTAACTCCCTCTGTCTGTGTCTCTCCTCCATGTCCTGTAACTCCCTCTGTCTGTGTCTCTCCTCCATTTCCTGTAACTCCCTCTGTCTGTGTCTCTCCTCCATGTCCTGTAACTCCCTCTGTCTGTGTCTCTCCACCATGTCCTGTAACTCCCTCTGTCTGTGTCTCTCCGCCATGTCCTGTAACTCCCTCTGTCTGTGTCTCTCCACCATGTCCTGTAACTCCCTCTGTCTGTGTCTCTCCACCATGTCCTGTAACTCCCTCTGTCTGTGTCTCTCCTCCATGTCCTGTAACTCCCTCTGTCTGTGTCTCTCCACCATGTCCTGTAACTCCCTCTGTCTGTGTCTCTCCTCCATGTCCTGTAACTCCCTCTGTCTGTGTCTCTCCACCATGTCCTGTAACTCCCTCTGTCTGTGTCTCTCCACCATGTCCTGTAACTCCCTCTGTCTGTGTCTCTCCACGTCTTGGAACTCCCTTTGTCTCTTTTCCATTTCCAGTGTCTGCCCTTTATGTTTTGTGTCTGCCTCTGTCCGTGTTGCTGGTCACCTCGAGAGATTTGCTCAGTCTGTGTTGGATTATTATCTTGAATAAAGCAGTTCCTCAATCTATGAATAACAGATCCGCTTGGCAGGGGGACGTACCCGCAGTGAGGGGCGGGTTGAAGTATTGTACGGCCCACGAGGATCTGAGCGTTGGGGTCTGATTTGCGGAGAAGGCTGGGGAACAAAGGAAGCGGCAACTGTGTGTCAACAGCTAGGTCTGGGCTATGCAAACAGTGCTCTGCAAGTACGTATGAAACAGAGCGTCATGTCGTGTAAGTGCCGGGCTGTGTATGCAGTGCTGGGACTCTATACAGGGCCCAGCACTTTATACAGGGCCCAGCACTTTATATAACATACTGGTGGGACTCTGGGTAAGAAACAGGTTTTGTAGATTGTGGAGATTCAGATGTGCTTCAGCCTTTTGTTTTTGGCTTTCTCCATGTCCGCATGGTATGGCTGCACGCTCTGCTTGAGCTCAGCACTGCAGATCCTTTCCTGGTGCCACTTTCTGAGTAAACGACCAGCTTCCCTGGTCTACATCGTAATTCTGCTTTCTGTATGAGCTCTGCGCTGTATACTGTATGTCCGGTCACTACCCTGCTCTGCGCACTATACTGTATGTCAGGTTATTACCCTGCTCTGGGCTCTATACTGTATGTCAGGTTATTACCCTGCTCTGCGCTCTATACTGTATGTCAGGTTATTACCTGCTCTGCGCACTATACTGTATGTCAGGTTATTACCTGCTCTGCGCTCTATACTGTATGTCCGGTCACTACCCTGCTCTGCGCACTATACTGTATGTCAGGTTATTACCCTGCTCTGGGCTCTATACTGTATGTCAGGTTATTACCCTGCTCTGCGCTCTATACTGTATGTCAGGTTATTACCCTGCTCTGCGCACTATACTGTATGTCAGGTTATTACCCTGCTCTGCGCTCTATACTGTATGTCAGGTTATTACCCTGCTCTGCGCTCTATACTGTATGTCAGGTTATTACCCTGCTCTGCGCTCTATACTGTATGTCAGGTTATTACCCTGTTCTGCGCTCTATACTGTATGTCAGGTTATTACCCTGCTCTGCGCTCTATACTGTATGTCAGGTTATTACCCTGCTCTGCGCTCTATACTGTATGTCAGGTTATTACCCTGTTCTGCGCTCTATACTGTATGTCAGGTTATTACCCTGCTCTGCGCTCTATACTGTATGTCCGGTCACTACCCTGCTCTGCGCACTATACTGTATGTCAGGTTATTACCCTGCTCTGGGCTCTATACTGTATGTCAGATTATTACCCTGCTCTGCGCTCTATACTGTATGTCAGGTTATTACCCTGCTCTGGGCTCTATACTGTATGTCTGGTTATTACCCTGCTCTGTGCTCTCTACTGTATGTCAGGTTATTACCCTGCTCTGCGCTCTATACTGTATGTCAGGTTATTACCCTGCTCTGTGCTCTATACTGTATGTCAGGTTATTACCCTGCTCTGCGCTCTATACTGTATGTCAGGTTATTACCCTGCTCTGCGCTCTATACTGTATGTCAGGTTATTACCCTGCTCTGTGCTCTATACTGTATGTCAGGTTATTACCCTGCTCTGCGCTCTATACTGTATGTCAGATTATTACCCTGCTCTGCGCTCTATACTGTATGTCAGGTTATTACCCTGCTCTGCGCTCTATACTGTATGTCAGGTTATTACCCTGCTCTGTGTTCTATACTGTATGTCAGGTTATTACCCTGCTCTGGGCTCTATACTGTATGTCAGGTTATTACCCTGCTCTATACTGTATGTCAGGTTATTACCATGCTCTGTGCTCTACACTGTATGTCAGGTTATTACCCTGCTCTGCGCTAGACATGTGCATTCGTTTTAGTACTAAAACGATTTAGTCAGAATTTTGGGATAATTTAGTTTTAGTATGACTCAAGAGAAACGAAACTGCTCAGTACAAAAAACGAAAGAAACTAAAATAAAATGCACTACATTTTAGTTTCAGTCCTTTTTGTGATATTACATTGATGAGTGAAGGAGACCAGCAATGAAGATCGCAACATCCAAAGTTCTGCACCTCCACATCCCAATGCAGTAGGATGTTCTATACAGAGAGGGGCACTAATTAATGCAGGAGGATGTTCTATACATTATACAGAGAGGGGTATTAATGCAGGATGATGTTATATACATTATACAGAGAAAGGTATAAATTGAGGAGGATGTTCTATACAGAGAGGGAATTAATTAATTCAGGAGGATGTTCTATATATTATACAGAGAGGGGTATTAATGCAGGTGGATGTTGTATACATTATACAGAGAGGGGTATTAATTAATGCAGGAGGATGTTCTAAACATTATAGAGAGGATCCTTTTTTTTCAGCCTTTAAATCCAGTGGCTGTGAGCGCTGAGATCGGCTGCTTGTTACATTATCTCTCAGTACAATGTATCAGGCTCAGTTGTTACAGTAACTGACTGTAACAGCGCTCAGAGTTTCAGTAAAACAAGGAAATAATATTGTTCTAACCTCTTATATATAAAGATATTATTTACTAGTTTTACTGAAACTCTGAGCGCTGTGATGAGCAGCAGTCAGTTACTGTAACAGCTTTGCCTGACACGGGGCAGTATTACAATGTTGGTGCTAACTTAACCAGAGCTGTTGTAAACTGAAACCTCCATAGGCTATAATGGCTCTGGAAGTTTACAACAGCTCTGGTTATGTTAGCACCAACTATGTAATATGGCCCACATTGTGCTGAGAGAGAGAGATACTGTAACAAGCAGCGATCTCAGCCCTCTGAGGAGCCACTACAATAGTAATTGTATCCACTGGTTTTCGGATGAATGAAATTAGTTTTCATACTAAAGAACTGAAAACGAATTTCTTTAGTAACTAAATAAATTGCATTTTAGGACTAATCCATTAGTTCAAAACGAAATTTTGTGCTGTGCACATGTCTACTCTGCGCTCTATACTGTATGTCAGGTTATTACCCTGCTCTGGGCTCTATACTGTATGTCAGGTTATTACCATGCTCTGTGCTCTACACTGCATGTCAGGTTATTACCCTGCTCTGGGCTCTATACTGTATGTCAGGTTATTACCCTGCTCTGGGCTCTATACTGTATGTCAGGTTATTACCCTGCTCTACACTGCATGTCAGGTTATTACCCTGCTCTGGGCTCTATACTGTATGTCAGGTTATTACCCTGCTCTGTGCTCTACACTGCATGTCAGGTTATTACCCTGCTCTGTGCTCTATACTGTATGTCAGGTTATTACCCTGCTCTGGGCTCTATACTGTATGTCAGGTTATTACCCTGCTCTATACTGTATGTCAGGTTATTACCCTGCTCTGGGCTCTACACTGCATGTCAGGTTATTACCCTGCTCTGCGCTCTTTACTGTATGTCAGGTTATTACCCTACTCTGGGCTCTATACTGTATGTCAGGTTATTACCCTGCTATGTGCTCTATACTGTAATTACCCTGCTCTGTGTTCTATACTGTATGTCAGGTTATAACCCTGCTCTATACTGTATGTCAGGTTATTACCCTGCTCTGTGCTCTACACTGCATGTCAGGTTATTACCCTGCTCTGGGCTCTATACTGTATGTCAGGTTATTACCCTGCTCTGTGCTCTATACTGTATATCAGGTTATTACCCTGCTCTATACTGTATGTCATATTATTACTCTGCTCTGTGCTCTACACTGCATGTCAGGTTATTACCCTGCTCTGGGCTCTATACTGTATGTCAGGTTATTACCCTGCTCTATACTGTATGTCAGGTTATTACTCTGCTCTGCGCTCTATACTGTATGTCAGGTTATTACCCAGCTCTGGGCTCTATACTGTATGTCAGGTTATTACCCAGCTCTGTGCTCTACACTGCATGTCAGGTTATTAGCCTGCTCTGGGCTCTATACTGTATGTCAGGTTATTACCCTGCTCTGTGCTCTACACTGTATGTCAGGTTATTACCCTGCTTTGCGCTCTATACTGTATGTCAGATTATTACCCTGCTCTGTGCTCTATACGGTATGTCAGGTTATTACCCTGCTCTGTGTCCTGATATGTATTCTGCAAGCATCACAGGAATGGCCACGGTCCAGTGATGAGAGATAGCTGCTTTGTCACCAGACCCAGTGATCGTACAGGAAACAACTCGAGTGAGAATAATAGACCAGGACACAAGTGCTGTCTTGGGTGGTTCTTTTACTCTGGAGTAAATTTCATACATTCAGTAGTTTTATCAAAAATAGGAGCATCACAAATGCATGAATTACAAACCAATACGTCAGCAATATAGGAACATGTTTTTTCTACTTTGGGCAGTACCTAGACTTACAAACATTTCCTGTCCTTGCCTAGTAGGCACGCCTAAATTGACGTCACAGCTATATCCTATTCTAGAAATAGGAATATTCCATAGGATGCATTAACAATAACCATCTGTGTTCCTCCCTTCCTCTCGGCTGGTCAGCTTCTCTTAGTTTCTAGAGGAAATGGAGTTGAATAGAAAATTTGCACTCCTTGATAAAAACAGGAAGCCAAGAGAAAGACCATACTCAGCATTACCTCATGAACACATTAGGCATTTACTGAGCAGTCAATCAGGCCCTATATATTTATATAGCTATCAAATATTACTAGAGTAGAAATATGTTTTCAGTGAATTAGCTACCATATTTCAATTTCCTTTCAATCCGTCTTTTGATCATGTATCACGTGATCATTAATTAAAAAAAAGAAAACTAAACTAAGCTAGTGAACCTATTACAAGTGGGGTTACATTGTCATCATATTATACATATAAATCATAATGATTAAAAGCGAACCAACAAAAATACAACAGTTCTTGGAAAAAGAGCAAAACATCTCGGTAGTAGTTCCAGCAATAGACACTGCAAGTGTAAAATCAGAGTTAATACAATATGTATTACTTTGTGAAAAAGGAAAGTTCATCAAAAAATAAACAGTTCGTGTAAATGAGGAAAAAAGGTACTACTCTTCAGGTTGAATGGGACAGTTAATAGGCATAAAAAATAAATTGGGGGGAAAACGATTCTTCAGCTGGGAAACCAGCCAACAGGTTAGCAGGGGCTTACAACTGCTGTGGCCCACACTCCAGATTCATCAGTGGGATATGTCACAGGAGGAGGTCATCTAGAAGCAGGGGTCAGCGATTCCTCGTCTGGGGTTGAGGTCACAGGTGGATCAGGAATGAAGTCATCAGGGATGAATGGCGCTTTCTTTATCCTTGATGCATGGATCCAGGAAGGTGATTCATCAGTCAGCACGGCAGTTCTGGTCACAGCAAGGATGGTAGTTGGCTCTCCATATGGTGGATCAATGGTTTTGTGACGATGCAGGGCCTTCACGAGCACTCGATCTCCTGGAACAAAACGGTGAGTAGGATCTGTGGAGAGAGGCGGAAAAGAGCAGGAGACCGTTCTATGGAAATCGTGCAATGTTTTAAGCAATTGAGTAACATATGCTTCTCTAAATTCATCCAGATCACCTGGTAACATTACCAGGGACCTTGCTTAGGAATCCATGGGGTAGGAAAGTGTCTCCCATGAGAACTTCAAGGGGGAGAGGCCAGTGACAGAATGGGTGGTCATTCTTATTTCTGCAAGAATGTCTGGAAGGTAATCCGGCCAGTTCTTGAAGGTACCCTCAGTAGCTTTTCTAAGTTTATTTTTGATATTCTATTTTGCCGTTCCACGATTCCGGAACTTTCCGCATGGTATGGGCAATGAAACTTCCATTGAATGGCCATTAATTTTACCAATTCCTGTGTGATCTTGGAAGTAAAGGCAGGACCATTATCTGAATCAATAGATATGGGGCATCCATATCTGGGTATTAATTCTTTACAAAGAATTTTGGCAACAGTTCTGGCATTTTCTCTTGCAGTAGGGAAGGCTTCAGGCCATCTAGAAAACTTGTCAACTATTACCAGAAGGTATTTCAGGTTACCTTTTGCAGTGGCCATGTGTGTAAAATCAATTTGGAGTTCCTGGAATGGACCATTAGCAGGCGGTAGGTGTTGAGTTTTAATTTTTGGGCCCTGTGTATTATTTCTGGCACATATAAGGCAACGAGAAAGTTGGGAATTAATCATAGCCTTAAGATTACAAACAGAAAAATGCTTAGCCATTTCGCTGTATGTGAGTTTGGGAGATCTGTGGACAGGACCGTGAAAAGAAAAAATAAAGATTGGTGCTGTTGCAGCAGGTAAGCCCACTCTCCCTCCTTTCTCATAAATTCTAACATCAGGCGGAATTTCTTGAGACTTCACAAGGCCTTCTGAGGCCCAATGATAAACATCAGCTTCAGTAGCACCTGCCTGGAGTTCTTTAAGCATCCATTTCTGGGGCAGCAGAAAAGGAGAAAGGTAGCAGGTGACAATTGGAGGGTGAGGAACAAGAGAAATGGTAGGAGATGAAAGAGCAGCAGCTTTAGACTTAGCGTCAGCAAAGTGATTGCCATGAGAAACAAAAGAGTCAACAGGATCATGACCTTTGCATTTGACAACAGCAAGACGAGAAGGCAATAGAATAGCAGACAGGAGATCAGAAATCAGATCAGAATGAGAAATAGGACGTCCATCAGCCATAGTAAAACCACGGCGATGCCATAGTGCACCAAAATCCTGCACAACACCAAATGCATAACCAGAGTCAGTATATATGGTGACAGGGAGATCTTTAAAAAGTTTACATGCAGCTGTTAAAGCAAAGAGTTCCGCAGCTTGCGAAGAATTTGAAGGAATGGAAGCAGATTCATGCACAATGTCAGGCAATTCAACCACAGCATAACCAGTCAGATACTGTGAATCAGAAGGACGAGAACAGGAGCCATCAACAAAGATATGACGAATATCAGGACCTTCTAGAGGAGTGTCAGAAAGATCAGATCTAGGAGAGGTCGTTAGTTGAATGAGCGGAAGACAATCATGTAATTCACGAGGCTCCTCATGGTCTTTGCGTAGACGCAGGAGACCGTTAAGAACAACAGAAGGACCAGAAGTGAGAGAAGAGTATTTGACAGACAAATTAGAGGTAGAAGTTAGTACAGTTTCATAACCAGACAAACGTTGGGAAGAAATGTGCTGGGTAGAAAGGTTACGAAGTACATGCAAGACATTGTGTTGTGTATGGAGAATCGTGTCAGTACCTAGGGTTAAGGACTGAACTGTTTCCACAGCCATGGCACAGGCAGCCAAGGAGCGGAGACAATTTGGCATTCCCTGAACAACAGGTGGCATGACTTTTGACAAAAATGCAGTTGGACGCAGCGCCCCCCCCGTGGACCTGTGCAAGAACAGCCGCCATTGTGCGCCCATCCTCCCTACAGTAGAGGTGGAAATGCAGTTTATAGTTCGGTAGCTCCAGTGCTGGTGCAGTAGCCAACAGTTCCTTTAACGTATCAAAGGCAGACACCATGTCCGGAGACCAAACAATTTGGTCCGGAGCTGTGCGTGCAGCAGACGCACGAAGAACAGAGTCATAATAGGAACAGTCTGGTATCCAATGACGACAAAAATTCACCATCCCTAGAAAGGACAACATGTCTGTTTTGGAGGCAGGACGCTTGAGCCGAAGCAGGCTCTGAATGCGGGACGGTGAGAGGACACGAGATCCCTGAGTGAGAACGAAACCCAAATATTCAACAGAGGTGGAGCAAAATTGCATCTTTTTTCTGGACACCTTGTGGCCTTCTGAGTGTAGATGGTTGAGGAGAGCAACAGAGTCAGTATGACATGCAGCTTGGCTGGGGCTACAAAGAAGGAGGTCATCCACATACTGTAGTAAGGTGGAGCCTTCCGGCGGACTGTAACTCAACAGAGTCTCACGCAGGGCACGTACGAAAGTCGCAGGACTGTCAATAAATCCCATAGGTAATACTGACCAACAAAACTGACTACCTTCAAATGTAAAGGCCAAAATGTGTTGTGTATCTGGATGTACTGGGACATAAAAAAAGGCATTTTTTTAGGTCTTTGACTGTAAAATGTGTGGAATCTGGGGGTATGGAGGTGAGAAGGGTTGGGAGGTCAGGTACAATTGGAGAAATAGGAATTATGATTTCATTGAGAGATCTGAAATCCTGAGTAAAGCGATATACATCTCCTTTAGGCACAGGATTTACAGGAGTGTTGTACGAACTTACAATGGGATGCAGAATGCCAGTAGCAAGGAAGCGGTGAATGAATTCCCGTATTCCTTCAATTTTAGCAGGTGACAGATTATATTGCTTGTGATAGACAGGAGTTGCAGATTTTTTTAATTTTGCCGAATATGGTGTGCATGAGATAGAACCCACATCATATTCGTCAATTGCCCATACATCCGGATGTACACACAATTCGAGATCAGGTGCTGAAAGGAAAGCACAGTGAAGAGGAGAGAAGGAATGGGAGGAAGTGTTAGGTGGAGAGCAAAGAGTGGGGGCTGTTGGGGGATGAAATGTGCTGGGAGCAGCTTCAAGAGAAAAGAATGGAGAATCCACATGTAAAGATCCAGATGGCATGCAGATAATAGACACAGCAAGCAAAGAAAGCAAATCTCTGCCTAACAAATTAACAGGACAGGTAGGGAGAACATGAAAAGAATGAAACACAGAGGCAGGAGAAGAATTTGAAGAAATAGCAATGGGTGGGGTGACAAACGTTTCTGTTAGGACTCCATTAATCCCCAAAGATGGCATCTCAGCAGGTTTAATTGACCACAAACACCAATCTATTGTAAGCGTCGAATTTGTAGCACCCGTATCCACAAGGAATGGGGTTTTATGATCCTCCAAATTAAGGATCACTAGGGGCAAATGGTCAACTGTTTCTGAAACCTGAACACATGAGATGGAGCATGCCTCTGGGCCACATCATGCATTTGATTGGTTTTGCCAATCAATCTTATGCTGAGGTGGATCACAGGCATTGTTAGGAGAGGTAACAGCATTGCTTGTTGGAGATCGTGGCTGGGGGTTCATAGCAGTATTGCCAATGTTCCTGGGATTATGAGGGCATTCATTACGCCAGTGAGTTGGATCACCACAAATGAAACAAGTACCTGGGGTACGTGTGGGGTGTTGAGGACGATAATAAGTCCGTTTAAGGCGAGGACCATTATTACCTGGGGGACCTGAAGGACTGTTAAAAACAGCTAACATATATTTAGAATGCTGCAGGTCAAAGCAACCTGCAGAATCTTTAACAAGGAGCCTATTATTAAGATCAATCGGTACCACCGTTGGCCAGTTATCAATCACCTGTTTAGCAATTCTCTGGGTATGATCTCTGAGATTACCCATGAGAGTTTGAGTGTAGAGGAGACCCATATCTCCATCTAATGTCATGCCGGCATCCTCCTTCCAGTTCTTATGGAACCGGTGGACGAATTCGGTGACAGATTCTTTGGCATTTTGTTTGCATGCAATGGCTGCGACCATAGAACGTCGAGCTCCATAATTATGAGTCCATTCATCACAAACGTCTGTCCACATATCATCAATCTGGACCGATGTTTGTAAAGGCAAATTTTGGGGTGTAATAGGAGCACCTATTAGAGGAACATGGGGGGGTTGAAGTGAGAGAACACGAGTCCAATCAAAACCAGTGTCATCAGCATATCCCATGACACCGTTAATGATCAACTTGTAATCTTCCTGAGTTAATTGCAATCCTCGTGTCGCCCGTTTAAAGTATTGTGTTGTCGCAGTCGGGGAAATTCGGGGATTAGGAGAACCCTTAATTATAGAATTTAAGGTTCCTATATCAGGGGGCATAATAACGACATTATTTCCTGCAATTAAATAGGGCATCTGATATCTAGCAGGGGGGTTGATAGTTTTGCCAGATTGGGTCCTAGTTATTATGTTCTGAAGTTGGGGTTCAAATTGGTCAATAAAAGATTGCATTTGGGGAGAGTATCCTACACGGTTGGGTTTGGAAGTGGATACAAATGAAGATGTACTGAATTTAGACTTAGGGGTTTTATTTTGCCAATCATATGTGCTAGTTTCATCTTGTTCTGTGTCAGATTCTGTTTCAACATGGGGTATTCCTACGATAGCA
Source organism: Leptobrachium leishanense (assembly GCA_009667805.1). NCBI lineage: Eukaryota > Metazoa > Chordata > Amphibia > Anura > Megophryidae > Leptobrachium > Leptobrachium leishanense. The sequence goes on from CM019063.1 coordinate 539,412,839, forward strand.
CCTAAAACACCTATATTTTGTGTTAGGGCTTCGGGGGAAGGCAGAGGATTAGTAGTGGTTTCAATAGTTGTAATCACAGCTGCCGAAGTCTTAGGGTCAAGGCTGGGATAAAGGGAAGAGGGTTTGGGAGTAGGTTGTGAAAGGGCAGGAGGAGAGGAATTGTAAGGTGGGGGATTATCTATGGACCATGATACATCTTTAGGAGTTTTAGAAATGGGGTTATATGAAGAGGACAAGTGAATCCACACTTTACCACATTCCTTCATATATTTTCTATCCCAATTTGAGTCAGGTTGGAAATATGGGAAAGCTTTCTGGTCGCCAAGACATAAGCCTTTTATCATAGACATATGATAGGAAGAGAAGCTTCCTGAAATTGGGAATGGATCAAAAGAATGCATGGCTGTAGTCCAGCCAGCGAGACAATCTATAAAGGGTATGGTGAAATATCCGCCAGCAACACGTTGTACATAATCGGAGGGCGTTTCAGCAGGGCCATTTTGGGGCATTAACTTCTTATTGAAGTGCTTATCTAATTTGCCCGTTGTTTTTGGATCTATATGGGAGGATTTTTTGGCACCCATATCGCAAAAAAAAGGCGCGGTGGAGGGGGGAAGGAGGAGGGCCAGCGCAATTAAAAGGGTGAGAGGGACAGGGTCGCAAAAATACGCAGTTTCCTCTATTCTCACTGAGCCAAATCACAAAACTGCAATCTCCATTCTATTTAAAATCTTTTTAACTACACTATCAGGGAGAACACGCACAAATGGGAAATAACAAGTAGTCAGGTAAATAGGGACCCAATTCTCGGGGCGGGAAACTTATTAGTCTTTTAAAATATAATACTCTTTACAACACAATTCAAATGTGAGTCACTAACAGCGGGGACATCCAACAATTGATCAAGGAAACAAAGAGAAAGGATCACTATTCTTTACCCAGACGATTGTAAAAAATCCTATTTTTCATTCACCATCACTTAAACAATCAAATCATTCAAAAGAAACTCTTGCACTATCAAATCAAATAATGCGAGTTCGAAAATTTGAACAAGCAAGTTATCTATGATGAATATTAGGTTCAATAAATATTAATAAAATAAATATGTAACCCATACTCACCAAGACAAGTTGATTAGTTCAAATCCGCACTTCTGATACCAAATTGATATGTATTCTGCAAGCATCACAGGAATGGCCACGGTCCAGTGATGAGAGATAGCTGCTTTGTCACCAGACCCAGTGATCATACAGGAAACAACTCGAGTGAGAATAATAGACCAGGACACAAGTGCTGTCTTGGGTGGTTCTTTTACTCTGGAGTAAATTTCATACATTCAGTAGTTTAATCAAAAATAGGAGCGTCACAAATTCATGAATTACAAACCAATACGTCAGCAATATAGGACATGTTTTTTCTACTTTGGGCAGTACCTAGATTTACAAACATTTCCTGTCCTTGCCTAGTAGGCACGCCTAAATTGACGTCACAGCTATATCCTATTCTAGAAATAGGAATATTCCATAGGATGCATTAACAATAACCATCTGTGTCCCTCCCTTCCTCTCGGCTGGTCAGCTTCTCTTAGTTTCTAGAGGAAATGGAGTTGAATAGAAAATTTGCACTCCTTGATAAAAACAGGAAGCCAAGAGAAAGACCATACTCAGCATTACCTCATGAACACATTAGGCATTTACTGAGCAGTCAATCAGGCCCTATATATTTATATAGCTATCAAATATTACTAGAGTAGAAATATGTATTCAGTGAATTAGCTACCATATTTCAATTTCCTTTCATGTCCTATACTGTATGTCAGGTTATTACCCTGCTCTGCTCTCTATACTGTATGTCAGGTTATTACCCTGCTCTGCGCACTATACTGTATGTCAGGTTATTACCCTGCTCTGCGCTCTATACTGTATGTCAGGTTATTACCCTGCTCTGTGCTCTATACTGTATGTCAGGTTATTACCCTGCTCTGCGCTCTATACTGTATGTCAGGTTATTACCCTGCTCTGCGCTCTATACTGTATGTCAGTTTATTACCCTGCTCTGCGCTCTATACTGTATGTCAGGTTATTACCCTGCTTTGCGCTCTATACTGTACGTCCGTGACGTAACACTGGGGCTTGTCCCCCAGACCCAGACACAAATGGTTACCAAAAATACCAGATAGAACTGGTAATCTCAGACACATACATAAAATAAAAGGGATAAATGGCACAGACACCTAAAATAAAAGGATAATAAACACGACAGCTAAACTCACAGTCCCTGCATGTAAAGTTCTGGTTCCAGTGGACTTGGAATAGGAGAAGCAAATAGTGGTCTCTTTTAACCCCTCCCCCCAGGGACATCCAGCCCCGAGCAATCTGCTCCAAAATTACTCTGTATGTGATCTGTGCTGGCCAAAATATCAGGTCTCCATGGTGAGTCCATGGGGAGCCAGGCTGCAGGACATGCAATTTTCAAATGAGGGGACACCATATGGTCCAGGCCTTTGTGAATTACAACTGGAAAGATATGGGGCAGGGGAAATTAAACCAACAGGACCTGTACCTCTACATAGAATCCCGCCTCTCCTCACAGGGGTCAGCCATGAAAGAATCCCACCTCTCCTCACAGGGGTCAGCCATGACAGAATCCCGCCTCTCCTCACAGGGGTCAGCCATGAAAGAATCCCACCTCTCCTCACAGGGGTCAGCCATGACAGAATCCCGCCTCTCCTCACAGGGGTCAGCCGTGAAAGAATCCCGCGTCTCCTCACAGGGGTCAGCCATGACAGAAACCCGCCTCTCCTCACAGGGGTCAGCCGTGAAAGAATCCCGCCTCTCCTCACAGGGGTCAGCCATGACAGAATCCCGCCTCTGCTCACAGGGGTCAGCCATGACAGAATCCCGCCTCTCCTCACAGGGGTCAGCCATGACAGAATCCCGCCTCTGCTCACAGGGGTCAGCCATGACAGAATCCTGCCTCTCCTCACAGGGGTCAGCCATGAAAGAATCCCGCCTCTGCTCACAGGGGTCAGCCATGACAGAATCCCGCCTCTGCTCACAGGGGTCAGCCATGACAGAATCCCGCCTCTGCTCACAGGGGTCAGCCATGACAGAATCCCGCCTCTCCTCACAGGGGTCAGCCATGACAGAATCCCGCCTCTCCTCACAGGGGTCAGCCATGACAGAATCCCGCCTCTCCTCACAGGGTTCAGCCATGACAGAATCCCGCCTCTCCTTACAGGGGTCAGCCATGACAGAATCCTGCCTCTCCTCACAGGGGTCATCCATGACAGAATCCCGCCTCTCCTCACAGGAGTCAGCCATGACAGAATCCCGCCTCTCCTCACAGGGGTCAGCCGTGAAAGAATCCCGCCTCTCCTCACAGGGGTCAGCCGTGAAAGAATCCCACCTCTCCTCACAGGGGTCAGCCATGACAGAATCCTGCCTCTCCTCACAGGGGTCAGCCATGAAAGAATCCCGCCTCTCCTCACAGGGGTCAGCCATGAAAGAATCCGGCCTCTCCTCACAGGGGTCAGCCTTGAAAGAATCCGACCTCTCCTCACAGGGGTCAGCCTTGAAAGAATCCCGCCTCTCCTCACAGTGGTCAGCCATGACAGAATCCCGCCTCTGCTCACAGGGGTCAGCCATGAAAGAATCCCGCCTCTCCTCACAGGGGTCAGCCGTGAAAGAATCCGACCTCTCCTCACAGGGGTCAGCCGTGACAGAATCCCGCCTCTCCTCACAGGGGTCAGCCATGACAGAATCCCGCCTCTCCTCACAGGGGTCAGCCATGACAGAATCCCGCCTCTCCTCACAGGGGTCAGCCATGACAGAATCCCGCCTCTCCTCACAGGGGTCAGCCATGACAGAATCCCGCCTCTCCTCACAGGGGTCAGCCATGACAGAATCCCACCTCTCCTCACAGGGGTCAGCCGTGACAGAATCCCGCCTCTCCTCACAGGGGTCAGCCGTGAAAGAATCCCGCCTCTCCTCACAGGGGTCAGCCGTGACAGAATCCCGCCTCTGCTCACAGGGGTCAGCCATGACAGAATCCCGCCTCTCCTCACAGGGGTCAGCCATGACAGAATCCCGCCTCTGCTCACAGGGGTCAGCCATGACAGAATCCCGCCTCTCCTCACAGGGGTCAGCCATGACAGAATCCCGCCTCTCCTTACAGGGGTCAGCCATGACAGAATCCCGCCTCTCCTCACAGGGGTCAGCCATGACAGAATCTCGCCTCTCCTCACAGGGGTCAGCCATGACAGAATCCCGCCTCTGCTCACAGGGGTCAGCCATGACAGAATCCCGCCTCTCCTCACAGGGGTCAGCCATGACAGAATCCCGCCTCTCCTCACAGGGGTCAGCCATGACAGAATCCCGCCTCTGCTCACATGGGTCAGCCATGAAAGAACGTTTTCTTGACCGACTTCTCCAGCAATGAAATGGTCACCCCCCCTCTTCATATACAATGTAAACTTCATCATTTAAACATCCTAACAGTCAATCCTGATCAGACCACACCTATCCATCCCTTAATTTTGGCGGGCATTTGCCAGCAGTCATGGCCCATTAACCCATTAATCATGGCCATGGGCAATCTTTCCACATTAATATGTGACTACAGCTTCTTCATCCGAGGAGAAATCAGACTACCACAGCCCAGGGGTTTCTTGCCTTTTGTGACACCGCTGTGTCATGTCAGCCTTTGTCCACCTTCATAATCAGCAGTAAAAGAGAAGGGGTTAAACACGAAGTGCTTTCCACCTAGTGACAAAGTTTGTGGTCGTGAGAGAGTGCAACGTAAAGCTTCTGTACGTGACAGCTGCGGTGACATATATGTGACTGTTCTGGTGTTTGGCTTTATGTGTGTCAGCGGTGACTGTGTGTTACATGTGCGTTTACTGACATGTTGACCGTATGTGCGCTCATTATGGACAAATACATATTTACTGCTGCATTCATTTTGTGTTTGTGCACATTGTTCATTCTGTCTTAGTCTTTTGTGTATACTGTCTTTGTCCATTGCTCGGCCTCTCTCTGATCGTTGCTCATTATCTCTGTGCACATTGTTCTTTTTCTCTCTATGCTCGTGGTCTTTGTGCACATTGTTCTTTTTCTCTCTATGCTTGTGGTCTTTGTGCAAAAATGTTAATTTGCTCTTTGTGCTCGTTGTCTGTCTCTGTGCACATTGTGCATTTTCAATCTGTGCTCGTTGTCTGTCTTTGTGTAAACTGTTAATTTTCTCTGTGTGCTCATTGTCTATTCTGTCTCTGTGCACATTGCTCGTTTTCTCTCAGTGCTCATTCATTCTGTCTCTTTGTCAGTGTTCTCACTATTCTTTCTGTTCCTAAGTTGGGTATTTTTTCTGTATCTTGTCAATGCTCATATTGTGTCCATTGTTCGTCCTGTCTCTGTAGTTGTTTGCTCAGTCTCTGTGCTGTTTGTTTCTGCTTTCTATGTGCCCACTGTTTATACTGTGTCAATGCCCATTTTCCATGCTGTCTCTGTGCTCCTTGTTCATTCTGTGTCTGTGCTCCTTGTTCATTCTGTGTCTGTGCTCCTTGTTCATTCTGTCTCTGTGCTCCTTGTTCATTCTGTGTCTGTGCTCCTTGTTCATTCTGTGTCTGTGCTCCTTGTTCATTCTGTGTCTGTGCTCCTTGTTCATTCTGTGTCTGTGCTCCTTGTTCATTCTGTGTCTGTGCTCCTTGTTCATTCTGTGTCTGTGCTCCTTGTTCATTCTGTGTCTGTGCTCCTTCTTCATTCTGTGTCTGTGCTCCTTGTTCATTCTGTGTCTGTGCTCCTTCTTCATTCTGTGTCTGTGCTCCTTGTTCATTCTGTGTCTGTGCTCCTTGTTCATTCTGTCTCTGTGCTCCTTGTTCATTCTGTGTCTGTGCTCCTTGTTCATTCTGTCTCTGTGCTCCTTGTTCATTCTGTGTCTGTGCTCCTTGTTCATTCTGTCTCTGTGCACTTTCTTCATTCTGTGTCTGTGCTCCTTGTTCATTCTGTGTCTGTGCTCCTTGTTCATTCTGTGTCTGTGCTCCTTGTTCATTCTGTGTCTGTGCTCCTTGTTCATTCTGTGTCTGTGCTCCTTGTTCATTCTGTGTCTGTGCTCCTTGTTCATTCTGTGTCTGTGCTCCTTGTTCATTCTGTGTCTGTGCTCCTTGTTCATTCTGTGTCTGTGCTCCTTGTTCTTTCTGTCTCTGTGCTCCTTCTTCATTCTGTGTCTGTGCTCCTTGTTCATTCTGTGTCTGTGCTCCTTGTTCATTCTGTGTCTGTGCTCCTTGTTCATTCTGTGTCTGTGCTCCTTGTTCATTCTGTGTCTGTGCTGTTTCATTACAGTATTCATTCTGCTGCTTTGCTAGTTGTTTATGCAGTCTCTGTGCTATTGTCCATTGGGTCTCTGCACTGTTTGTTTATGGATACTTTGTAGACACTGCCCATTTTGCTTCTGATTAATTCTGTCTTTGTGCCAGTTGTTTGTTCTCTGTACCCACTGTTTAGTCTGTCTCTGCACCTCTTTTTACTCTGTCTCTGTACTAGCGGTTTATTATGACAATGTTTATTTTGTGGATTTGTGTTTTGATTGCTCTTCGTTAGCTTTAGCTGATTTCTGCCATGGCTGACTTTGCTGACTGTCCTCCCAAATCACTTATTATTAACCCCTTATTAACAGCGCCCTTCTTGCCTTACTAACCCTTATTGGCCTACACCTATTGCATCCTGGCTGATCCCCCAGGCTACCCTCACAGATACGCATTGTCGGGGGGCGCACACAGTTTGAGGGTCGTGTGGAGGTGAAGCTGGGAGCATCATGGGGATTCTTGTGCAGTGACGGCTGGACAACTAAAGAGGCAATGGTGGCATGTCGCCAGCTCGGCTTGGGGTACTCATTGCATGCAGTGACGGTATGTATGACATGAGCGATACAGGGGGAGAAGGAGATGGAGCTAAATAATACATGCTCTGCAAATCACTGCAAGGTTTAGCACTAATAGGGGGGGGGTTATATGGAGTAATGGGAGGGGTTATAGGGAGGTTATAGGGAGTAATAGGAGGGGTTATAGGGAGGTTATATGGAGTAATAGGAGGGGTTATAGGGAGGTTATATGGAGTAATGGGAGGGGTTATAGGGAGGTTATATGGAGTAATAGGAGGGGTTATATGGAGGTTATATGGAGTAATAGGAGGGGTTATATGGAGTAATAGGAGGGGTTATAGGGAGATTATATGGAGTAAGAGGAGGGGTTATATGGAGTAATAGGAGGGGTTATAGGGAGGTTATATGGAGTAATAGGAGGGGTTATAGGGAGGTTATATGGAGTAATAGGGGAGTTGTACAGAGGTTATATGGAGTAATGGGAGGGGTTATATGGAGTAATAGGAGAGGTTATATGGAGTAATAGGAGGGGTTATATGGAGTAATAGGAGGGGCTATAGGGGGGTTATATGGAGTAATAGGAGGGGTTATAGGGAGTAATAGGAGAGGTTATATGGAGTAATAGGAGGGGTTATATGGAGTAATAGGAGGGGCTATAGGGGGGTTATATGGAGTAATAGGAGGGGTTATAGGGAGGTTATATGGAGTAATGGGAGGGGTTATAGGGAGGTTATATGGAGTAATAGGAGGGGTTATAGAGAGGTTATATATAGTAATAGGAGGGGTTATAGGGAGGTTATATGGAGTAATAGGAGGGGTTATATGGAGTAATAGGAGGGGTTATAGGGAGGTTATATGGAGTAATAGAAGGGGTTATAGGGAGGTTATATGGAGTAATAGGAGGGGTTATAGAGAGGTTATATGGAGTAATAGGAGGGGTTATAGGGAGGTTATATGGAGTAATAGGAGGGGTTATAGGGAGTAATAGGAGGGGTTATAGGGAGGTTATAGGGAGTAATAGAAGGGGTTATAGGGAGGTTATATGGAGTAATAGGAGGGGTTATATGGAGTAATAGGAGGGGTTATAGGGAGGTTATATGGAGTAATAGGAGGGGTTATATGGAGTAATAGGAGAGGTTATAGGGAGGTTATATGGAGTAATAGGAGGGGTTATAGGGAGGTTATATGGAGTAATAGGAGGGGTTATAGGAATTTATATGGAGTAATAGGAGGGGTTATAGGAAGTTTATATGGAGTAATGGGAGGGGTTATATGGAGTAATAGGAGGGGTTATAGGGAGGTTATATGGAGTAATAGGAGGGGTTATAGGAAGTTTATATGGAGTAATAGGAGGGGTTATATGGAGTAATAGGAGGGGTTATATGGAGTAATAGGAGGGGTTATAGGGAGGTTATATGGAGTAATAGGAGGGGTTATAGGGAGGTTATATGGAGTAATAGGAGGGGTTATAGGAAGTTTATATGGAGTAATAGGAGGGGTTATAGGAAGTTTATATGGAGTAATGGGAGGGGTTATATGGAGTAATAGGAGGGGTTATAGGGAGGTTATATGGAGTAATAGGAGGGGTTATAGGAAGTTTATATGGAGTAATAGGAGGGGTTATAGGGAGGTTATAGGGAGTAATAGGAGGGGTTATAGGGAGTAATAGGAGGGTTTATAGGGAGGTTATAGGGAGTAATAGGAGGGGTTATAGGGAGTAATAGGAGGGGTTATATGGAGGTTATATGGAGTAATAGGAGGGGTTATAGGGAGGTTATATGGAGTAATAGGAGGGGTTATAGGGAGGTTATAGGGAGTAATAGGAGGGGTTATAGGGAGTAATAGGAGGGGTTATATGGAGGTTATATGGAGTAATAGGAGGGGTTATAGGGAGTAATAGGAGAGGTTATATGGAGGTTATATGGAGTAATAGGAGGGGTTATAGGGAGTAATAGGAGGGGTTATAGGGAGTAATAGGAGAGGTTATATGGAGGTTATATGGAGTAATAGGAGGGGTTATAGGGAGGTTATATGGAGTGATGGGGGTTATATGAAGTAATAGGAGGGGTTATAGGGAGGTTATATGAAGTAATAGGAGGGGTTATAGGGAGGTTATATGGAGTAATAGGAGGGGTTATAGAGAGGTTATATGGAGTAATAGGAGGGGTTATAGGGAGGTTATATGGAGAGTAATAGGAGGGTTTTAGGGAGGTTATATGGAGTAATAGGAGGGGTTATATGGAGTAATAGGAGGGCTATGGAGTAATAGGAGGGGTTATAGGGAGGTTATATGGAGTAATAGGAGGGGTTATAGGGAGGTTATATGGAGTAATAGGAGAGGTTATATGGAGGTTATATGGAGTAATAGGAGGGGTTATAGGGAGGTTATATGGAGTGATGGGGGTTATATGGAGTAATAGGAGGGGTTATAGGGAGGTTATATGGAGTAATAGGAGGGGTTATAGGGAGGTTATATGGAGTAATAGGAGGGGTTATAGAGAGGTTATATGGAGTAATAGGAGGGGTTATAGGGAATTATATGGAGTAATAGGAGGGGTTATAGGGAGGTTATATGGAGTAATAGGAGGGGTTATAGGGGGTTATATGGAGTAATAGGAGGGGTTATAGGGAGGTTATATGGAGTAATAGGAGGGGTTATAGGGAGGTTATATGGAGTAATAGGAGGGGTTATAGAGAGGTTATATGGAGTAATAGGAGGGTTATAGGGAGGTTATATGGAGTAATAGGAGGGGTTATAGAGAGGTTATATGGAGTAATAGGAGGGTTATAGGGAGATTATATGGAGTAATAGGAGGGGTTATAGGGAGGTTATATGGAGTAATAGAGGGGTTATAGGGGGTTATATGGAGTAATAGGAGGGGTTATAGAGAGGTTATATGGAGTAATAGGAGGGGTTATAGGGAGGTTATATGGAGTAATAGGAGGGGTTATAGGGGGGTTATATGGAGTAATAGGAGGGGTTATAGAGAGGTTATATGGAGTAATAGGAGGGGTATAGGGAGGTTATATGGAGTAATAGGAGGGTTATAGGGGGTTATATGGAGTAATAGGAGGGGTTATAGAGAGGTTATATGGAGTAATAGGAGGGGTTATAGGGAGGTTATATGGAGTAATAGGAGGGGTTATAGAGAGGTTATATGGAGTAATAGGAGGGGTTATAGGGAGATTATATGGAGTAATAGGAGGGGTTATAGGGAGGTTATATGGAGTAATAGGAGGGGTTATAGGGAGGTTATATGGAGTAATAGGGGGGTTATAGAGAGGTTATATGGAGTAATAGGAGGGTTATAGGGAGGTTATATGGAGTAATAGGAGGGGTTATAGAGAGGTTATATGGAGTATATAGGAGGGGTTATAGAGAGGTTATATGGAGTAATAGGAGGGGTTATAGGGAGATTATATGGAGTAATAGGAGGGGTTATAGGGAGGTTATATGGAGTAATAGGAGGGGTTATAGGGGGGTTATATGGAGTAATAGGAGGGGTTATAGAGAGGTTATATGGAGTAATAGGAGGGGTTATAGGGAGGTTATATGGAGTAATAGGAGGGGTTATAGAGAGGTTATATGGAGTAATAGGAGGGGTTATAGGGAGGTTATATGGAGTAATAGGAGGGGTTATAGGGAGGTTATATGGAGTAATAGGAGGGGTTATAGGGAGGTTATATGGAGTAATAGGAGGGGTTATAGAGAGGTTATATGGAGTAATAGGAGGGGTTATAGGGAGGTTATATGGAGTAATAGGAGGGGTTATAGAGTAATAGGAGGGGTTATAGAGAGGTTATATGGAGTAATAGGAGGGGTTATAGGGAGATTATATGGAGTAATAGGAGGGGTTATAGGGAGGTTATATGGAGTAATAGGAGGGTTATAGGGAGGTTATATGGAGTAATAGGAGGGGTTATAGGGAGATTATATGGAGTAATAGGAGGGGTTATAGGAGGTTATATGGAGTAATAGGAGGGGTTATAGGGAGGTTATATGGAGTAATAGGAGGGGTTGTAGGGAGGTTATATGGAGTAATAGGAGGGGTTATAGGGAGGTTATATGGAGTAATAGGAGGGGTTATAGGGGGGTTATATGGAGTAATAGGAGGGGTTATAGGGAGGTTATATGGAGTAATAGGAGGGGTTATAGGGAGGTTATATGGAGTAATAGGAGAGGTTATAGGGGGTTATATGGAGTAACAAGAGGGGTTATAGGGAGGTTATAGGGAGTAATAGGAGGGGTTATAGGAGAGGTTATATGGAGTAATAGGAGGGTTATAGGGAGGTTATATGGAGTAATAGGAGGGGTTATAGGGAGGTTATATGGAGTAATAGGAGGGGTTATAGGGAGGTTATAGGAGTAATAGGAGGGGTTATAGGGAGGTTATATGGAGTAATAGGAGGGGTTATATGGAGTAATAGGAGGGTTATAGGGAGGTTATATGGAGTAATAGGAGGGGTTATAGGGAGGTTATATGGAGTAATATGAGGGTTATAGGGAGGTTATATGGAGTAATAGGAGGGGTTATAGAGGAGGTATATGGAGTAATAGGAGAGGTTATATGGAGTAATAGGAGGGGTTATAGGGAGGTTATATGGAGTAACAAGAGGGGTTATAGGGAGGTTATATGGAGTAATAGGAGGGGTTATAGGGAGATTATATGGAGTAATAGGAGGGGTTATAGGGAGGTTATATGGAGTAATAGGAGGGGTTATAGGGAGGTTATATGGAGTAATGGGAGGGGTTATATATAGTAATAGGAGGGGTTATAGAGAGGTTATATGGAGTAATAGGAGGGGTTATAGGGAGGTTATATGGAGTAATAGGAGGGGTATAGGGAGGTTATATGGAGTAATAGGAGGGGTTATAGGGAGGTTATATGGAGTAATAGGAGGGGTTATAGGGAGGTTATATGGAGTAATAGGAGGGGTTATAGAGAGGTTATATGGAGTAATAGGAGGGGTTATAGGGAGGTTATATGGAGTAATAGGAGGGGTTATAGGGGGGTTATATGGAGTAATAGGAGGGGTTATAGGGAGGTTATATGGAGTAATAGGAGGGGTTATAGGGAGGTTATATGGAGTAATAGGAGGGGTTATAAGGAGGTTATATGGAGTAATAGGAGGGGTTATAGGGGGTTATATGGAGTAATAGAAGGGGTTATAGGGAGGTTATATGGAGTAATAGGAGGGGTTATAGGGAGGTTATATGGAGTAATAGGAGGGGTTATATGGAGTAATAGGAGGGTTATAGGGAGGTTATATGGAGTAATAGGAGGGGTTATAAGGAGGTTATATGGAGTAATAGGAGGGTTATAGGGAGGTTATATGGAGTAATAGGAGGGGTTATAGGGAGGTTATATGGAGTAATAGGAGGGGTTATAAGGAGGTTATATGGAGTAACAAGAGGGGTTATAGGGAGGTTATATGGAGTAATAGGAGGGGTTATAGGGAGGTTATATGGAGTAATAGGAGGGGTTATAGGGAGGTTATGGAGTAATAGGAGGGGTTATAGGGAGGTTATATGGAGTAATAGGAGGGGTTATAGGGAGTAATAGGAGGGGTTATAGGGAGGTTATATGGAGTAATAGGAGGGGTTATATGGAGTAATAGGAGAGGTTATAGGGAGGTTATATGGAGTAACAAGAGGGGTTATATGGAGTAATAGGGGTTATGGGGTGTGATAGGGGTTATGGGGGTGAACGGAGGGGGTATTGGGGTGATAGGAAGGGTTATTGGGGTGATAGGGGTTTATGGGGTAATAGGAGGGGTTATGGGGTGATAGGAGGGGTTATGGGGTAATAGGAGGGGTTATGGGGTGATAGGAGGGGTTATGGGGTAATAGGAGGGGTTATGGGGTGATAGGAGGGGTTATAGGGTGTGATAGGAGGGGTATTGGGGGTGATAGGAGGGGGTATTGGGGGTGATAGGAGGGGTTATTGGGGTGATAGGAGGGGTATTTGGGGTGATAGGAGGGTTATGGGGGTGATAGAGGGTTATGGGGTGTGATAGGAGGGGTTATGGGGGTGATAGGGGTATGGGTGTGATAGGAGAGGGTATGGGGTGATAGGAGGGGTTATGGGGGTGATAGGAGGGGTTATGGGGGTGATAGGAGGGAGTATGGGGGTGATTGGAGGGGGTATGGGGTGTGATAGAGGGGTATGGTGTAATAGGAGGGGTATGGGTGATAGGAGGGGTATGGGGTGATAGGAGTTATGGGGGTGATAGGAGGGGGTATGGGGTGTGATAGGAGGGGGTATGGGTGTGATAGGAGGGGGTATGGGTGTGATAGGAGGGGTTATGGGGTGATAGGAGGAGTTATGGGGTGTGATAGGAGTTATGGGGGTGATAGGAGGGGTTATGGGGGTGATAGGAGGGTTATGGGGGTGATAGGAGGGTTATGGGGGTGATAGGAGTTATGGGGTGATAGAAGGGGTATGGGGTGTGATAGAAGGGGGTATGGGGTGTAATAGGGGTTATGGGATGTGATAGGAGGGGTTATGGGGGTGATAGGAGGGGTTATGGGGTGATAGGAGGGGTTATGGGGTGATAGGGGGTATGGGGTGATAGGAGGGGTTATGGGTGTGATAGGAGGGTTATTATGTGGTGTGGAGTTAGTATATGGGGTATGGGGTTATGGGGTGTGATTAGGGGTATGGGGGTGATAGGAGGGGTTATTGGGGGTGATAGGAGGGGTTATGGGGTGTGATAGGGGTTATGGGGTGATAGGAGGGGGTATGGGGGTGATAGGAGTTATGGGGTGATAGGAGGGTTATGGGGTGATAGGAGGGGTTATGGGGTGATAGGAGTTATGGGGTGATAGGAGGGGGTATGGGGTAATAGGAGGGGGTATGGGGGTGATAGAGGGGTATGGGGTGATAAGAGTTATGGGGGTGATAGGAGGGGGGATATGGGTGTGATAGGAGGAGTTATGGGGGTGATAGGAGGGGTTATGGGGTGTAATAGGGGGTATGGGTGTGATAGGAGGGATTATGGGGGTGATAGGGGGTATGGGGTGTGATAGGGGTTATGGGGTGATAGGGGTATGGGTGTGATAGGAGGGGTTATGGGGTGTAATAGGGAGTATGGGGGTGATAGGGGGGGGTATGGGTGTGATAGGAGGGGTTATGGGTGATAGGAGGGGTTATGGGGTGATAGGAGTTATGGGGGTGATAGGAGGGGGTATGGGGTAATAGGAGGGGGTATGGGGTGTGATAGGGGTTATGGGGTGATAGGGGGTATGGGTGTGATAGGAGGGGTTATTGGGTGTGATAGGAGGGGTTATGGGGGTGATAGGAGGGGTATGGGGGTGATAGGAGTTATGGGGTGATTGGGCTTATGGGGTGTGATAGGAGGGGTTATGGGGTGTGATAGGAGGGGTTATGGGGTGTGATAGGAGGGGTTATGGGGTGTGATAGGAGGGGTTATGGGTGTGATAGGAAGGGTTATTGGGGGTGATAGGAGGGTTATGGGTGTGATAGGAGGGTTATGGGGTGATAGGAGGGGTTATGGGGTGATAGGAGGGGTATTGGGGGTGATAGGAGGGGTTATGGGGTGTGATAGGAGGGGTTATGGGGGTGATAGGGGTTATGGGGTGTGATAGGAGGGGGTATGGGGTGATAGGGGTTATGGGGTGTGATAGGAGGGGTTATGGGGGTGATAGGGGTTATGGGGTGTGATAGGGGGTATGGGGTGATAGGAGGGGTTATGGGGTGTGATAGGAGGGGGTATGGGGGTGATAGGAGGTTATGGGGTGATAGGGGTTATGGGGTGTGATAGGAGGGGGTATGGGGGTGATAGGAGGGGTTATGGGTTGATAGGAGGGGTTATGGGGGTGATAGGGTTATGGGGTGTGATAGGAGGGGTATGGGGTGTGATAGGGGTTATGGGGTGATAGGGGTATGGGTGTGATAGGAGGGGTTAAGGGGGTGATAGGGGTTATGGGGTGTGATAGGGGGTATGGGGGTGATAGGAGGGGTTATGGGGTGTGATAGGAGGGGGTATGGGGGTGATAGGAGGGGTTATGGGGTGATAGGAGGAGTTATGGGGGTGATAGGGGTTATGGGTGTGATAGGAGGGGGTATGGGGGTGATAGGAGGGATTATGGGGTGTGATAGGAGGGGTTATGGGGTGATAGGGGTTATGGGGTGTGATAGGAGGGGGTATGGGGGTTATAGGAGGGGTTATGGGGGTGATAGGGGTTATGGGGTGATAGGAGGGGGTATGGGGTGTGATAGGAGGGGTTATGGGGGTGATAGGGGTTATGGGGTGTGATAGGAGGGGTATGGGGGTGATAGGGGTTATGGGGGTGATAGGAGGGGTTATGGGGTGATAGGAGGGGTATGGGGTGATAGGAGGAGTTATGGGGGTGATAGGAGGGGTTATGGGTGATAGGAGGGGTTATGGGGGTGATAGGAGGGTTATGGGTGTGATAGGAAGGGTTATTGGGGTGATAGGAGGGGTTATGGGTGTGATAGGAGGGGTTATGGGGTGATAGGAGGGGTTATGGGGTGATAGGAGGGTTATGGGGTGTGATAGGAGGGGTTATGGGGGTGATAGGGGTTATGGGGTGTGATAGGAGGGGGTATGGGGTGATAGGGGTTATGGGGTGTGATAGGAGGGGTTATGGGGTGATAGGGGTTATGTGTGATAGGGGGTATGGGGGTGATAGGAGGGGTTATGGGGTGTGATAGGAGGGGGTATGGGGGTGATAGGAGGGGTTATGGGGTGATAGGAGGAGTTATGGGGGTGATAGGGGTTATGGGGTGTGATAGGAGGGGTATGGGGGTGATAGGAGGGATTATGGGGTGTGATAGGAGGGTTATGGGGTGATAGGGGTTATGGGTGTGATAGGAGGGGTATGGGGGTGATAGGAGGGGTTATGGGGGTGATAGGGGTTATGGGGTGTGATAGGAGGGGGTATGGGGGTGATAGGGGTTATGGGGGTGATAGGAGGGGTTATGGGGGTGATAGGAGGGGTTATGGGGTGATAGGAGGGTTATGGGGTGATAGGAGGAGTTATGGGGGTGATAGGAGGGGTTATGGGTGATAGGAGGGGTTATGGGGGTGATAGGAGGGGTTATGGGGTGATAGGAGGGTTATGGGGTGATAGGAGGGGTTATGGGGTGATAGGAGGTTATGGTGTGATAGGAGGGGTTATGGTGTGTAATAGGGGTTATGGGATGTGATAGGGGTTATGGGGTGATAGGAGGGGTTATGGGGTGATAGGAGGGGTATGGGTGTGATAGGGGTATGGGGTAATAGGAGGGGGTATGGGGTGATAGGAGTTATGGGGGTGATAGGAGGGGTTATGGGGTGTAATAGGGGGTATGGGTGTGATAGGAGTGGTTATGGGGGTGATAGGAGGGGTTATGGGGTGTGATAGGGGTTATGGGGTGTGATAGGAGGGGTTATGGGGTGTGATAGGAGGGGTTATGGGGGTGATAGGAGGGGTTATGGGGTGTGATAGGGGTTATGGGTGTGATAGGGGTTATGGGGTGTGATAGGAGTGGTTATGGGGGGTGATAGGAGGGGTTATGGGGTGTGATAGGGGTTATGGGGGTGATAGGAGGGGTTATGGGGTGTGATAGGGGTTATGGGGTGTGATAGGAGGGGTTATGGGGTGTGATAGGAGGGGTTATGCGGTGTAATAGAGGGTATGGGGGTGATAGGAGGGTTATGGGGTGTAATAGGGGGTATGGGGGTGATAGGAGGGGGTATGGGGTGTGATAGGAGGGGTTATGGGTGATAGGAGTTATGGGGGTGATAGGAGGGGTTATGGGGTAATAGGAGGGGGTATGGGGTGTGATAGGGTTATGGGGTGATAGGGGGTATGGTGTGTGATAGGAGTTATGGGGTGTGATAGGGTTATGGGGGTGATAGGAGGGGTTATGGGGTAATAGGAGGGGGTATGGGGTGTGATAGGGTTATGGGGTGATAGGGGATATGGGTGTGATAGGGGGTATGGGTGTGATAGGAGTTATGGGGTGATAGGAGGGGTTATGGGGTAATAGGAGGGGTATGGGGTGTGATAGGGGTTATGGGTGATAGGGGGTATGGGTGTGATAGGGGGTATGGGTGTGATAGGAGGGGGTATGGGGTGATAGGAGTTATAGGGGTGATAGGAGGGGTTATGGGGGTAGCACAGGATAGGGATCTATGTAATAATAGGAGTCGTTCGGGGTAACTTATTGACAGAGGAGGTGGTACTGGTGGAGGGTGTACTGGTGGAGGTGGTTCTGGTGGAGGGTGTACTGGTGGAGGTGGTTCTGGTGGAGGGTGTACTGGTAGAGGGTGTACTGGTGGAGGTGGTTCTGGTGGAGGGTGTACTGGTGGAGGTGGTTCTGGTGGAGGGTGTACTGGTGGAGGGTGTACTGGTAGAGGGTGTACTGGTGGAGGTGGTTCTGGTGGAGGGTGTACTGGTGGAGGTGGTTCTGGTGGAGGGTGTACTGGTGGAGGTGGTTCTGGTGGAGGGTGTACTGGTGGAGGTGGTTCTGGTGGAGGGTGTACTGGTGGAGGTGGTTCTGGTGGAGGGTGTACTGGTGGAGGTGGTTCTGGTGGAGGGTGTACTGGTGGAGGTGGTTCTGGTGGAGGGTGTACTGGTGGAGTGGTTCTGGTGGAGGGTGTACTGGTGGAGGTGGTTCTGGTGGAGGGTGTACTGGTGGAGGTGGTTCTGGTGGAGGGTGTACTGGTGGAGGTGGTTCTGGTGGAGGGTGTACTGGTGGAGGTGGTTCTGGTGGAGGGTGTACTGGTGGAGGTGGTTCTGGTGGAGGGTGTACTGGTGGAGGTGGTTCTGGTGGAGGGGGTACTGGTGGAGGTGGTTCTGGTGGAGGGTGTACTGGTAGAGATTTGGGGGTACCATTAATGTTTTGAAGGGCAGGGCACTGGGTATGTTGTTGTGTTCACTCTCTAACCACTGCCAATTATCCCAGGAAACCTGGTACTGGGATGCGAGTAACGTGACGGAGATGATCGTCAGTGGTGTGCGGTGTACAGGCAGAGAGATGTCGCTGCAGCAGTGTACACACCACCGGACTGTGAGCTGCAAGAACACGGGAACACGACACGCTGCCGGTGTTATTTGCTCAGAGAGTGAGTATGAACACGGGAACACGACACGCTGCCGGCGTGCTTTGCTCAGGGAGTGAATATGTGTCTGTAACATGGGGGGCTCCTGTGCCCATGTGCAGAATGCTTCCCTCGTCGCCAGTACCCCGGACGTGTACTGATTCCTGGGGGTGAGGGCGATGCAAGCATGGCCAGAGAAAGGAATCCATTACACCCAAATACACATAGGAAAAACAGCGCAGCATATACAGTATACAGTTACACCACAGGAGACGCCACAATAAATACTTAAGGGAACATTAGTATAACACAGACATCAGAGAATAGGGCACAGAAAACACAAACACCCTGCAGAATATACAGAATTGTAGATACAGGGTGACTTTAACAAAGGAAAGGGCAGGGAAACCTTATGAAACGTCAGGCTCGCACCTCTCACCTCTCTCTCACATTACACACACACACACACACACGACACACACACAGGACACATATATATAGTAATTGTAATCACACTATGCACAGCCACATTACACACACACACACGACACACACACAGGACACATATATAGTAATTATAATCACACTATGCACAGTCACATTACACACACACACACGACACACACACAGGACACATATATATAGTAATTATAATCACACTATGCACAGTCACATTACACACACACACACGACACACACACAGGACACCTGTATTTATTGTGGGTAATATTGTTAAATAAAATCTATTTAAATCAATATTGAGATTTAACAAAGCAAACGTCCCAGACGACCTCTGTTATTTTTCTTCATATAAGCAAGAAAGATGCAAAAGCAGCGCTGCGCTATAGCGGAGAAAACTGAAGACAATCACAGGATCTGATTCTTCAAGTATTATGTGACGTGTCTTTTATTAAAACTCAGACACAAGCAAGGGGGCCTCTCAGTACAGGATGTGGCTGCTACTAATTAAGTTTCAACAGGATATGTGGCTACGAAGGATTTTACACTAAGCTAAAGGGGGCACATTGACTAAGGGAAGCTTTCATGTACAGGAAATTAAAACAGAATTATGTTTACAAATATGATCTCATGCTGTGTGATTATACAGTGTGTATATTGTGTGTAATGTGACTGCGCATTGTGTGATTATACAGTGTGTATACTGTGTGTAATGTGAGTGCGCATTGTGTGATTATACAGTGTGTATACTGTGTGTAATGTGAGTGCGCATTGTGTGATTATACAGTGTGTATACTGTGTGTAATGTGACTGCGCATTGTGTGATTATACAGTGTGTATACTGTGTGTAATGTGACTGCGCATTGTGTGATTATACAGTGTGTATACTGTGTGTAATGTGAGTGCGCATTGTGTGATTATACAGTGTGTATACTGTGTGTAATGTGACTGCGCATTGTGTGATTATACAGTGTGTATACTGTGTGTAATGTGAGTGCGCATTGTGTGATTATACAGTGTGTATACTGTGTGTAATGTGAGTGCATGTTGTGTGATTATACAGTGTGTATACTGTGTGTAATGTGAATGCGCATTGTGTGATTATACAGAGTGTATACTGTGTGTAATGTGAGTGCATGTTGTGTGATTATACAGTGTGTATACTGTGTGTAATGTGAGTGCGCATTGTGTGATTATACAGTGTGTATACTGTGTGTAATGTGAGTGCGCATTGTGTGATTATACAGTGTGTATACTGTGTGTAATGTGACTGCGCATTGTGTGATTATACAGTGTGTATACTGTGTGTAATGTGACTTCGCATTGTGTGATTATACAGAGTTAAGAATTATACCCCTATTCTCTTCTTACAACTTCTCCCATGTAAGTTACCTTCTTAATACCAACTAACCCCCCTCCCTTTCCCGTAAATGAAAACACAACAAAGTATTGGCATTTAGAAAAGGTCACGTCTTTTATTAATTAAGGCCAAATTCTTTGCCTCTAAGGCAGAATAATTATTATCGATCTCGTATGCCAAATACGCTACACCAGATAACACTGGCAGCCAGATAACACTGGCAACTGCAATGCACCACAAGCATTGCCCAGAAATAGCGCCCCACGTGGCTAAGCAGGATGACCACACGTCTGCTCAGGGTATTTTTATGGCAGATAGCAGGCCGAGAGGATCTGCAAACCAGGAAGGCACCTGAGCCTGGCCGTATGAAACCACAACTCCCCCCGTACCCTGCAGACCCTCCCCCACTATCGCCCTCCACATGCCAGGCCGCCTATTTCACCGCCACCAAAAACGAGGACCCTCTTTTTACTGCCACCAATTAAAAGCCGTGACCTTTCCTCTTACCCCACAAAAGGCTCCTTATCGCGCCTTCAATGAAGAGTGTGTTCCCAGCCTTATCACTCCTTCAATGAACTCCTCACTTCTTGCTCCTATTTCGGGGTGCTCCAAAACCATTGCCAGATAACATCGGCAAATGCAATGCACCACACATATTGCCCTGAAAATAGCGGCCCCACGTGGCTAAGCAGGATGACCACACGTCTGCTCAGGGGTCTCTTTATATCGCAAATAGCAGGCCGAGAGGATCTGCAAACCAGGAAGGCACCTGAGCTTGGCCGTACGAAACCACACTCACCCCGTACCCTGCAGACCCTCCCCCTACCATTGCATCCCCACGTGCCAGGCCGCTATTTCACCACTCACAATACCTATCTCTTCTCTAGCTGTCCCCTACATGTAGTACCATAATATCTGGCTTACCCCTCTTTCTCCTGGATGTCTTTACTATTCCAAAATAACTGCCCCACCCCCTACCTTGCTTCCCTATCCATCTAATCCCTACTTCAATTACGCTGCACCCCGGGGTCGCTCCTCTCTTGGTGCCAGCAGCATGACTCTCCATCCAGTGCACATAGGAGTGTCCCAGGATCCGCACTCTCATTGCGTGTCCTGCAAATAACCAAAATGTAAACTATAAGCATTTTACCCTTATTTCTCTTCCACCATTACCTTTCTCTTAAGTTACCTTTACTTCCCTTCAACCCCCCCCCCAAACCATCCCCCCACCCCCCGCTCTCCCCATAAATAAAAACACATGACAAAAGTATTGGCGGTTTGAAAAGGTCATGTCTTTTATTTATAATCAAAGGCCAAAAATCATTTCCTTTGTGGCAGAATTATCAGCGATCCTCGCTTTCTTTGACTAGGTAACACCAAATAACACTGGTACCATAGATCCAGCCAGATAACACTGGCAACCGCAATGAACCACCAGCATTGCCCAGAAATAGCGGCCGGCCCCACGTGGCTAAGCTAGCGCGACCACACGCTGCTCTCTTTATAGCAGATAGCAGGCCGGGAGGATCTTCAAACCAGGAGGCTACCTGTGTTTGGCCGCACAAACCACCACACAGACCCCCAGACCCTCCCCCTCTATCGCCTCTCCACGTGCCAGGGCCGCATATTTCACCGCCACCAAAAATGAGGACCCTCTTTTTCCGCCACCAATAAAAGACCGTGACCTTTTCACTTACCTTACACAAGGGTCTTTATCAGCCCTTTGATCTTGACCCCGAAAAAGTTGTTCCTCGCCTTGGACAAATGGACCCCGTCATTCCAAAACAATTCCTCCTGCATTGTCACTATGTTCTGATGCTCCAAAACCTTTCCTCCCATCTCCAGCATAATCTTTTTCGCTGCCTGGTTTAGCTTCTTTCTCCCGATGTATCCTGCACCCTGCAGTTCCTCCACACTAATATAGCAATTACGTTAGACCACACTATCTAACCGTCCGGCCATTCCTTCCTGAACCACCTAAGTGTTTCCCGGACCCTATTCTGCAAATCTATCGTCGTCATAGCCCCTATGTCGTTACCCCCTAAATGCACTATCATTATATCTGGCTTCCCCCACCTTCTCCTAGATTCCTGTGCTACCCCTAAAAGCTGCGCCCACCCCATACCCCTCCTTCCTATCCCCCTAATGCCTGCTTTAGTGAGGCTGAACCCTAGGTTCATTCCCATCGTTGTGCCTGCAGCGTGAACAGCCGCCCAGTGCACGTAGGAGTGTCCCAGGATCCATACTTTCTTTGCCCGCTCTGAAAGAAAAAATCCAGAAACAGAATATTAACGCTCGAACACATAACGACGTTTTATCGCGACTGTAACTTGAATCAGGGTTATATACATACCCCTGCATATTCACAACCCTCTCCTCTTTAACTTAGCAGGCTAGCTGGTATTTCATAATTTACTAAGACCGGTGCCCTTTAAACAAATTCCCTTTCCCCATCGCTGTTTAATCCTAACTGCTCGCGATCTGCCAGAGAAATGAAGGTTTATTAATTTTATTTTATTAATTTTTTTTTTATTTTTTTATCCCCAAAAACAGAATATCCCCCATCATTATATCTGGCTTCCCCCACCTTCTCCTAGATTGAATATAGAATATTTGATACAGTCCTAACCTCAACATCTGAGGGTTGGGATTTAGGGGTTATTATTGCAGAGGATCTAAGGATAAGTAGTCAATGTAATAGAGCAGCAGGAAATGCTGGCAGAATGCTTGGTTGTGTAGGGATAGGTATTAGCAGTAGGAAAAGGGGAGAGCTCATGCCACTGTACAGAGCACTGGTGAGACCTCACTTGGAGTACTGTGTGCAGTACTGGAGACCATATCTCCATAAGGATATAGACACTTTAGAGAGAGTTCAGAGAAGGGCTACTAAAATGGTGTATGGCTTGAAGGAGAAAAGTTACCAGGAAAGGCTTAATGATCTTAACATGTATAGCTTGGAAAAAAGATGAGACAGAGGAGATATGATAGAAACATTTAAATACGTAAAGGGAATCCACAAGGTAGAGGAAGGGAGTATATTTAAAATGAAACAAAGTAGCAAAACAAGAGGACATAGTCTTAGATTAGAGGGGCAAAGGTTTAAAAGTAACATCAGGAAGCATTATTTTACTGAGCGGGTGGTGGATACATGGAACAGTCTTCCAGTAGAAGTGGTAGAGGCCAAAACAGTAATTGAATTTAAGCAAGCATGGGATAGGCATAAGGCTATCCTAAACAAAAGATAAATCCAGGTAAAGTATCCATGTAATTGGGCGACTAGATGGGCCGAAAGGTTCTTATCTGCTGACATTTTCTATGTTTCTTTCCATCCCAGCAACGTTACAGCCTTTTCCACAGCCGCTTTGAATTGCAACCTGGACAAAATTGGTTCCATCCTCATGCCTCAAAAAAAACAACAAAAAAAAAAACATATGGCCGTTTGCAGGAGCCGCCTCCAAATAACCTCTTACATAACACCGGGCATATCTCCATTTAACCTCTGTATTACGCTCCAGTCTTTGTGTAATATACCCTCCCCCCCTCTAAGTAATGGACTCCTTTTGTTTTCACATGCCTCTGTCAGCCCTTCTGCCACCCAGCAACCAAGGTCGCCCAGCTCATGGTTATCTGATGCATTGTTCCTAGCTGGATGTGATTACATTGTCTCTGCACCTTTCCTCTCTGTGTGTGTCTCCCTTGCACAATGTAAATCAATGTAGTCTCCATTTTGAGTTGGGCCATTAGCAGTACTTCTGCGGAATACTGACTTCAAGGGGAGCAGTCTGCCCGTGGACAGGAACCCCTACGTTACAGCCTCGTTCCTTGAATGCCCCCTGGGTTAAGCTAAATGGGGACTTCTCTAAAGGACCAGCCATTCTACTTAACAGCACCTCCTTCCCCCACTTTTCTCTCAATATTTCTGGCAGTTCATATGCTGATTTCAACTGCTTTACTTTCCTACCCCCCCCCCTTCGCTTCACCCGTAATCAGTATCTTGAAGCCTTCCATAAAAAAAACCTTACTCCATTCTCCTTATCCTCCATCTTAAGGCTCGCCAGCCCTGGTATCCTTTACCAAGTCTTTAACCCACGTCTTTAACCCACGTCTACCAATGAAACGGTTTCTTGCTTAGTATATTAATCTATAGGCCCGAAGTTAAGTCAATTTACCCAAAATAGTGAAACAGCATTTGCTAACATACAAAATCACTGTTTAGTTGATAAGCCTCTTCAGAAATTATAAGAGACACATTTAGATGTGTATTTGGTTAGTAATTGTTATATTCATAAATCTGGCAGAAACCATCTGGATTAATTTAGTTGCGCAAATGTAAGTTTAAACAGATTGTACAGTTACTGCTGCAGCACTTCCTCATTGACAGCAGACCATGTGACCTTTTGAGGTTTAAGATGGCTGCCAGCCATGTGGTCACTGACTACCTTTGTTTATAAGATCATATAGACTATACAAATAATAAGGTTTGATCAAGTATTATAAAGTGAAGCAAATATCAAACGAGCATATTCTAGCTAACAATGCAAATCACTAGAACGGGTAAATTAGCGCGTATTTAACCAAATAGATTACACACACACACATACAGTATAATGTCAAAATAGCGACAAATTCACAGAATTAATACACTTAATACTTATCCACTCCCAGGCTTTCTTATGATGATGGTACGAGTGGGAAAGATGAGGAAGTTGCTGCTCATGTTTCCTCCATTTCAGACATAAGTCTCTCCTCTCCCTCAATAAAGACAAAGTTAGCGTTCTGAAATAATTATTTACTCATACAGACTATACAAGCTGATTGTGAGTTCCTACGGGAATAGGGCCCTCATCTCCTCCTGTACTGTTTGTCAAATGTTGTTCAATGTATTGTAACCCTGTCTATACTGTGCTTATTGTACAGCGCTGCGGAATATGCTGGCGCTTTATAAATAAAGAATAATAATAATAATTTACTCACACTGTTTTTTACATTACTGCTGTGTCACTTCAAAAATTGCCTCAATTAGTATAGTGAATTTAGATACAGTATGCAAATGAGTTTATTCATCAACTTATTGCTTAGCTCTTGGAGTTACTTTATTTATTTCACATACACCCAGGTGAGACAACCCCCCCTCCCTTCCAGAATACATTACAGATAACAACAGGCTCCAGCCACTGGACAATAGAAAAGCTCCAGCCACTGGACAATAGAAAAAACAGTCATCACAAAGGAATGTTTACCCACGCTTCTCTAAACAGTGTGCTTAGGGAAACCCAGGATGTTAGAGTGCAAGCTCTTGAGCAAGGGGCCTCTCCTACTGTTTAATGAGTGCAAAATATAACAATTTATAACTGTAACATACAGATACACACTTTGACAACAGCATAGCACATCACACAACACTCTACACTATATACAGAGACAATAAACTGTAAAGCAAAATATTTGCAAATAAACATTGGGGCGCCCGTTTTTTCACAGGTTGCTTTGTATGCTTCCGGCCTGTTCAGTACAAAAATGACTGCAGCTTATTAAAATGTATCGATTTTGGAGTGCTATTTGGTGCTAAAACACCCACTATTCATGTGTGTGATTCTTAAAATTGACCGTCAGTCATTTAATAGAGTGAGCACTTTAACTATAAAATGCACGGCAATCCTCAGACACAGGCAGAATTACTGAAACCCAAATGCACCTAATAACATACAAAACAACAAATCACTGAATTCTGACCGAGTTCTACCAGAACAATTAACCTATTCATAATTACTATCACGCAGATACTACACAAAATTAACAAGGGAATACAGTATTGCAAAGTGTAACGAATATCAAAACATCTACTAAATAAAACCTACAAATCAATACAATGGAAAAACCTGCACCTATTTATCCAAGTAATAATAGAACTAGGAATATATATATATTTAGCAGACTATAATAATAGGGAATATATAACAGATTGATACAGCCAGTAATACTTATCCAGTCATTGGTTTTCATATGATGGTGATGGTAAAATGGAGTTGGCTGTCCAAAAAGACAAAGGTTAGACTGATTTCATCTGTCCTTTGCTTACCCTTTTCTATTACCCCTGGCCCTCCCCTTTCTGTTATCTGCCCCCGAGACCCAATCCCAGCGATAATCCTGAAACAAAAGGGGAACCATTGTAACTCCTCCCAACTTTCTACTCTTTTCTTTAAACAGGGAACATGCTTAACCCTCTTCGTTCCCAGTCAGTCGCTCATCAGTACTTAACTGTAATGCACACACACACACAGTGTACCCGAACTGAAAAGAAACCAAAAGAAACAAGGAAACAAATTATTATTATTGAAACATAACAATTGTTCCCCATAAGTTTTCCCTTCATTTCTTTAATGACCTCACATATCTCCTATACACTTCCCATTTCCATCTCCCCATCTTTTTATTTCGATCCTTTGGATAACCCAATTCTGCCTCAGTACCAGCAGCTCCTATCCTGAAAGATTGGGGGCAAATGTAACTCCCCTTTCAACCAAGCCCCTCCGTGGCCTGCTGCGGAACCATTTTGAATTGATACCCGGACAAGTTAGTACCACCCTTGTGCCCCCAGAACATGCGACCGTTTGAAGGAGTCGCCTCCAAGTATCCCCTCATACATACCACTGGGCATACTTGC
Organism: Leptobrachium leishanense; assembly: GCA_009667805.1. Lineage (NCBI taxonomy): Eukaryota > Metazoa > Chordata > Amphibia > Anura > Megophryidae > Leptobrachium > Leptobrachium leishanense. Next base: position 539,439,271 of record CM019063.1, read on the forward strand.
CCACCATGGGCACCTAGAGCAATGGTTTCCTCAATCCTTAGGGCAGCTGTAAAACTAAAACAAATGCTGCCCTACAAAGATTGTTATCAGCTCCATCTCATCTCCTACTTGTACTCTGCTGTCAAGATCTTCCTCACCACGAATTGTTTAGCCCAGTCCTCCTCTTCCTTTAACCGAGCAAAGTATGAAATACCACTAAATAGTTCCAAGCTGGCCTTTATCGACTTACCGCCGAACTTCAGTAGCTATTTGAAAACAACATTCTGCCCTACCTCCTCTGTCCCTTTTAACCCCTTAAGGACGCAGGGGTGGCGCCCTTAAGGTGTTTAAATTTGCCGGCGAGGCGTACAGGTACGCCTCGCCGACAGGTGCCATCGCGCAGCACTAATTTCGGGCCCTCCCCGCAGCCGCGTGCAGGTCGCGTCATTGGCTGCAGGGGACGGCTTGATTTCAGGCCGTCCCTGTGCAGCCAATGACGCGCACCGCGAGTCAGCGCGCGCAGGCTGCGGGGAGGGGCCGAGGCGGCCCCATTGAAGACAGCGGGGCGTACCTGTACGCCTCGCGTCTTCAAAGCCCGCCCACCGCCAGGACGTCATGGAACGTCCTGCGGCGTTAAAGGGTTAAAACTCAATCCAACCCTTTCACTGCTTGCTCTACGATGCCCATGTCTACTGCAACAACAATCTCCTCACCAAATCATTGATGCCCTCTAACTGCTCCCCATCTGGCAAAGAAATGGAGGGTAGTGTTCACCCTGGATTTTTTTTTTTTATTATTATTATTATATATATTTTTTTTTTCCCTCCTCCCCCCTCCCGGTGCCAAATGTCGGAACACATCCCACCTGAAACTGGACAATGTATCCGCCACCACCTTCCTTACCCCCGGTATGTGATTTGCCGTGAAATTAATATTGCTTTTCAAACATATCAACACCAAATACCTGACATATGCTACAACGTGCGGTGATGATGCAGACATGTTATTCAGCACTTGCACCACACCTTGCATATCAGACCCAAAAATAAAAAAGGGGGGAGGGTTTTTTTTTTTTTTAGTTAGTTCTTTTTTTTAATTTATTTATTTATTTTTTTTTTTTTTATTTTTTTTTTTTTAATTCTATCCCCCACAGTGGTATTGCCCCGAAGATTGGAAAATAAAAATTCCAGAAACACCAAGCTTTGCACCCATCCATTGAATGCACTCCTGGGCCATTTGACTGCTCACCATTAGAAATTACACTAGACCATTTGATCTTAATGTCTGGCCATTTCCCCCCAAACCACCTACAATTCTCCCTGATCATCTAAACTTATATTGTAACCCCCCCGATCCTACTTCATTCTCCAGTCCCTTTGGAACCCGCTACCATGAAATCGTCCAAGTAATGTACTATACGTCTCCTCCCCGCTCTCTTCTCCACTAAGCAATGCAAAAAAGTAGGAAGCCTTTAAAAAGGGGGCACGGGATATTGCCCACCCCAATGGGTAAACAGATATCGATGTAAAATTACCCATCGAATTTACACCCCATTAAAAGAAAACCCCCCTGGACACAGCGGTACGGCCTGAAGTCTGCCTGTAGATCAAGCATAGGTAACTCTGTCCCCTCGCCAGCTACCCTTACCAAAATCACCACCTGATTGAATGAATGGTAGCTAACAGAAACATCTTCCCTACTTATTGTCTCTGCAAAGAAACGGCCGTCCCAATGTTTATTTGTATGTATTTTCCTTACATTCCCTTGCTCTATGTATCATGTAGAGTATTGTATTCCCTCTGTATAGCGTAACCTCTGTATTACGATCCAGTCTTTGTATAGTGTACACCCCCTGTAAGTAATGAATTCCTTTTGTTTTCACATGCTTCCATCAGCCCCTCCCCTCCAGCCAGCAACTAAGGTCACCAGCTCACTGTTATCTGATCCATTGTTCCTATCTGAGAGTGACTCTATTGCTTCTGCACCTTCCCCCTCTGTATGTGTGTGTCCCCTTGCGAAATGTAAATAACGCCGTCTCCATTTTGAGTTGAGAAAGAGCAAAGATGTTCTGTACATAAGTGGCTGCATTGTCCTCCATTTTATGAGTCCTCAGCCCTGGAATCCCTTATCAATAGAACCAAGCTGCACATGTGAAAGTCTTTAACCTCCGTCCACAATGAAACTGATTCTTACCGCTGTCGCCACAAAACAACTCATACACGCCCTGGTAATCTCCCGACTCGACTATTGCAATAATCTCTTATCTGGCCTCCCTCTGTCCCGCCTCTCCCCCCTACAATCCATCCTGAACGCCTCCGCCAGACTAATTCACCTCACCCGCCGCTCTGTCTCTGCCGCTCCCCTCTGCGAGTCCCTTCACTGGCTCCCCATCCACTGCAGAATTAAGTTCAAAATCCTTATCCTTACCTACAAAACCCTCACTAACTCAGCTCCCCACTACCTGTCCTCACTAATCACCAAATACACCCCAGCCCGCTCCCTAAGGTCAAACAGTGACCTGCGCCTAGCTTCTCCCCGCATCACCTCTTCCCATGATAGACTGCAGGATTTCTCACGCGCAGCCCCCACTCTCTGGAACGCTCTCCCTCGTACTGTCAGACTTTCCCCTAACTTCTCTTCCTTCAAACGCTCCCTTAAAACATTCCTATTTAGGGAAGCCTACCACCCAACTCACTGACGCAACCATCAATCACTCTCACCTTACAGTCCTCTCCTCCTGTTTCCAACCCCAACCCTCCCAGATTGTGAGTTCCTACGGGAATAGGGCCCTCATCTCCTCCTGTACTGTTTGTCAAATGTTGTTCAATGTATTGTAACCCTGTCTATACTGTGCTTATTGTACAGCGCTGCGGAATATGCTGGCGCTTTATAAATAAAGAATAATAATAATAATAATAATTCTTGCTTAGTATATTAATCTATAGACCCGAAGTTAAACCAACCGAACTAACCTAATGACACAGCATTTGCTAACATACAGAATCACTGTTTAGTTGATAAGCCTCTTCAGAAATTATAACAGACACATTTAGATGTGTATTTGGTTAGTAATTGTTATATATTCATAAATCTGGCAGAAACAATCTGGATTAATTTAGTTGCGCAAATGTAAGCTTAAACAGATTGTACAGTTACTGCTGCAGCCCTTCCTCATTGGCAGAAGCACATGTGACTTTTTGAGGTTTAAGATGGCTGCCAGCCATGCGGTCACTGACTACCTATGTTTATAAGATCATACAGACTATACAAATAATAAGGTTTGATCAAGTATTACAAAGTGAAGCAAATATCAACGAGCATATTCTAGCTAACAATGCAAATCACTAGAACGGATAAATTAGCGCGTATTTTACCCAATAGATTACACACACACACGCATATAGTATATTATCAACATATCCACTCCCAGGCTTTATTATGATGATGGGACAAGTGTGAAATATGAGTGAGTTACTGCTCATGTTTCCTCTATTCCTGAAATAAGTCTCTCCTCTCCCTCAATAAAGACAAAGTTACCGTTCTAAATAATTATTTACTCAACTGTAGCAAGTGCTCAAAACAAAAAAGATTGTACATTGCTGCTGTGTCACTTTAAAATTGCAACAATTAGCATAGTGAACTTAAATACAGTATACAAATTAATTTGTTCATCAACTTATTGCTTAGCCCTTGGGGTTACTCCAACATTATTTAAAACACACAGCTCTTTGAATAACCCTGTAAATCATAACCCACATAAAAGACCAGCATGTGAAGCTGCGTGAGAATCCACTAAAGGTGTTACTCAGCAATGCACGTATGGTGCTTTTCTCATTCGGCACACTATAGAGTTATAGTGATTAATGTCCAGTGATTCAGTCTGTTATATCAAGTTCCTATGTGTGATTACATTCCCTTTGTGTTGTCTCCGTGTGCTATGGCTAGGTCCTTGTGGGGTCTCCGTGTGCTATGGCTAGGTCCTTGTGGGGTCTCCGTGTGCTATGGCTAGGTTTCTGTGTGTTTCTATTGTGTGATTACGGCATGTTATAGCAAGTTTTTATTTTACTTTTATGTTTATTATAATATATATATATATATACAAGGTGGAAAGCCTGCCCAGAGGGCAGTCTATTGTGGATATACTGCCCCAGCTCATGGATATACTGCCCCAGCTCGTGGATATATGCCCCAGCTCGTGGATATATGCCCCAGCTCGTGGATATATGCCCAGCTCGTGGATATACTGCCCCAGCACGTGGATATACTGCCCCAGCACGTGGATATACTGCCCCAGCACGTGGATATATGCCCCAGCACGTGGATATACTGCCCCAGCACGTGGATATGTGCCCCAGCACGTGGATATACTGCCCCAGCTCGTGGATATACTGCCCCAGCTCGTGGATACTGCCCCAGCACATGGATACTGCCCCAGCTCGTGGATATTGCCCCAGCTCGTGGATATTGCCCCAGCACTTGGATATACTGCCCCAGCTCGTGGATATATGCCCAGCTCATGGACATACTGCCCCAGCTCATGGATATATGCCCAGCTCGTGGATATACTGCCCCAGCACGTGGATATACTGCCCCAGCACGTGGATATATGCCCCAGCACGTGGATATACTGCCCCAGCACGTGGATATATGCCCCAGCACGTGGATATACTGCCCCAGCACGTGGATATACTGCCCCAGCTCGTGGATATTGCCCCAGCACGTGGATACTGCCCCACCTCGTGGATACTGCCCCAGCACGTGGATACTGCCCCAGCTTGTGGATACTGCCCCAGCACGTGGATACTGCCCCAGCTCGTGGATACTGCCCCAGCATGTGGATACTGCCCCAGCACGTGGATACTGCCCCAGCTCGTGGATATTTGGCCCCCACCTCTCATGGATATATGCCCCAGCTCATGGAAATTTGCCCCCCCACCTCTCGGATATTTGCCCCCCACCTCTCATGGCTATATGCCCCCCAGCTCAGACCCCAGACCAGACATGGGGCGGCTGTTCGAATGCTCTATCGGCATTCGGACAGCCGCCCCATGAGCTCCTCATACTTACCTTCCCGATTGGCGAAGTGAAAGTTTCCCCGCTTCCGGTCGTTGAAGGACCCAAGCCGCGGTCACGTGACCGCGGGTGGGGTCCTTCAAAGAGCGGAAGCGAGGGAACTTTCCCTTCGCCGCTCCGGGATGGATGCGCGCGGCAGCCGGGTAGAGGCTGCGAGCGCAGCCTCTACCCGGCTGCTGTGTGCATCTTGTAACTGCCGCGGCGAGCGCACAGCCGGCTCGTGCCGCGGCGGTTGCATGCGCGCGCAACCAACCGCCGCTGGTTGCACGCGCATGCGCAGAGTAAGGCTTGGCGACGGACACACCAAGCCTTACTCAATTATATTATAGATATATATATATATTTTTATTTATCTTAGTGTTATACTACATTAGTGATTTCAGTGTGTTATAGAGAGGAATTTCGTGATTTCAGGGTGTATGATAGCTACATCATTTGCGTGACTGCGTGTGTTATACCGAGGTCCTACGTGTGATTTCACTATGTATTGTGAGTTCCTACTGTGTGTGTATGGTGAGGGCACATGAATTAACTGAGCACCTAAACTAATAATGCACAGCAGTCCACAAACAGCCAAAGCAAAATTACTGGAAATCCTAATGCCCCTAATAACATACAAAACAACAAATCACTGAATTCTGGCAGAGTTATCCCAGAACAATAACCCATTAGAAATTACTATCACGCAGCTGGACACCAAATGAACAAGGAATACAGTATTGCAAATTGAAACAAATATAAATAAGCATCCACTAAATAAACCTACAAATCCATACAATGGTAAACCCACACCTATCCTTCCAATAAATAATGGAACTAGGAATATATATATATAGCAGACTTATGATAATAGAGTATGCATAACAGATAGATACTACCAGTAATACTTATCCAGTCATTGGTTTTCATACGATGATGGTGATGCAAAATGGAGCTCGCCGCCGCCCTGTCTCTGAAGTTCTTAGTAAAAGAAAATTAACTGCAATACACAAACTGCCCCCACGCCTTGTCTTTTATACCCCCCCTTTCCCCTCTCTCCCATTGTTCCTTTCCCTATTGCATCCAATCACAAATCGGCCATGCTTCAGCTCATTAAGCAAAAAAGCCCCCATGCCTGATCCCATAGAACAAAGGGAACTCCCTCCCTTTCACTCTTGTGTAATACAGGGATAATTCTTAAACCTTGCTCAATCCTAATTAGTCTCTCTCTCCAACGTATACTGTGTGTAATGTGAGTGCGCATTGTGTGATTATACAGTGTGTATACTGTGTATAATGTGCGCATTGTGTGATTATACAGTGTGTATAATGTGTGTAATGTGAGTGCATGTTGTGGGATTATATAGTGTGTATACTGTGTGTAATGTGAGTGCATGTTGTGGGATTATATAGTGTGTATGGTGTGTGTGTGTATAGTGTGAGCGCGTGTTGTTGATTTTACAGTGTGTATGCTGTGTTTGTGTAATGTGAGTGCACATTGTGGGATTATACACTGTGGACCCTATTACATTCTTCGCGCAACTTTTTTTGCGCGCATCATCCAACTTTATCACACGAAAACAAACGGTGGTTTTACGATCCGAACGCATTTTCACATCCGTCAAAAAATAACGTTCGGAAAAACGACGCACAAAACGACGATAAATAAACGCGCAGTAACGTAGCGCACGTAAATCATTGTGCGGACTGTGTTTTTTCGCGGGATTTGGCCAATCAGAATTAATTGATAACATGGTTATTCCCTTTTACTATGTTCGTTACGGTACTAGACTCCTCTGCTAGGGTTATTACGGCTGACAGGAAGTGCTGGGGGGGTCGGTTGTTTTGTATGCGGTGTGGATAAGGGAACACTGGAGTGAGAAGAATAAAAGAAACTTCTATGATAATAAACGTCGTGTTTATTCTGAGTAACATTGGTAGCAGAGGATAGTTTCCAATTATAAAGTTCCACCGAAATTTGAAGCCCGGCCATATGAAAGCTGGAAAAATGAAGTTAGTATCTGGATGCGGATCACAGACCTTGACAAGAATAAGCAGGCCCTTGCTGTTGCTTTGGGGCTTGAAGGGAGAGCTCGTGAAATGGCAATGGAAATTTCTGCGGAGGACTTGGACAGCGAAACTGGTATGGAAACGTTAATGATGAGGCTGGATAGTGTGTTTCTGAGAGAGGAAAAGGATCGGGCCTATGAAGCCTATTCTAACTTTGACAGCAGAACAAAAGATAGCTCTGTTTTCTATGGCAGACTATATAATTGATTTCGAACAGCGATCTAATTGGATGAAAAAGTATGATATGGTGCTGCCTGATGCTATACTGGCTTTTAAACTCCTAGACACGGCTTGTCTTGATGAAAAAAACAGCTAGTATTAACAGCTTGCACGGAGTTGAAGTTTACCTCCATGAAAGCGGCTTTAAAAAGGATTTTTGGGGGGAAAATAACAGCTTCATCATATGGAATACAAGTGAACCAAGACAATATGGCATTTTTTACAGAACACCAATCACATGGTAGAGAGAGAAGGAATGCTGCGCTGCGATATGGGCGATTAAAACAGCCATTACCAGGCACCAATCCACTGGATAAATCCGGCAGGCGTTCCACATGCGCTATTTGTCAAAGTACTTTCCACTGGGCTAAAGACTGTCCTCATAAAAAACATGATCAAGTAAAACGAACTGAAGATGCAAACGTTGAGGAATGTAACATTACTTTAATTACTAAAGCTTCTATGTCATGACTGAATCCTTAGGATCAGCGATGGTTGACACTGCATGCACCGGCACTGTGTGTGGTGAGAAATGGTTAGACGATTATATCGATGGCCTCGCTGCAGATCAAGTGAACAAGTTACTGCTGACTGAAAGTCCCAGTTGCAGACCATTTCGGTTCGGAGATGGGAATCTGGTCTATTCCACAAGGAGTTTAAAACTACCGGCTAAAATAGGCCTGACAAAATGCAACATTTAAACTGAAGTTGTAAAAGCTGACATTCCTCTCCTGCTGAGTAAAGCGTCCCTAAAAATGTCTGGGACCGTTCTGGACATGAAAAAGGACAGCGCTGTAATGTTCCAACCATCTATTCCTCTTGAGTTTACTAGTTCTGGGCATTACTGTGTTAATATCAGAGACACAGAAAATCTAAGAGACTTTGCAGACGAAGAAATCTTAACTGTCACAGCACAAATGTCTTCAAAAGAAAAATCTAAAGTTCTTCTGAAACTCCACAAACAATTTGGTCCCGTGTCGGCAGAACGGCTACAGAGACTCAATCTAAGGTCAGGGAATAAGGATAAAGAATGTTTTACTATTCTGCACCAAATAGTAAATGACTGAAGTTTGTCAGTTAAGAAGCCAAAGCCTGAGGTAGGGTTACCCTTAGCTTCGGAATATAATGAAACAGTAGCGATGGATTTGCATGAACTGGAACCAGGTGTCTGGTATCTTCATATAATTGACCACTTCACGCGTTTTAGTGCGGGAAATATTGTTAAAATGAAAAAGTCGTCTGAAATTGTCAATTCCTTTATCCACACTTGGATTAGTGTTCATGGTGCCCCTCAAAAGTTATACAGTGACAATGGTGGAGAGTTCAATAATGAGGAGATCAGAGATATGGCTGAAAACCTCAATATTGAGTCCAAAACAACAGCAGGGTATAGTCCCTGGAGCAATGGACTACTAGAAAGACACAACCAAACGCTTACTGAAATCATTCAAAAGGTCAAAAGAGAGAAAGGATGTGGTTGGCACACTGCCCTTGACTGGGCACTCATGGCTAATAGGGATGAGCCGAACACTCCCCGAGTTCGGTTCGAGCCCAAACCCGAACTTCCCATTTGTTCGGGTCCGAACCCGAACTCGAACCCAATGCAAGTCAATGGGGCTGAAAATTCGGTTTTTAGAGTGCCCTCCAAGAGGGCATATATGCTACATATTTGCCATAAAAGGTGTATGGGGGTCCGGGTAGTGCCCTGGGGGACAGGAAACAAGAACAAAAAGTAAAAAAAAAAACGTTTTTAAAGGGACAGTGAGTTTTCCATGAAATAAGGGTTAAAAATAAAAACCAAAAATTCCTTCAAATATCGTACCTAGGAGGTCCCCATAACCTGCCCGTGAAGTGGCGGATTTCTAGGATGTATAGAAACACTTAAAAACAAAAAAATGACGTTTCATATGACGGTAAATGCTTTTCCTTTAATCTATCCATAAACAACTGCTTGGGGCGGCAGTCTGCAGGGCCGGTGCAAGCATTTTTGTCTACTCAGGCGAAGATGTGTTTTGGTGCCCCCCCCCCCATCCGTGTCATGCCTATCGGGAGTATTTGGTGTCATCTCACAGACCATAAAGGACGCTGAACGTTGCTCTTGCACAGACAATCTCTAGCAGTGGTCTGAGTCACTGATTGGGTGACACTCCTGTGCCACAGTGCCAATCTATGCTGTGCCTGGTGGTGCCCCTTCTGTGCCACAGTGCCAATATCAACAATATATTACCAATGCCACAGCTTCCCTACCTTACCACTCTCTCACTCTTTTGTTATGGAGGGCCTGTGGCTGTCTTTCTCATTTTGGGCCACCCGCATCCAGTCAACTGTACAGCAGGATCCTCTTCTCAGGACGTCAGGGTACAGTCGACGCCTGCCACAATTACTGCTAGGGAGTCAGGGTACAGGGTGGTGGAGATTGCGCCCTGCTGACATCATTGGCAGGGCCGCCCGGTTCGCCACCATCTTGGTGGAGACAGTCTGTAGATAATGCCCCCACTGGGAGGCTATTCCAACAGTGATATAGAAAGGGTAGTAGATACATGGAATATCCTCCCAGTGGGGGCAGTAACAGTGATATAGAAAGGGTAGTAGATACATGGAATATCCTCCCAGTGGGGGCAGTAACAGTGATATAGAAAGGGTAGTAGATACATGGAATAACCTCCCAGTGGGGGCAGTAACAGTGATATAGAAAGGGTAGTAGATACATGGAATAACCTCCCAGTGGGGGCAGTAACAGTGATATAGAAAGGGTAGTAGATACATGGAATAACCTCCCAGTGGGGGCAGTAACAGTGATATAGAAAGGGTAGTAGATACATGGAATAGCCTTCCAGTGGGAGCAGTAACAGCGATATAGAATGGGTAGTAGATACTGCCCCCACTGTGAGGCTATTCCATGTAACAGTGATATAGAAAGGGTAGTAGATACATAGATACTGCCCCCACTTGGAGGCTATTCCATTACCCTTTCTATATCACTGTTACTGCTCCCACTGGGAGGATATTCCATGTAACAGTGATATAGAAAGGTAGTAGATACATGGAATATCCTCCCAGTGGGAGCAGTAACAACGATTTAGAAAGGGTAGCAGATACTGCCCCCACTGGGATGTTATTCCATGTATCTACTACCCTTTTCTATATCACTGTTACTGCCCCCACTGGGAGGATATTCCATGTATCTACTACCCTTTTCTATATCACTGTTACTGCCCCCACTGGGAGGATATTCCCTGTATCTACTACCCTTTCTATATCACTGTTACTGCTCCCACTGGGAGGATATTCCATGTATATACTACCCTTTCTATACATGTTACTGTACTTCCCACTGGGAGGATATTCCATGTATCTACTACCCTTTCTATATCACTGTTACTGCTCCCACTGGGAGGATATTCCATGTATCTACTACCCTTTCTATATCACTGTTACTGCCCCCACTGGGAGGATATTCCCTGTATCTACTACCTTTCTATATCACTGTTACTGCTCCACTGGGAGGATATTCCATGTATCTACTACCCTTTCTATATCACTGTTACTGCCCCCACTGGGAGGATATTCCATGTATCTACTACCCTTTCTATATCACTGTTACTGCCCCCACTGGGAGGATATTCCATGTATCTACTACCCTTTCTATATCACTGTTACTGCCCCCACTGGGAGGATATTCCATGTATCTACTACCCTTTCTATATCACTGTTACTGCCCCCACTGGGAGGATATTCCATGTATCTACTACCCATCTATATCACTGTTACTGCTCCCACTGGGAGGCTATTCCATGTATCTACTACCCATTCTATATCACTGTTACTGCCCCCACTGGGAGGATATTCCATGTATCTACTACCCTTTCTATATCACTGTTACTGCTCCCACTGGGAGGATATTCCATGTATCTACTACCCTTTCTATATCACTGTTACTGCTCCCACTGGGAGGCTATTCCATGTATCTACTACCCTTTCTATATCACTGTTACTGCCCCCACTGGGAGGATATTCCATGTATCTACTACCCATTCTATATCACTGTTACTGCCCCCACTGGGAGGATATTCCATGTATCTACTACCTTTCTATATCACTGTTACTGCCCCCACTGGGAGGATATTCCATGTATCTACTACCCTTTCTATATCACTGTTACTGCCCCCACTGGGAGGATATTCCCTGTATCTACTACCCTTTCTATATCACTGTTACTGCCCCCACTGGGAGGCTATTCCATGTATCTACTACCCTTTCTATATCACTGTTACTGCCCCCACTGGGAGGATATTCCATGTATCTACTACCCTTTCTATATCACTGTTACTGCCCCCACTGGGAGGCTATTCCATGTATCTACTACCCTTTCTATATCACTGTTACTGCCCCCACTGGGAGGATATTCCATGTATCTACTACCCTTTCTATATCACTGTTACTGCTCCCACTGGGAGGCTATTCCATGTATCTACTACCCTTTCTATATCGCTGTTACTACCCCCACTGGGAGGCTATTCCATGTATCTACTACCCTTTCTATATCACTGTTACTGCTCCCACTGGGAGGCTATTCCATGTATCTACTACCCTTTCTATATCACCGTTACTGCTCCCACTGGGAGGCTATTCCATGTGTCTACTACCCTTTCTATATCACTGTTACTGCCCCCACTGGGAGGATATTCCATGTATCTACTACCCTTTCTATATCACTGTTACTGCCCCCACTGGGAGGCTATTCCATGTATCTACTACCCTTTCTATATCACTGTTACTGCCCCCACTGGGAGGATATTCCATGTATCTACTACCCTTTCTATATCACTGTTACTGCTCCCACTGGGAGGATATTCCATGTATCTACTACCCATTCTATATCACTGTTACTGCTCCCACTGGGAGGCTATTCCATGTATCTACTACCCATTCTATATCACTGTTACTGCTCCCACTGGGAGGCTATTCCATGTATCTACTACCCTTTCTATATCACTGTTACATGGAATATCTCCAGTGGAGCAGTAACAGTGATATAGAAGGGTAGTAGATACATGGAATACCTCCCAGTGGGAGCAGTATCTACTACCCTTTCTATATCACTGTTACTGCCCCCACTGGGAGGCTATTCCATGTATCTACTACCCTTTTATATCACTGTTACTACCCCCACTGGGAGGCTATTCCATGTATCTACTACCCTTTCTATATCACTGTTACTGCTCCACTGGAGGCTATTCCATGTATCTACTACCCTTTCTATATCACCGTTACTGCTCCCACTGGGAGGCTATTCCATGTGTCTACTACCTTTCTATATCACTGTTACTGCCCCCACTGGGAGGATTTCCATGTATCTACTACCCTTTCTATATCACTGTTACTGCCCCACTGGGAGATATTCCATGTATCTACTACTTTCTATATCACTGTTACTGCTCCCACTGGAGGCTATTCCATGTATCTACTACCCTTCTATATCACCGTTACTGCTCCACTGGGAGGCTATTCCATGTGTCTACTACCCTTTCTATATCACTGTTACTGCCCCCACTGGGAGGATATTCCATGTATCTACTACCCTTTCTATATCACTGTTACTGCCCCCACTGGGAGGATATTCCATGTATCTACTACCGCTTTCTATATCACTGTTATAGCCCCCACTGGGAGATATTCCATGTATCTACTACCCTTTCTATATCACTGTTACTGCCCCCACTGGGAGGCTATTCATGTATCTACTACCCTTTCTATATCACTGTTACTGCTCCCACTGGGAGGCTATTCCATGTATCTACTACCATTCTATATCACTGTTACTGCTCCCACTGGGAGGATATTCCATGTATCTACTACCCTTTCTATATCACTGTTACTGCTCCCACTGGGAGGCTATTCCATGTATCTACTACCCTTTCTATATCACCGTTACTGCCCCCACTGGGAGGATATTCCATGTGTCTACTACCCTTTCTATATCACTGTTACTGCTCCACTGGGAGGCTATTCCATGTATCTACTACCCATTCTATATCACTGTTACTGCTCCACTGGGAGGCTATTCCATGTATCTACTACCCTTTCTATATCACTGTTACTGCTCCCACTGGGAGGATATTCCTGTACAGTGATATAGAAAGGGTAGTAGATACATGGAATACCTCCCAGTGGGAGCAGTATCTACTACCCTTTCTATATCACTGTTACTGCCTCCACTGGAGGCTATTCCATGTAACAGTGATATAGAAAGGGTGGTAGATACATGGAATAGCCTCCAGTGGGGGCAGTATCTATTATCCTTTCTATATCACTGTTACTGTCCCCACTGGGAGGCTATTCCATGTACCAGTGATATAGAAAGGTAGTAGATACATGGAATAGCCTCCCAGTGGGGGCAGTAACAGTGATATAGAAAGGGTAGTAGATACATGGAATAGCCTCCCAGTGGGAGCAGTAACAGTGATATAGAATGGGTAGTAGATACATGGAATATCCTCCCAGTGGGAGCAGTAACAGTGATATAGAAAGGGTAGTAGATACATGGAATATCCTCCCAGTGGGGGCAGTAACAGTGATATAGAAAGGGTAGTAGATACATGGAATAACCTCCCAGTGGGGGCAGTAACAGTGATATAGAAAGGGTAGTAGATACATGGAATAGCCTCCAAGTGGGGGCAGTATCTATTATCCTTTCTATATCACTGTTACTGTCCCCACTGGGAGGCTATTCCATGTACCAGTGATATAGAAAGGTAGTAGATACATGGAATAGCCTCCCAGTGGGGGCAGTAACAGTGATATAGAAAGGGTAGTAGATACATGGAATAGCCTCCCAGTGGGAGCAGTAACCGTGATATAGAAAGGGTAGTAGATACATGGAATAGCCTCCCAGTGGGAGCAGTAACAGTGATATAGAATGGTAGTAGATACATGGAATAGCTCCCAGTGGGAGCAACAGTGATATAGAATGGTAGTAGATACATGGAATATCCTCCCATGGGAGCAGTAACAGTGATATAGAAAGGGTAGTAGATACATGGAATATCCTCCCAGTGGGCACAAAGAATGTGATATAGAAAGGTAGTAGATACATGAATAACCTCCCAGTGGGGCAGTAACAGTGATATAGAAAGGGTAGTAGATACATGGAATATCCTCCCAGTGGGAGCAGTAACAGTGATATAGAAAGGGTAGTAGATACATGGAATATCCTCCCAGTGGGAGCAGTAACAATGATATAGAAAGGGTAGTAGATACATGGAATATCCTCCCAGTGGGGCAGTAACAGTGATATAGAAAGGGTAGTAGATACATGGAATAACTCCCAGTGGGGCAGTAACAGTGATATAGAAAGGGTAGTAGATACATGGAATAACCTCCCAGTGGGGGCAGTAACAGTGATATAGAAAGGTAGTAATACATGGAATAACCTCCCAGTGGGGGCAGTAACAGTGATATAGAAAGGGTAGTAGATACATGGAATAACCTCCCAGTGGGAGCAGTAACAGTGATATAGAAAGGGTAGTAGATACATGGAATAACCTCCCAGTGGGGCAGTAACAGTGATATAGAAAGGGTAGTAGATACATGGAATAACCTCCCAGTGGGGGCAGTAACAGTGATATAGAAAGGGTAGTAGATACATGGAATAACCTCCCAGTGGGGGCAGTAACAGTGATATAGAAAGGGCAGTAGATACATGGAATAACCTCCCAGTGGGGGCAGTAACCGTGATATAGAAAGGGTAGTAGATACATGGAATAGCCTCCCAGTGGGAGCAGTAACAGTGATATAGAATGGGTAGTAGATACATGGAATATCCTCCCAGTGGGAGCAGTAACAGTGATATAGAAAGGTAGTAGATACATGGAATATCCTCCCAGTGGGGCAGTAACAGTGATATAGAAAGGGTAGTAGATACATGAATAACCTCCAGTGGGGCAGTAACAGTGATATAGAAAGGGTAGTAGATACATGGAATAGCCTCCAAGTGGGCAGTATCTATTATCCTTTCTATATCACTGTTACTGTCCCCACTGGGAGGCTATTCCATGTACCAGTGATATAGAAATAGTAGATACATGGAATAGCCTCCCAGTGGGGGCAGTAACAGTGATATAGAAAGGGTAGTAGATACATGGAATAGCCTCCCAGTGGAGCAGTAACCGTGATATAGAAAGGTAGTAATACATGGAATATCCTCCCAGTGGGCAGTAACAGTGATATAGAATGGGTAGTAGATACATGGAATATCCTCCCAGTGGGAGCAGTAACAGTGATATAGAAAAGGTAGTAGATACATGGAATATCCTCCCAGTGGGGCAGTAACAGTGATATAGAAAGGTAGTAGATACATGGAATATCCTCCCATGGGGGCAGTAACAGTGATATAGAAAGGGTAGTAGATACATGGAATAACCTCCCAGTGGAGGCAGTAACAGTGATATAGAAAGGGTAGTAGATACATGGAATAACTCCCAGTGGAGCAGTAACAGTGATATAGAAAGGTAGTAGATACATGGAATAACCTCCCAGTGGGGGCAGTAACAGTGATATAGAAAGGGTAGTAGATACATGGAATAACCTCCCAGTGGGGCAGTAACAGTGATATAGAAAGGGTAGTAGATACATGGAATAACCTCCCAGTGGGCAGTAACAGTGATATAGAAAGGTAGCCCCAGTGGGTGCCAGCAACAGGGATATAAATGTGAAAGATCTCTGTAGTAAACGCTGCTGTGAAGTAGAAGCTTCGTGTTAACTCTTGCTGGACCAGGTATCTGAGCACCACATTACAATGTGCTTCAGCTGTGTTTAATGCCATTCTTCCTGCTGCTATAAAGGTCCTTTATACTTTGCAGCACATTGACAATCATACAGAGCAGGGAGGAGATGGCATTAAAACACAACTAAAGTAAATTGCAGTGTGGTGCTCAAATAGCTGGTCCAGCAGGAGTTAAAAACCAAACGCTCCTCCTTCACAGCAGGAGAGTGTGTGAGTGTAGGAGGGGGTGTCACTATCTCGGCAGGCAGTGTGATCACTCACCTCCAGTCCTGGTTGTTATCTTTGTTGCTGAGCAGGGCTGGTCATACCTCCGGGCTCTATCTGCTGTAAGGAGCAGCAGGAGGCAGCACATGGCCCAGGCTCTGCTGCATCTTTCCGGTGCGCCCTCCCTGTCATGAGCCCAGCCCGGAAGTGACGCAGGCAAGCAGCTGCTCCAGCCACAAGAGGGAGGGGGGAGATAATTTATACAATGGGCGGCGCTAGAACCAAATCCCCGGCCAGCAGTGACCGGGGAACAGGATTCTGGCGCCCCCCAGTTTGGCACCAGGCCAGCACAGTAAGGCGGCCGCCTGTGTCGCCTTACATTAGCGCCGGCCCTGGCAGTCTGTATGAAAAGAGGAGACATTTTCGTACACGCAGAAAAAGTTTACTGATTTTTTTTGGCTAAATTATTGTGAAACTTATGCAGGCTTTGGATGAAAGAAACAATAGGTGCTTTAAAATTGGTCCTTTAGCGTCGGCAACAGTGCCGTCACACCGTAACCCCTCTGAGGATATGAATCTGATACAGGCGTCAGTGGCAGTGCACCCAGATATTGTGCTTTTGGTGCCAGGCCTGCAAGTACTATCATACAGTAACCCCTCTGTGGTATTGTGGAAGAATGCAGGGGTGGACCATGTGGTCCTATATTGAAAAGATATGATTCTGGTCAAGGCGTCAGTGCACCCAGATATTGTGCCTTTGGTGCCAGGCCAGCAAGTATCATCATACAGTAACCCCTCTGTGGTATTGTGGAAGAATGCAGGGGTGGACCATGTGGTCCTATATTGAAAAGTTTTTGATCTGGTAATGGGCGTCAGTGCACCCAGATATTGTGCCTTTGGTGCCAGGCCAGCAAGTATCATCATACAGTAACCCCTCTGTGTATTGTGCAAGAGTACAGGGTTGGACCCTGCTGTTTCAAAAAATTAAAATGATATAAATCTGGCACAGGCGTCAGTGCAGCCAAATATTGTGCCTTTTCATGGCAGCAAGTGCCTTCACACCGTAACCCTTTGTGGTATTGTGGAAGAGTTCAGTGCTGGAGTTTTGTGAATGCAGAAGACATACCCGATCTATTCCATTACTTCAGCATCAGGGGATTGATAGCTGCTGATCCAGGACTGATTCATTTTTATAAATGTCAGCCGGTCTACAGAGTCGGTGGACAGACGCACTCTTTTGTCTGTGACAAAACTCCAGCGGCACTGAACGTCCTTTCGGAAAGCACGCTAGAATGAAGGGCAACCTAGTAGCTGCATAGCATATTGGCTAATTCTGGCCAGTGATCCAATCTCAACACCCAGTAAGCCAGTGGATCAACTGCTGGAAATGGTATCCAGGTCTGCCCTTGCCCCTAGGTAGTCCTGCACCATATGGTGAAGACGCTGGCAATGGGTGCCTACATTTGACGTCCCTGGGCGTCGAGGACTAAAAAAATTTAAAAAAGCATCAGTCAAGCGGCCTTGGCCTTCACCACTATTCCTCTGATCACCCGCAGCCTCAGAAGCACCTGTGTCAGCACTTGGTAATCTACCAGTGCCTGGAAAGGTGTTACACAAGTGTAGCTTTAGAGCGTCCTCAAGTTTTTTCATTCTGTGCTCATTCTGTGCGGCAGGATGAGCTCTGCAACTTTACCCTTGTATCGTTACATAGTTACATAGTCTGTACAGACTCTGACCCAACCACCTCAACAGGCAGAGAATTCCACAGCTTTATTGTTCTCACCGTAAAATAACCCTTCCTATGCTTTAGGCTAAATTTTCTTTCTTCCAGTCTAAATGGATGACCCCTTGTCCTGTGTATAGTCCTGTTAATGAATAGGTTATCAGACAATGGTTGATAATGGGCCCGTATATATTTATATAAGGTTATCAGATCCCCTCTAAGGCGCCTTTTCTCTAAACTAAACAGGTTTAAGCTTGTTAGTCTTTCCTCATAACTTAACCCTTCCTTTCCCCTTATTAATTTAGTCGCCTGTCTCTGCACTTTTTCTAGCGCTATAATATCTTTTTTTAAGACAGGTGCCCAAAATTGCACGGCATATTCAAGGTGCGGCCTGACCATTGATTTATACAGAGGCAAAATTATGTTTTCATCCCGTGAGTGAACTCCCCTTTTAATGCATGCCAATACTTTGCTGGCCTTGGCGGCTGCTGTTTGACATTGCACATTGTTACTTAGTTTGAAGTCTATGATTATTCCCAAATCCTTCTCCTGCTTGGATTTCCCCAACTCCGTACCATTTAGGGTATAAATTACTTGTGTGTTCTTCACTCCAAAGTGCATAACTTTGCATTTATCTAGATTAAATTTCATCTGCCATTTAAGTGCCCAGTCCCCCAATCTATCTAAATCCCTCTGCAGCGAAGTAACATCCTGCTCACATTGCAGATGACACAAAACTAGGAAAAGTAATACAAACACTGATACATGACTTTCAATGCCTATCTCAAGGTCATTTATAAATAAACAAGGTGGAAAGCCTGCCCAGAGGGCAGTCTATTGTGGATATACTGCCCTCAACTCGTGGATTCTGCCCCCAGCTCGTGGATACTGCCCCCAGCACGTGGATACTGCCCCCCGAGCACGTGGATACTGCCCCCCAGCTCGTGGATACTGCCCCCCAGCTCGTGGATACTGCCCCCCAGCTCGTGGATACTGCCCTCAGCTCGTGGATACTGCCCCCAGCTCGTGGATACTGCCCTCAGCACATGGATACTGCCCCCAGCTCGTGGATACTGCCCTCAGCTCGTGGATACTGCCCTCAGCTCGTGGATACTGCCCCCAGCTCGTGGATACCCCCCCCCCGCTCGTGGATACTGCCCCCCCAGCTCGTGGATACTGCCCCCAGCTCGTGGATACTGCCCTCAGCTCGTGGATACTGCCGTCAGCTCGTGGATACTGCCACCAGCTCGTGGATACTGCCCCCAGCTCGTGGATACTGCCCCCAGCTCGTGGATACTGCCCCCAGCTCGTGGATACTGCCCTCAGCTCGTGGATACTGCCCCCAGCACGTGGATACTGCCCCCAGCTCGTGGATACTGCCCCCAGCTCGTGGATACTGCCCTCAGCTCGTGGATACTGCCCCTCAGTTCAGACCCCAGACCAGACATGGGGCAGCTGTTCGAATGCTCTATCGGCATTCAGACAGCCGCCCCATGAGCTCCGCATACTTACCTTCCCGAGCGGCGAAGTGAAAGTTTCCCCGCTTCCGGTCATTGAAGGACCCAAGCCACGGTCACGTGGGACTCCCACGTGACCGCGGCTTGGGTCCTTCAAAGAGCGGAAGCGAGGGAACTTTCCCTTCGCCGCTCGGGGGTTGGATGCGCGTGGCAGTCGGGTAGAGGCTGCGAGCGCAGCCTCTACCCGGCTGCTGTGTGCATCTTGTAACCGCCGCGGCGAGCGCACAGCCGGCTCGTGCCGCGGCGGTTGCATGCGCGCGCAACCAACCGCCGCTGGTTGCGTGCGCATGCGCAGAGTAAGGCTTGGCGACGGACACGCCAAGCCTTACTCAATTATAGTATAGATTGAATAGTATTGGTCCTATAACAGACCCGAGGGACACTGCTTACCACTGGTGTCCATCTTGAAAATGTACCATTTATGACCACTCTCTGTACCCTATCTTTTAGCCAGTTTTCTATCCAAGAATAAGTATTTTCATCTAGACCAATTTTTCTCAATTTAAACAGTAACCTTTTGTGTGGAACTGTGTCGAAAGCTTTGGCAAAATCTAAGTAAATCACATCCACTGCGACCCCCTGATCTATACTTCTACTTACTTCCTCATAGAACATAATTAGGTTAGTCTGACATGATCTGTGTTTCATGAAACCATGCTGATTTTTGCCAATTACATTATACCTCCCAATAAATTCCTGAATATTATCCCTTAGTAGCCCCTCATACTTTCCCAGCCACAGATGTTAAGCTCACAGGTCTAGAATTCCCAGGCACAAATTTTAAACCTTTCTTAAATATAGGGACCACGTCAGCTTTTCTCCAATCCTCTGGTACTATTCCTGAAAGAAAAGAATCTTGAAGGATTAAGAACAGAGGATTACATATTTCAACACATAGCTCCCTCAGTACTCGCGGGTGAATTCCATATGGCCCTGGGGCTTTATTCACATTCACGTTGTTTAATTTCTGCAAAACCTTGTCCTGAGTCAACCAGTCACTTTGTATTAGTAAGTTTTTATTAATGAATTTCATGTCTCCTGTTATAGGTTTCTCTTTGATAAATACTGAAGAAAAGTAATCATTTAAAATTTCTGCCTTATCCTGATCTTCAGTTAACAATAACCCTGACTCAGATTTTAGTGAACCTACATTTTCACTCTTGGGTTTTTTAGAATTTATGTACCTAAAGAATCTTTTAGGGTTGGTCTTGCTCTCTTTGGCTATTTCTTTTTCATTTTCTAGTTTAGCCCATCTAATCGCATTTTTACATGCTTTATTGGCTGCCCTATATGCTTTATAGGATGCCTCAGATTTTTCAACTTTAAAAGCTTTAAATGCCTTCTTTTTATTTTTCATTTCCTTAGTTACCTTCCTACTAAGCCACATCGTGGATCAAGAAGGGTTGCCAACCAGTAATGATCCCTCTCCTTGATAGCACGAATCCTGGGGTCCTTTAGCAGGCTTTGCATCGTTAGGGAGCCCATCCAGGGTAGGTTGGAGGTGGCATTAGCTTCCGAGTCTTCCTGGTCAATGAGGATGACCGTATCGTGCACTTCCTCCTCCCAGCCACGCACTAGCCCTTCTGTTTCTGGGCACACAAAACCCTCCCTTGAGGAATCCCCACCTTCAATGACCCCACTACTTAAATATTCCTCCTCATCCTCCTCCTGTCTGATCTGAGTAGGACCCGCTGGAATGCTGTCTGCGGAAAGACTGGGGCCTTGAGAGCTAGGGAAGGCATCCTCTTCCTCCCGCTGCTCTGCCTCTAGAGCCACATCTATAATTCCCCGCAGAGTGTGCTCCAGCAGGAACACTAAAGGAATTGTGTCACTGATGCATGCACTGTCCCTGCTCACCATCCTCGTTGCCTCCTCAAATGGTGACAGTACAGTGCATGTATCCTTGATCATCAGCCACTGCGGGGGGGGGGGGAACAAGTTGACCTGAACCTGTCCTTGTGCCATACTCACACAGCTACTCGTTGATGGCCCTCTGCTGCTTGTGCAGACGCTGCAGCATTGCTAATGTCGAGTTCCACCTGGTGGGCATGTCACAGATCAGACGGTTTGTGGGAAGGTGGAACTCTCTTTGAATTTCTGCCAGGCGAACGCTTGCTGGGAATGACCGTCTGAAGTGGCTGCAGACTTTTCTGGCCTGGATGAGAAGCTCTGGCAGTCCTGGGTACTTGGTTAGGAAACGCTGTACCACCAGATTTAGGACATGTGCTAGGCATGGTACATGCGTCAATCTACCCTTGCGTAGGGTGGAGAGAAGGTTGCTGCCATTATCGCAGACGATCATTCCCAGCTCAAGCTGGCGTGGTGTTAACCATCTCTGCACCTGCCCCTGCAGAGCTGACAAAATTTCTGACCCGGTGTGGCTCCCGTCCCCTAAACAAACCAGCTCAAGCACAGTATGGCATTTTTTTGCTTGAGCCATTGCGTAGACCCTGTCAGGCGTCGGTTTAACTGCCACTTCGCCAGAGAAAGAGAAGGAGAAGGAGGAGGAGGAGAGGTGGTGGTGGAGCAGACAGACCTCATACAAGCAGCTTTCTGGAGGCGTGGTGGATGAACAAGCTCCAGCACAGAGCCCCGTCTTGGATCCCTCCAGCTGCAATCAGAGTTACCCAGTGTGCCGTGAAGGAAATGTAACAACCCTGTCCATGCTTGTTGGACCACGTGTCTAAAGTCACATGCACCTTGCTGCTGACTGCCTTTCCAATGACTCGATAACATTGTCTTCCACGTGCTGGTATAGTGCTGAATGGCCTTGCGTGAAAAGTAATGGCGTTTTGGAACCTGCCACTGTGGTACAGCACATTCAGCAAATTCACGGAAGGAGCAGAGTCCACCAGTTGGAAAGGCAGCAGCTGCAATGCGAGTAATTTTGCTAAGCTGGCATTTAGACGCTGTGCTTGGGGATGGTTGGGACTATATTTTTTCTTTCGCTGCAGCAGCTGCGGCAACGTAATCTGACTGCGTAAATCTTCAGCTACTGGGATGATGTCACATTGTGAGGAAGGACCTGGTACATCCATTACTGTAGCATCATCCCTGTCGGTGGAGGTTGTAGGCAATGACATGGCAGGACATACAGTGGGGGTAGAGACAGATGAGGAGGAGGACCTACGCAAAGTTTTGCGCCAACGGGATATGTGGCACTTATTCATATGTCGCCTCAAGCACATGGTACCCAAGTGTCCGGTATCTTTCCCACGCTTAAGCGTCATCTGACATAGATTACAAATAGCAACGCTGCGCTCTACTGCACATTTCTTAAAGAACTCCCAGACAACAGAGTTCCTGCATGTGTTCTTTGAGATAACAGCGCTCTGCATCGGAGCAGCTCTGACATGTGATGCCTTGGACTGGCTAGTGCTACGGTTGGTCACAGAGGATATTGTGCCTCGTGTTTGCTGTGCCTCCTCCTCCCCCTCTTCCTCACTTAATTCCTCTATTCGATCTGGCACCCAGGTGGAGTCAGTGACCTCATCATCATTGTCATCATCACCCCCTATCTCCTCGTCACTGGAGCCTACTTGGCAGTATGCTGCAGCTGCTGGGGCAACATGAGTGCCAGTTATTTTGTGTCATCACTGGCACCCCCTTCCTCTAGGTTGATTATACTCCCTTCCTCAACCTCAGAGATTGAATCAGAGCATTGTACTTGCTGCGCATCCTCAAGCAGCATGTCACTCTCATTGTAGTCAAACAATTCAGCTGACTCCTCCGTGTGTGATAGCGAGGCTACGGCAGGAGTAGCTGTGGACATGGAGGCTGCATTAGATGCTTTGGCAGCTGAGGTGGACTGTAAAGCACTAGAAGCCTGGCTGGCAGAGGACTCGGAGGATGAGGTGGCCTGGTTAGCCAATCCACCAAGTCCTCTGTATGTTGCTGCTGCTTAAGACGGCCAGCACCAGTTAGAAAGGACAAGCGTGCCCCTGCAGAGGATGCACCACGTCCACCATGACCAGAGGCACAGCCTCTCGACACAGGGGCTGCTTGCCCTCTTATCTGTGTCTGGGAGCGTCTGCCTGTCCTTTTTGTTCTTTCAGACATGGTGAGTGATATATAGATTAATATATACAGAACTCTGATTCAACTCTGGTATAAAGATTTAAAGAACTCTGGTATAACTCAGTGAGACACACTGATAGCTGGCAGCCAGTGACAAGAGACAGATCACCTCAATTCACAAATGTTTTGTAGAAATTAGTGAGCCCCGAAATACAGCGTGGTACTGGATGTGTGACAAGACACATATCACCTCATTTCACAAATGTTTTAAAGAAATTAGTGAGCCCCAAAAAGACTTGCTGGCACAGTGACAAGACCCAGAAGATCACCTCAATTCACAAATGTTTTAAAGAAAGTTGTAAACCCCCAAAACACTTGCTGTCACAGTGACAAGACACACATCACCTAAATTCCCTGATATTTGGTAGAAATGAGACCCCCCAGACCCCCCCCCAGTAGCGTGGCAGACCGGCAGTAACAAGACACAACTATCTCCTTTGAAATCTCTTCTGAAATGCGTGCAGAATCGGCGCGTGGAAACGTTATATAGTGTGCTGCGGGACTTAGCTCTGTGAGCCCATGATTGGGCAAAATTTGCCCAATCAGGACTCTGAGCGGTGATTGGCATAGTGTTGAACCAGTCTTGCACCAGACCTGTGGTCAGGTGCAAGGCTGTAGCCAATTACGAGCTTCAGGCCAGTGGGAAAATGCATTGTGGTCGAACATGCGGCGAACACCCAGAAATGTTCAGTGTTCGCGATCTCATCGAACAGGCCAAGTTCGGGTCGAACCCCGAACCGTCCGAACCCGAACCGCTCATCCCTAATGGCTAAGAACGGTATGCTGAATGTTCATGGATACAGCCCGTATCAACTTGTATTTGGACAGAATCCTAATCTTCTTTCTGTACTGACTGATAACCAACCTGCTCTAGAAGGTACTACCAGAAGTGCTAAAGGAGAACATATTTCTGCCTTGCCTCCAGAAAAGCATTTACTGAAGCAGAATGCTCAGAGAGAATCAGAAGAGCCCTGCGTAAACAGCTCAGACCTACAGATGATATGTATGTGACAGGTGACCATGTATATTACAAACGAGTAGACTCCCCTGAATGGAAGGGATCAGGAGTCATTATTGGTCAAGATGGAGCTGTTGTATTTGTGAGACACCAATCCAGGCTTTCCAACATTAATACACAAGGACATCAGGATGATAATACTGTGCAAATCGATAGCCAGAAAGAAAACGAAATGGAATCAGACCACGTCAATGAAACAGAGGTTAATACTGAAGAAGTGGATCGGCCACAAACTGACACAGAACCAATGATTCATCCTAGTGTAACACAAACTGGAACAGGTGTAAAAATAACACCAGGACAGACTATTACATTTACTAAACGAGCTGGTGGTGATGGTGGAGATGGTGGTCCACAGAAAGCTAAGGTTCTAAGCAGAGCTGGTAAAGTTTCTGGAAAATACAAAAACTGGTTTAATCTGCAAAATATTGAGCATGATGATAGTGAAGGACAAAAGGAGGCAGTAGATGGATCAGAAGTTGATAATCTTACCGTGGATTTGCCTGATCAGGAAACCGATGTATACATAACTAAAGACCTTTCATTTAATGCAGCCAAACAAGATGAAATTAGAAGTTGGTATGAAAACAATGTGTTTGAGGAAGTTCCTGATGCCGATCAAAAATGCATTTCTACCAGATGGGTCTGTAGTCTCAAAGAAACCCACAAGGGTATTGTGCCCAAAGCACGACTTGTAGCCAGAGGGTTTGAAGAGTTTTGTGTTCAAGAATTACAAAAAGACTCACCAACCTGCGCTGCCGAATCTCTTAGGCTATTACTGACTGTAATTTGTCAAAACACGTGGCAAATAAATTCTATGGATATCAAATCTGCTTTCTTACAGGGTATGCAGGTGTCTAGGAAATTTATGCCAAGCCTCCTCTTGAGGCAGGAAAAGAAAATGTCTTGTGGAAATTAAGTGTATTTATGGCCTTGCAGATGCATCATTATACTGGTACAATAAAGTGAAAGAAATAATGCTGAAGACCGGTGGGAAAATGTCTCGCATTGACCCAGCGGTATTTTACTGGATGGATGACCAGTGTAAAGTCATTGGATTACTTGCGTGTCATGTTGACATTTTCTTTGGGCTGGTTCACAATACTTTCTGACAACTGTCATCCCTATATTAAAGTCTGCATTCAATGTTGGACGTGAGGAACATGGAAATTTCTGCTATATTGGTATGAACATTGTTACTATTAAAGGGGTGGTTCATGTACATCAGCACAGCTACATTGATAACCTGCAGTATATTCCACTACACGCAACACATGCTGTACAAAGAGATGTCCCTCTCAACGAGACTGAAAGAGGACAACTTCGGTCAAAGATAGGCCAGATCCTGTGGGTTGCAAAACTAACCCGTCCAGACATTATGGTTGATGCTCGTAGCTTAGCTACAAACGTAAAAGATGCCACAGTTCAGTCTATTCATGAGACAAATAAGGTCCTTAGTAAACTTAAATCCGAGAAGGTTACTTTAAAGTTTCAACACTTAGGAGGAAATGACAACCTGAACTTTATTGTTTCCAGTGATGCTTCTTTTGGAAATCTTCCTGATGGAGGTACACAAGGAGGTACATTGATTGGTCTTCTAGGTGAAGAGAAGTTTTCACCTCTCTACTGGCATTCTAAGAAAATTAGGCGTGTGGTAAGAAGTACTCTGGCAGGGGAAACCTTGGCCCTATCTGATGGTATCGATAATGTGATTTTTCTTGCCACACTCTTTTCTGAACTCACTGTGGGAAATGCCAAGCTAAATGCTCCGCCATTAGTTTGTGTGACTGACAACCACTCTCTGTTTGATGCCCTCAAATCCACAAAACAAGTCACTGAAAAACGGCTTCGTCTGGAACTAAGCAGCATAAGAGAACTTCTAGAGACAAAAGAAATAAAGGAGATCCTATGGTCAGATTCAAAAACTCAACTTGCTGACTGTCTTACCAAAAAGGGTGCATCTTCTCTTATGCTGCTGAAAGTACTGAGTGAAGGACTATGGGACCATTCAAAGCACTCATTTAAGGACTGAGCATGTATTATGGCTTTTGTTTTATATGCTTCTAAAATGTCTTTATTTTTTCACTGTTCAATGTTAGAAGGTCTTTATCTTTTAATCGTTTTTTTATTTAAAATATAGGGAGATTGTTAACATGTTAATTCCCTTTTACTATGTTCGTTACGGTACTAGGCTCCTCTGCTAGGGTTATTACGGTTGACAGGAAGTGCTGGGGGGGTCGGTTGTTTTGTATGCGGTGTGGAGAAGGGAACACTGGAGTGAGGAGAATAAAAATAAACTTCTATGATCATAAATGTTGTGTTTATTCTGAGTAAATTAAGAACCTTAATTTGACATAAATTTACCTTAATTGTCTCACTTGAGTATATATCCTGCAGCAATAATAAAATCACGCACAAATTCACCATTTTATTGTTTGGGTATGTGTAGAATGTGTATGTATACTGTGCTGTATTTTATTGTTTGGGTATGTGTAGAATATGTAACTATACTGCGCTGTATTTTATTGTTTGGGTATGTGTAGAATGTGTAACTATACTGTGCTGTATTTTATTGTTTGGGTATGTGTAGAATATGTAACTATACTGCGCTGTATTTTATTGTTTGGGTATGTGTAGAATGTGTAACTATTCTGCGCTGTATTTTTTTTTCGTGCTGGTGTATTTGGTTTCGGCCAGGACGTTCAGATTTGCAGTTACCACCAACTTTTCAAAGACGTTAAAATTATGCGCGCAAACGTCGTTCGTAAAAAGATGCACATCGATTGTAATACCATATGCGTACCAGCGCACAAACGCATTTGCGCTCACATAACTGTTAAGTATAGGATAGTATAGGAACACTGGAGTGATGAGAATAAAAAGAAACTTCTATGATCATAAACGTCGTGTTTATTCTGAGTAACATTAAGAACCTTAATTGACATAAATTTACCTTAATTGTCTCACTTGAGTATACATCGTGCAGCAATAATAAAATCACGCACAAATTCACCATTTTATTGTTTGGGTATGTGTAGAATGTGTAACTATACTGTGCCGTATTTTATGGTTTGGGTATGTGTAGAATGTGTAACTATACTGTGCTGTATTTTATGGTTTGGGTATGTGTAGAATGTGTAACTATACTGTGCTGTATTTTATGGTTTGGGTATGTGTAGAATGTGTAACTATACTGTGCTGTATTTTATGGTTTGGGTATGTGTAGAATGTGTAACTATACTGTGCTGTATTTTATTGTTTGGGTATGTGTAGAATGTGTAACTATACTGTGCTGTATTTTATGGTTTGGGTATGTGTAGAATGTGTAACTATACTGTGCTGTATTTTATGGTTTGGGTATGTGTAGAATGTGTAACTATACTGTGCTGTATTTTATTGTTTGGGTATGTGTAGAATGTGTAACTATACTGTGCTGTATTTTATGGTTTGGGTATGTGTAGAATGTGTAACTATACTGTGCTGTATTTTATGGTTTGGGTATGTGTAGAATGTGTAACTATACTGTGCTGTATTTTATGGTTTGGGTATGTGTAGAATGTGTAACTATACTGCGCTGTATTTTTTTTTCGTGCTGGTGTATTTGGTTTCGGCCAGTATGTTCAGATTTGCCGTTACCACCAACTTTTCAAAGACGTTAAAATTATGGGCGCAAACGTCGTTCGTAAAAAGATGCACATCGATTGTAATACCATCCGCGTACCAGCGCACAAACGCATTTGCGCTCACAATGTTAAGTATAGGACGTGCACAGTTCATCACGCTCGCGCAGGTCCATCCACGTTAAATGATAACGCGCATAGTTCGCGCCAACTTTGTAATACGACATTCAGCGCAAAGGGTTTTGCCCCTCGCGCAAATGCGCATTTGTGCACGCAAAACCAAATGCGCGAAGAATGTAATAGGGGCCTGTGTATGGTGTGTGTGCTGTGTGTGTGTAATGTGAGTGCGCATTGTGTGGTTATACAGTGTGTATGCTGTGTGTGTGTAATGTGAGCGTTGTGTGACTATACAGTGTGTATGCTGAGTGTGTGTAATATGAGTGAGCGTTGTGTGGTTAAACAGTGTATGGTGTGTGTAATGAGAGTGAGCGTTGTGTGATTATACTGTGTGTGTGTAATGAGAGTGTGCATTGTGTGATTATACAGTATGTATGGTGTGTGATGAGAGTGAGCGTAATGTGGTTATACAGTATGTATGGTGTGTGTGTTGTGACGGGTTCACTCGGGGCAGGCTATGTGAGGGCCGGTACCTGAGTAGAAGGCTGGAAGTAGCCACCTTCCCAGTTCAGGGTTAACTGAGTGATTGCTCATTCACCACAGCTGCCCCACCCTTCCCTATAAGAAGTCTCAGTTCCTTCCAGTTCATTGAGGGGTTTGGAGACAGAAGGAGGAAGGAGTTGGAGACTGTGGTGAAAAAGTAAGGAATCTGTTATATTGGAAAGTGTGTTTTGTTTTACTGGGGGAACCCGTTTAGTGGGCCCAGGAGTAGACAGGTTTGTCTGTTGTCAGTTAGCCTCCCAAAAGGGAATAGGATTTCTTTTTTTTGTTGTTTATTTTCTCTGTTTGTGGAAAACCCCTTTGCTGCTGCAAAAAAAAACGCTTAGAAAACCCACGTTGCTGTGTCCGCAGTACCTGCTTCTCCACAAGTGGTGGCAGTGGTGGGATGGGACGGTAAGGCTGAGGAGGCCTTTGGCGATCTGCGCTCTGCGTTATGTGACCGGCCCATCCTCGTAGCACCGGACTTCGGGACTGAGTTCTTCCTGCAGACGGATGCCTCAGAGGTTGGTTTGGGGGCTGTGCTCTCGCAGTATGTGGATGGTGAGGAGCATCCGGTATTTTACCTGAGCAGGAAACTGCTGCCCCGGGAACAACGCTATGCCGTGATCGAGAAGGAGTGTCTGGCGATTAAATGGGCCACAGAGATGCTACGGTACTATTTACTGGGCAGGCAGTTTACCCTGGTCACTGACCACACCCCTCTGAGGTGAATGCACAGTAACCGGGACCGCAATTCCCGGATCCTTCGGTGGTTCCTCTCCTTACAGCCCTTCAAGTTTGTGGTGCAGCACAGGGCGGGCCTTCTCCACGGCAACGCCGATGCGCTGTCTCGGGCCCATGGGCTCTCCGCTATGGTCGCTTCTCACCCTGGTGTTGCGCTGGGGAGGGGGATGTGTGACGGGTTCACTCGGGGCAGGCTATGTGAGGGCCGGTACCTGAGTAGAAGGCTGGAAGTAGCCACCTTCCCAGTTCAGGGTTAACTGAGTGATTGCTCATTTACCACAGCTGCCCCACCCTTCCCTATAAGAAGTCTCAGTTCCTTCCAGTTCATTGAGGGGTTTGGAGACAGAAGGAGGAAGGAGTTGGAGACTGTGGTGGAAAAAGTAAGGAATCTGTTATATTGGAAAGTGTGTTTTGTTTTACTGGGGGAACCCGTTTAGTGGGCCCAGGAGTAGACAGGTTTGTCTGTTGTCAGGTAGCCTCCCAATAGGGAATAGGATTTCTTTTTTTTGTTGTTTATTTTCTCTGTTTGTGGAAAACCCCTTTGCTGCTGCAAATAAAAAACGCTTAGAAAACCCACGTTGCCGTGTCCGCAGTACCTGCTTCTCCACAGTGTGTAATGAGAGTGAGCGTTGTGTGGTTATACAGTGTATGGTGTGTGTGTATGGTGTTTGTGTGTGTGTGTAGTGAGAGTGTGCATTTTGTGGTTATACAGTGTGTATAGTGTGTGTGTAATGAGAGTGCGCGTTGTGTGGTTATACAGTGTGTATGTGTGTGTGTGTGTAATGTGAGTGTGGGTTGTGTGGTTATACAGTGTGTATGGTGTGTGTGTGTGTAATGAGAGTGTGCATTGTGTGATTATACAGTGTGTGTGTAATGTGAGTGTGCGTTGTGTGGTTTTACAGTGTGTATGGTGTGTGTTTGTAATGTGAGTGTGGGTTGTGTGGTTATACAGTGTGTATGGTGTGTGTGTGTGTAATGTGAGTGTGCGTTGTGTGGTTTTACAGTGTGTATGGTGTGTGTGTGTGTAATGTGAGTGCGTGTTGTTTGGTTTACAGTATGTATGGTGTGTGTGTGTGTAATGTAAGTGTGCGTTGTGTGGTTATACAGTGTGTATGGTGTGTATTATTATTCTTTATTTATAAAGCGCCAGCATATTCCGCAGCGCTGTACAATAAGCACAGTATAGACAGGGTTACAATACATTGAACAACATTTGACAAACAGTACAGGAGGAGATGAGGCCCTATTCCCGTAGGAACTCACAATCTAGGAGGGTTGGGGTTGGAAACAGGAGGAGAGGACTGTAAGGTGAGAGTGATTGATGGTTGCGTCAGTGAGTTGGGTGGTAGGCTTCCCTAAATAGGAATGTTTTAAGGGAGCGTTGAAGGAAGAGAAGTTAGGGGAAAGTCTGACAGTACGAGGGAGAGCATTCCAGAGAGTGGGGGCTGCGCGTGAGAAATCCTGCAGTCTATCATGGGAAGAGGTGATGCGGGGAGAAGCTAGGCGCAGGTCACTGTTTGACCTTAGGGAGCGGGCTGGGGTGTATTTGGTGATTAGTGAGGACAGGTAGTGGGGAGCCGAGTTAGTGAGGGTTTTGTAGGTAAGGATAAGGATTTTGAACTTAATTCTGCAGTGGATGGGGAGCCAGTGAAGGGACTCGCAGAGGGGAGCGGCAGACACAGAGCGGCGGGTATGTGTAATGTGAGTGCGCGTTGTGTGGTTATATGGTGTGTATGTGTAATGTGAGTGCGCGTTGTGTGGTTATATGGTGTGTGTGTGTAATGTGAGTGCGCGTTGTGTGGTTATACAGTGTGTATGGTGTGTATGTGTAATGTGAGTGCGCGTTGTGTGGTTTACAGTATGTATGGTGTGTATGTGTAATGTGAGTGTGCGTTGTGTGGTTATATGGTGTGTGTGTGTAATGTGAGTGTGCGTTGTGTGGTTATACAGTGTGTATGTGTAATGTGAGTGTGCGTTGTTTGGTTTACAGTATGTATGGTGTGTGTTTGTAATGTGAGTGTGCGTTGTGTGGTTATATGGTGTGTGTGTGTAATGTGAGTGTGCGTTGTGTGGTTATATGGTGTGTGTGTGTGTAATGTGAGTGTGCGTTGTGTGGTTATATGGTGTGTGTGTAATGTGAGTGTGCGTTGTGTGGTTATATGGTGTGTGTGTGTAATGTGCGTGTGCGTTGTTTGGTTATACAGTGTGTATGGTGTGTGTTTGTAATGTGAGTGCGCGTTGTGTGGTTATATGGTGTGTATGTGTAATGTGAGTGCGCGTTGTGTGGTTATATGGTGTGTGTGTGTAATGTGAGTGTGCGTTGTGTGGTTATATGGTGTGTGTTTGTAATGTGAGTGTGCGTTGTTTGGTTTTACAGTGTGTATGGTGTGTGTTTGTAATGTGAGTGTGCGTTTTGGGGCTGTAGGGGAGACATTTGGAGGCCGAAGTCTTTTCCTAGAAGTCGCTGACCTCCTCCTCCATCGCTTGCTTCTCCTCACGTCTGACCTGATAACTGACCCCTGTCTGCTCTTTCCTCCAGCGGCGTCTGATCTGGTGCTACACTCGGCCTTGGTCCAAGAAACGGCTTACATAGAGGACCGACCCCTACACATGCTATACTGTGCCGCCGAGGAGAACTGCCTGTCCAGCACAGCACGCAATGCCAACTGGCCATACGGACACCGCCGACTGCTGCGATTCTCCTCCCAGATACACAACAACGGACGAGCCGACTTCCGACCAAAGGCTGGGAGACACTCCTGGGTTTGGCACGAGTGCCATAGGTAAAGAGTGGGCATCCTACAGAGTGTGCGGGGGGCACAAGGGGTGGGAACACAAGGTGGAGAGGAGGGAGAAGACTGGGAAAGCGGAGACCTGTAATTCTGGAAAGGTCAGCTTGGGTGGAGGCGCATCCAGGTTACTGAGGAAAGGGCAGATGTTAAAACGGGCGCTGAGGTTTTGGTGCTGATCATCTACAGACGCCATTCTACCACAACCAAAAAACTCTACAGAGGGAGCAGAGGCAGAGATGGACGAGACGATTCGGGGAGTGGAGAGCATTAGATTCAGGAAGGATGGTTGGAAGCAGAGCGTTACACAAGACAGAGAAATCATTACAACATACACGGGGTGTGAGAGGGCAGCGGGGGGAGCATGGAAAGGATTGAGTGGGGGCATTAGCGTGTTTGAGGGGCTTTCTGGAGCCAGTCTATACAGGGAGTGAGGTTCTCTTGTGTCACCTCCTGTGTCCGCTCACATTCTGTGTGTTGCCCTCTGTTTATTGTATGGTTCTAACTCCGGCTTCACAAACCCTAGTGGTCGTCCATTGCTTCTCTGTATTAACACAGGCCTGTGGGAGCTCTGGGACGTGGAGTCTGCTTCGCATACTGTGGCGGTGCATTTGTTTTGTCTTTGTGTCTCTTCATGTGTCTGTTTATGTGAGTGGACATGCAGACACGTATCTCTTCCTCCAGGCATTATCACAGCATGGACATCTTCACTCATTACGACCTCCTGACACCTAACGGCACCAAGGTGGCTGAAGGACACAAGGCGAGCTTCTGCCTGGAGGACTCTGAATGCCAGGAGTGTAAGTAACTGTGACCGCCGTGCCCTGCGGGTGTGCGGAGGCGCCTCCTGCTCCAGCATGCGCTGCTTTAAAACAACCTATAAAAGATATACACTGTATGGACATACCCCTTACAGATTGAATTCAGGTGTTTCCTCCATTTCCACAGGTGTATAACGCACTCTTCCTCACCCTGCAATCTGCATTTACAAGCATTTATAACAGGTGTTATATACAGCTCAGTGACTCCCCGCATGGTGCTGTGATAGGAGCCACCTCCAGTGTAAAGGGACCAATTGGGAAGGGGGAAAAGACTGATGGAATGGGCTGGTCAATCAGCTGTGAAACCTGGGTGACCATTGGGGCAAGGAGAACTTTATGGCATCTAATGATATTTAAGGTCACAGAGGGGTGGGGCAGACCTCTTTAAGGGGAGGGCAGACCTCTCTGACCTTATGAAGTCTGCCCCGCCCCTCTCTGACCTTATAATGGGGTCTGCCCATCTGACCTTAGAGAGAGGGGAGGGACAGACCTCATAAGGTCAGAGAGGGGAGGGACAGACCTCATAAGATCAGAGAGGGGAAGGGCAGACTGCTTTATAAGGTCAGAGAGGGGAGGGACAGACTGTCACGTACTCTCGGCATCCGGTAGCATCCTCCGTGCTGTTAGCTGGCCAAGCGTTGGATAAAATGCACACCGGCGTTGGTCACGTGACAGTCGGAGGGGCAGGGCGCAGAGCTATGACGCTATGCCACTGGGTTTAAATACCCTGCACTCAGACGAGATCGGTGCGCTGACGTTGTTTCGAACCTAGCATTTAGAATTTATTGATCTCTGTGTGTGACCACTTGGCTTTGTATATTGACGATTCTGGTATCTGACCTCTTGGCTTTGTATATTGCAGATTCTGGTACCTGATCTCTTGGCATTGTATATTGCCCATTCTGGTATCTGACCCCTTGGCTTTGTATATTGAGGATTCTGCTACCTGATCTCTTGGCTTTATATATTGACGATTCTGGTATCTGACCTCTTGGCTTTGTATATTGATGATTCTGGTATCTGACCTCTTGGCTTTGTATATTGCCGATTCTGGTATCTGACCCCTTGGCTTCAGCATAAGAATGATTCTTGTGTTGACCTTCGGCTTTGGCAAATATACTATTCTTTATTCCACTCCTGTCTGTGACTTACTATCCACATATATTTATATATTCAACCGACCACTCAAAGGATCGGAAAGGGTAGGGGTGACTCTGCGTATAGGGACCAGTTTCATATATCTGTGGGGAATACGTGACACAGACCACTTGATAAGGTCAGAGAGGGGAGGGGCAGACAGCTTTATATGGTCAGAGAGGGGAGGGGCAGACCCCTTTATAAGGTCAGAGGGGGGAGAGATAGACTGCTTTATATGGTCAGAGAGGGGGAGGTCAGACCGCTTTATATGGTCAGAGAGGGGAGGGGCAGATGGTTTTATATGGTCAGAGAGGGGAGGGGCAGACCTCTTTTATAAGGTCATAGAGGGGAGGGGCAGACCGCTTTATATGGTTAGAGAGGGGAGGGGCAGATGGTTTTATATGGTCAGAGAGAGGGAGGGGCAGACCGCTTAAGGTCAGAGAGGGGGTGAGGTAGACCACTTTATATGGTCAGAGGGGAGGGCAGACCACTTTATATGGTCAGAGAGGGGAGGGGCAGGCCGCTTTATATGGTATCTGACTCCTTGGCTTTGTATATTGCAGATTCTGGTATCTGACTCCTTGGCTTTATATATTGACGATTCTGGTATCTGACCTCTTGGCTTCATATGTTGACGATTCTGGTATCTGATCCCTTGGCTTTGCATATTGACGATTCTGGTATCTGACCTCTTGGCTTTGTATATTGCTGATTCTGGTATCTGACCTCTTGGCTTTGTATATTGCCGATTCTGGTATCTGACCTCTTGGCTTTGTGTATTGATGATTCTGGTATCTGACCTCTTGGCTTTGTGTATTGATGATTCTGGTATCTGACCTCTTGGCTTTGTATATTGCCGATTCTGGTATCTGACCCCTTGGCTTTGTATATTGCCGATTCTGGTACCTGATCTCTTTGCTTTATATATTGACGATTCTGGTATCTGACCTCTTGGATTGTATATTGCTGATTCTGGTATCTGACCTCTTGGCTTTGTATATTGATGATTCTGGTATCTCACTCCTTGGCTTCGGCATAAGAATGATTCTGGTGTTGACCTTCGGCTTTGGCAAATATACGATTCTTTATTCCACTCCTGTCTGTGACTTACTATCCTCATATATTTATATATTCAACCGACCACTCAAAGGATCGGAAAGGGTAGAGATGGGAGGGGCAGACAGCTTTATATGGTCAGAGAGGGGAGGGGCAGACCCCTTTATAAAGGTCAGAGAGGGGGAGAGGTAGACTGCTTTATATGGTCAGAGAGGGGAGGGCAGACGGCTTTATATGGTCTGAGAGGGGAGGGGCAGACGGCTTTATATGGTCAGAGAGGGGAGGGGCAGACCACTTTGTATAGTGCAGATTCTGGTATCTGACCCCTTGGCTTTGTATATTGCAGATTCTGGTATCTGACCTCATGGCTTTGTATATTGCCGATTCTGGTATCTGACCTCGTGGCTTTGTATATTACAGATTCTGGTATCTGACCGCTTGGCTTTGTATATTGCCGATTCTGGTATCTGACCTCTTGGCTTTGTATATTGACGTTTCTGGTATCTGACCTCTTGGCTTTGTATATTGATGATTCTGTATCTGACCTCTTGCCTTTGTATTTTGCAGATTCTAGTACCTGACCTCTTGCCTTTGTATATTGCAGATTCTGGTACCTGATCTCTTGGCTTTGTATATTGCCGATTCTGGTATCTGACCTCTTGGCTTTGTACATTGATGATTCTGGTATCTGACCTCTTGGCTTTGTATATTGCCGATTCTGTTATCTGACCTCTTGGCTTTGTGTATTGATGATTCTGGTATCTGACCTTTTGGCTTTGTATATTGACGATTCTGTATCTGACCTCTTGCCTTTGTATATTGCAGATTCTGGTACCTGACCTCTTGC
This sequence comes from Leptobrachium leishanense, assembly GCA_009667805.1. Lineage (NCBI taxonomy): Eukaryota > Metazoa > Chordata > Amphibia > Anura > Megophryidae > Leptobrachium > Leptobrachium leishanense. Next base: position 539,475,586 of record CM019063.1, read on the forward strand.
CTTTTGTATATTGCAGATTCTGGTACCTGATCTCTTGGCTTTGTATATTGCCGATTCTGGTATCTGACCTCTTGGCTTTGTGTATTGATGATTCTGGTACCTGACCCCTTGGCTTTGTATATTGATGATTCTGGTATCTGACCCCTTGGTTTTGGCATAAGAATGATTCTGGTGTTGACCTTCGGCTTTGGCAAATATACGATTCTTTATTCCACTCCTGTCTGTGACTTACTATCCACATATTTATATATTCAACTGACCACTCAAAGGATCGGAAAGGGTAGGGGTGACTCTGCGTATAGGGACCGGTTTCATATATCTGTGGGGAATACGTGACAGACCTCTTGATAAGGTCAGAGAGGGGAGGGGCAGACCCCTTTTATAAAGGTCAGAGAGGGGGAGAGGTAGACTGCTTTATATAGTCAGAGAGGGGGAGGGCAGATGGCTTTATATGGTTTGAGAGGGGAGGGGCAGATGGCTTTATATGGTCAGAGAGGGGAGGGGCAGACCTCTTTTATAAGGTCAGAGAGGGGGAAGGGCAGACTGCTTAATAAGGTCAGAGGGGGAGGGCAGACCGCTTTATATGGTATCTGACTCCTTTGCTTTGTATAGTGCAGATTCTGGTATCTGACCCCTTGGCTTTGTATATTGCCGATTCTGGTATCTGACCTCTTGGCTTTGTATATTGCTGATTCTGGTATATGTGGTATATGACCTCTTGGCTTTGTATATTGCCGATTCTGGTATCTGACCTCATGGCTTTGTATATTGCAGATTCTGGTATCTGACTTCTTGGCTTTGTATATTGACGATTCTGTATCTGACCTCTTGCCTTTGTATATTGCAGATTCTGGTACCTGACCTCTTGCCTTTGTATATTGCAGATTCTGGTACCTGATCTCTTGGATTTGTATATTGCCGATTCTGGTATCTGACCTCTTGGCTTTGTACATTGATTCTGGTATCTGACCTCTTGGCTTTGTATATTGCCGATTCTGGTATCTGACTTCTTGGCTTTGTGTATTAATGATTCTGGTATCTGACCTTTTGGCTTTGTATATTGACGATTCTGGTATCTGACCCCTTGGCTTTGTATATTTCCGATTCTGGTATCTGACCTCTTGGCTTTGTATATTGCCGATTCTGGTAACTGACCTCTTGGCTTTGTATATTGACGATTCTGTATCTGACCTCTTGGCTTTGTATATTGACGATTCTGTATCTGACCTCTTGCCTTTGTATATTGCTGATTCTTGTATCTGACCTCTTGGCTTTGTATATTGACGATTCTGTATCTGACCTCTTGCCTTTGTATATTGCTGATTCTTGTATCTGACCTCTTGGCTTTGTATATTGATGATTCTGGTATCTGACCCCTTGGCTTTGGCATAAGAATGATTCTGGTGTTGACCTTCGGCTTTGGCAAATATACTATTCTTTATTCCACTCCTGTCCGTGACTTACTATCCACATATTTATATATTCAACTGACCACTCAAAGGATCGGAAAGGGTAGGGGTGACTCTGCGTATAGGGACCGGTTTCATATATCTGTGGGGAATACGTGACAGACCTCTTGATAAGGTCAGAGAGGGGAGGGTCAGACAGCTTTATATGGTCAGAGAGGGGAGGGGTAGACCCCTTTTATAAAGGTCAGAGAGTGGGAGAGACCGCTTTATATGGTCAGAGGGGGAGGGCAGACCACTTTATATGGTCAGAGAGGGGAGGGGCAGGCCACTTTATATGGTATCTGACCCCTTGGCTTTGTATATTGACGATTCTGGTATCTGACCTCATGGCTTTGTATATTGACGATTCTGGTATTTGACCTCTTGGCTTTGTATATTGACGATTCTGGTATCTGACCTCTTGGCTTTATATATTGACGATTCTGGTGTCTGACCTCTTGGCTTTATATATTGACGATTCTGGTATCAGACCTCTTGGCTTTGCATATTGACGATTCTGGTATTTGACCCCTTGGCTTTGTATATTGATGATTCTGGTATCTGACATCTTGGCTTTGTATATTGATGATTCTGGTATCTGATTCCTGACTCTGGCATAAGAATGATTTTAGTGTCTGACTCCTTGACTTTGTATATTGCCGATTCTGGTATCTGACCCCTTGGCTTTGCATATTGACGATTCTGGTACCTAACCTCTTGGCTTTGTATGTTGCTGATTCTCGTATCTGAGCTCTTGGCTTTGTATATTGACGATTCTGGTATCTGATCCCTGGCTCTGGCATAAGAATGATTCTGGTGTCGCCCTTGGCTTTGGCAAATATACAATTCTTTATTTCCCTCCTGTCTGTGACTTACTATCCACATATATTTATATATTCAACCGACCACTCAAAGGATCGCAAAGGGTAGGGGGTGACTTTGCGCATAGGGACCGGTTTCATATATCCGTGGGGAATATGGGATGAAAACATAATTTTGCCTCTGTATAAATCAATGGTCAGACACACCTTTAATATGCCGTGCGATTTTGGGCACCTGTCTAAAAAAAGGATATTGTAGCGCTAAAAAAAGTGCAGAGACGGGCAACTAAATTAATAAGGGGAATGGAAGGGTTAAGTTATGAGGAAAGACTAACAAGCTTAAACCTGTTTAGTTTAGAGAAAAGGCGCCTTAGAGGGGATCTGATAACCTTATATAAATATATACGGGGCCATTATCAACCATTGTCTGATAACCTATTCATTAACAGGACTATACATAGGACAAGGGGTCATCCATTTAGACTGGAAGAAAGAAAATTTAGCTTAAAGCATAGGAAGGGTTATTTTACGGTGAGAACAATAAAGCTGTGGAATTCTCTGCCTGTTGAGGTGGTTGGGTCAGAGTCTGTACAGACTTTTAAAAAACGACTGGATGACTTCCGGCAGACACAGAATATTAAGGGTTATAATATTTAATATGTGGGTAAAAGCTTCTTGATCCAAGGAGAAATCTGACGCCATTCTGGGGTCAAGAAGGAATGTTTCCTAGTGTGTTGCATATTGGCGAGCATGCAGACTGGGTTTTTTGCCTTCTTTTGGATCAACAGCTTTAGGTGATGTGGGAGAGGCAGAACCCGATGGACGATTTTTTAGCCTATGTAACTATGTGACACAGACCTCTTGATAAGGTCAGAGAGGGGGAGAGGCAGACCGCTTTATATGGTCAGAGAGGGGAGGGGTAGACCTCTTTGTAAGGTCATAAAGGGGGAGGGGCAGACCTCATTATAAGGTCAGAGGGGGTGGGGCAGTCCTCTTTGCTCCTGGACAGCCTGAGATCAACAGCAAAGAAATTCCAGCAGCAAAGAACTTTACAAACCCACCCCCCCCCAAAAAAAGAAGAAATTCCATATTACGGTTGACCCGGATGTCCAGTCACTGCTGGCGCAATTGTGGCCACATGCGGTGGATCAGAGTACTAGGCTGCTGGACCTGTTGGATGATGATCCCAATGCAGCCAAAGTTTCCTTGCCAGTGTTAGATCTCTGATTGTGGAGAAGACAGCGGTCTTCCCGACCTCCAATGCTTCTTAGCCCGAGTCCTCAGGTTCGAGCATGTCAGCGACATCTGGACTTCTCCATGGCACTTCTTCCAGAGATGCCGCCGAGATTGGTGAGCTGCAGTTTATCTAAGGGCCCATCATGGCGACTCAGACAACTCAGCAGAGCTGCCGCTCTCGCAGTTCCCTGGCCGCCCCTACTTCTCTTGCTGGAGATGAGGAACCTGGGCGAAGGGTTGTGAGGTGGGTGGATGGCCCCGCCACCGGCAATATCAGCAGCATCACACTGTGCGCTGGGTCGCTCGTACGCCCCACCCACAGAAAATTTTCAGTCTGCACCAGCTCCATCTGCATGAATGGTGCATGAGCCCCTCCCACAAAATGGTGGTCAACCCGAAAATTTTCAAAACTCGCTGGCGAACTGCGCAGATTAATTATCCCACAAGACACGGAGGCGAGTATTATGCTATCTTTTCATTACTTAAGCCGATAGCAGCAAAGAAAATCTCTCAAATACAACAACAAAAGTATTTAGAGAGAAAAAATACAGTTTAACAATACATATAACAATAGCAGGTAATGGGACAGTCCAGCTCCCTGCTGTCCAATCGTCCAGTAGACCGCTCCATAAATTCCCTGGTAACCCATGGCTCCTCCTCTTTTCTTTGCTGCTCGCCGAGATAAGATGAGTATTAGCAGCAAACTCAATATTAAAATGGTTTTGCAGTTTCACTGTACTTTATTGTCTTTATTTAGTGTGTATATATATTTTCATTTGATACACTAGATATACACACACTGTTAGATTGTGTTTTATATATATATATATTTATTGTCAGTCCGTTTAGGGACTTTATGTACAGGCACTAGGTATGTCATTTTTTGGTCTTTGACTTATTTGGGGACTGTCTTTATTTTTTTCATTTCCCAACGTTTTATTTCCCTTGGGGGAGACGAGTCCGTCTTTCCGGCGGCTTTCTGTAGTGGTTGACGCCTCCTCTTTACCTCCATCATTAGGAGAGGTTTTTCTGTGTATTTTGGGAGGATTGTGTTTATTGTCTGTTAGTCTCGCCAGGGTTGTTCCCATTGTTTCCTCCGGGGAGACGGGTCCGTCTCTCCGGCGGTTTCACTTTCTGTGGGGATTTGGTGCCTCCCCTGCAGCTGTTCCTGATGAGAGGCGCGGCTTCGCGCCACTGCTCTGAGGTAACGCTCGCGGCGGTTCGCTCATTGCACGGAACACTGCGGATTGTTGCCTCGGGAAACTTACCATTAAAATGAGTTAAGTGAAATAAGTAATTAAAAATAAATAAAATAAGTGGTTTATGACTAACTCGAACCTGCCTGTTCCCCAGGTGCCCTCGTTCTTATGCCCACGTTTTCCCCTCATACTTGGAGTATAATATGGTTAAAATGTCTAGAGAATCTCTCAGCCAGACGTTCATTTATAATTTCCCCAACTTCAGATAGATTTTTATCTAGTGATTCCTGACAGGATAATGAGGTCCCTGAGACTTCAATGAGGGAGAAGAGAAACTCCCAAAATATATCCCTCATAAAACCTACGTCTACCCGTACTTGTAATGAATTTCCACAGCACATCACTGTGACGAAAAAAGGAGCCAGTTAACTCCGGCTGACAAAGAAAGTGGAAGCGCGCTAGAGGCGCAAAGATACCGGCAGCTCCTCAGAACATTCTAGAGAGGAAGCAATGTCAGATTCTGAGGTGAATTCCTCTGAGCCGGAGTACGATCCGGTCTCCTCTCCTGAGGCCTCACATTCAGTTTCCTCACCTGATTCCACTGATTCTAAAAACCGCTTATTGATCCGGTAGATGCTGTAAGAAATTCAATGTTTGTACCAGAGCAATTAAAACATCCCCGGTCAGTGGAATGGACACACATAGAGCATGTGGCTGGTTATATAGAACAGCATATCCGTATGTCAATGGATAAACAAACCAGAAGTAATTTGAGGGCTGAGTGTCCAGCCCCAACTTTGTCACATAAGCTTAATGTAACCCCGAGTTAGATCCCGAAATTATTCACATCCTTAACCAGTCAAATTGGTCCCGAAAAAGGGGAGTAGAGGCACCTTAAGGGGTGTCATGATAAATTGTTTGATTTGTAGGTCCATTGGCAAATATTAATGGATTCGATTGAGGTTTCTCTTCACTAATGAAAACCAGTCCTGTTTGAACACAGGGGCCGAGTACAGAGATTAGTCTGTGTTTTTGGTAACATAACACAGCTTTATCAAGCGAAAAGGAGACGCTCAATTCTCCTCAGGATCCACCCTAAAGTGGCCACCTTAGCGCATAATAAACTGTTGGCGCTATATAAATGATAATAATAATAATGAGCCTGGTCCCAATGCTGAGGGTCCGTTATTTGGAGAAGACATCTTCAAGGAGATGACCGAATATACAAGGTCCTCCTTGACCACAGGTGAGATGAAGGCTAATATCAGGAAAGCTTTCTCGAATAGTTTTTTCGTCAAACCTTATTCCTCCTCAAGAGGCTCCTTTAAATCCTCTTAACTAGAGCCCCAAAAGGACCCCACCTTTTATTCCACAATGGACCAGAATTTCACCGTCAAAGTGGTTACAGGGGTTCGAGAAGATCAGGATTTTTGGTGAGTATAATTTCACACCAACATCCCAAGGCGGAGAATTCTGCCCAGTATCAATCTGAAGAAAGAACACCTAAACGAGTACGTTGTGTACAATCATTACTAAAATGGAAGACATTCCATCATTAAAAGGAGTTTATCTCCACAAGATTGGATGGTCAATATAGACCTAAAAGACACTTATCTGACAATCCCAATAAACTACAAAATATCGGTCCTTACACCGACACAGTCTATCGCATTTCTAGGCGTCACCGTAACTACGATGGAGATGTCTCTTCCTCTGCCTTCAGACAAAGTTCGGCTGATTCACAGAGAAATCAGATGTCTTCTATCTGCAGAAAAATTCTCTGAGATGGTTAGCTCACCTCCTGGGCCTACTCTCCGCAGCAATACAAGTGGTCTTTACAGGACCGCTTTATTGTCGAGCTCTTCAATGTCTGAAAGCACGATTTCTGCGGAGGAGATGGCTTTATCCAGATTGCATCTCTCTGGATGACGAGTCGAAGTTGGAGACGCAATGGTGGCTAAATCATTTAGGCTGGGGTCAGACGAGCGTAGGGTTCACGTCCGTGATTGCGCCTAAAAGTACGTCCGTGATAGCATGACAGAAAGCCCATCGGAGCCTGTTACACGAAGTACGTCCGCACTGAACTGCGGACGCACAACGGCCGTGGCCCACGGACGCAAGGCAGGCAAGAACGTACAACCCCTAGAACGGCCGCACAAAGTGCGCTGCGTCCGCAACGTCTGCATAGCTGTGTGTGTGAGTGATGGAACGTGGTCAGACGGACTGCATTTATACGTCCAGCATTTTTCACGGACAAAATGGTTTTGCTTTTTAATTTATTTTCCCTCCTACATCCGTCAAAATATACATCAGTGAATAAACGGACTGTCTGGCCACTACTGCGTCTTCCGTACTGACGTACGTCCGTGTGCACGGACGTACAGTCCGTAGAAATCACGCTCGTCTGACCCTAGCCTTAGAGTCATGGAACAGCAAAGCCATCATCCATCCAACTCCAGAGTTGGTTATAGAGTCAGACGCCAGCAGATCTGGTTGGGGTGCGCTGCGGATCACTTTCCACAGGTGTCAGTTGGGTTTCCACAGAGATAGGATTGTATATAATGGTTTAGAACTCCTTGCAGGATTGTTTGCTATTCAAGTTTTATTAAGCATTTCCAGACGAGTTCCATACTCCTGAAGATGGACAACCTGTCCGCTGTGCGTCATATAAACCTTATAGGTGACCCCAGGTCTAAACCGTTGGATCGAATCTTTTGAGGATTTTGCCGGCCTCACAATCTCTCAGTCCAGACCAATACATTCCAGGGTTCAGCAATGTGATGGCGGACTGGAATTCAAGGTATCTGATAGACTCCAGCAATTGGAGATTAGACACCAGGGTATTTGCCAGTATGTCATCCCTCTGGGGTCCCTTCTCTATAGATCTGTTGGCTTCTCGCCTTAATATTCCTTTACCACAATACTACTGTTGGAGACCAGACCCCATGGCTTTGGCCACGGATGCTCTGGTCCAGACCTGGACGCTAGGGACGCGTTACGCTTTCCCTCTATTCATTCTCATTTCAACAATAATAAGACTAGTACAAGTACAATTAGCTACAATAGTGCTCATAACACCCTATGGAGGTCTCAACCATGGTTCCCGCACCTACTGAAACTGTGGACATTCCCAGGCTAATTCGTGTCCCATCGTCCACCCTGGGAGACCCGGAGGGAACACTTCAGAATTCTTTGAGTCTTCACTCATTTTTTAAGCTGTTAAGTGTAATATCAGGGGTCACTGACCTTCAGTCAACATTTCGGATGCATCTGCCTCCTTTTTGTCGAGTTCCTGGGCCCTCTCTACTAGGAGGAGATATGGTACTGCATGGAACTCATGGGTTTCTTGGTGCATGGAACATCAAGTTGATTCCATATCAGTTCCTTGGTAACTTGTTTAGTTTCTTCACACATCTATTTGAGGATAGTAAAGCGTATCGTCCGATTAATAACCTCAGATCGGAGATATCTGCTTCACATCAGGGTTTTATTGGTATTCCTGCCGGGAAGCACCCCATTACATGTAGGTTTTTGAAGGGTATACAGTGTAACGACCCCTCGTTCCCGTTATTCTAACATCTGGGATGTCATTCTAGTTAATTTCTGGATAAGTGGCAGAGAATGAAACTCTGTCTATTAAACTGATTTCTGTGAAATTGCTTGATTTCCTGCAATAGAGTCTCACACGTTCGATCCCTAAACTTAACGGGAAGAAGTTTTACCCGACACGGGGAGAAATGTTTAGTTTTCCTATAGGACAAGGACTTCATTGCCAGAGGTCTTCTATCCAGTTTTGCCACAGCGTCCTGTCCTTTACCCAGTAATTGTTTTAAAGAATATGGAAGAGTTTCTGCCCCTAACGGGTCACTCCAATCCCAACGCTTATTCATATCCTTACGCAAACCATACAATTCTGTAACTTCCACCACACTCGCTGGGTGGGTTAAATGGATCAAGTCAGGAGCTGGTGTAGTCGTGTCCATGTTCGGAGCTCATTCATCCCGGAGTGCTTCTGCTTCCGAGGTTTTTTCTTCCGTGGATGTCGTCCTGTAGACATCTTAAATCAGCAGACTGGCCCAGAGAATCCACCTTTAGGGAGTGTTATTTTAATCCAGTGTGTCACATGTCACTATCACTAATTAATTAAGCTTTGAACTAGCATAATAAGAGCCTCCGTGTCTTGTGGGATAATTCCCAGATTCCCCTATTATCATGACGGGGAATCATAATTATAATAAAGACACGGAGGCGAGTATTATCCCGCCCGAAAATTGGGTTATTCCCACCCTTTATATTTGGTTATTAGGTTTTGATGTTTCAATAGTCATTACGGATTTTTTCAAACCTTCTTAAAGGAACACTCTACTCAAAAATCACCCCCCCCCGTTTTTTTATCCTAATCTATCCCTATTCCCTTAATAAATAGGTTTGTTTTTTTTTGTGTAACTGTAATACTTACCCTAAAATCCACTTCTTTCCAGCGGCGTCTTTTTTTTTATTTATACTCGCCTCCCTCCTCTTCCGCTCCCGTCCTTCTTGCATTGTACTTGCCTTCTGGTTTACGTGAGAAGCGCACATGCGCGCCTCTCACGTAAGCCAGCCAATCGGCAGGCTTCCTCCCGGCTCCCTCTGAGGATTAGTGTTGCGTGCAAGAGGATGCGCGCAACACTAACCCTCAGCCGCTGCCGCCAGCTACTGCGGCGAGTTGGAGACGTCATCGCTCTGAAAGCTGAAAGCGCGATGACGTCTCGTACTCGGCAAAAGTCGTCAGAAGCGGGAAATCTGAATCCCGCTCTGCTGACTGACAGCTGGGAGGGTGGAGTAAAGTCCTCCGCCTCTCTCAGCTGTTTTCAGCTTTTTCAGCTGAACTGCTGAGCGGAGGGAGGGGGGACAGAGGGCGGCATACTCCGGGCATCATGACCATCTAATAAAGCTTAGGTGGTCATGTTGCCTAGAGTGTCCCTTTAATATAAGCTCCTTGTGATCTTTAATACATTTATATTCCGACAGCCTAAACTTCATGTCGAAGCTTTCATTGGATGAGGAAGAGATCTTCCGTTGTTCTGTTCTTTGGAGAAGAGCTGAAGCTTCGTGTTGGAGTTTTGCGTTGAAGGATGAATATTCTTCCATGTTTGAGCTTCAAGTTGGAGTCTACGTTGAAGGTTTTAACTTCCTGTTGGAGTTTTTCAAATGATGATTATTCTTCCATGGTTTCGATTTCGCTCAAGAAAATGTTACCCTGTCTCGCATCAAGAAAAGAGGAGGAGCCAAGGGTTACCAGGGAATTTATGGAGCGGTCTACCTGACGATTGGACAGCAGGGAGCTGGACTGTACCATTACCTGCTATTGTTATATGTATTGTTAAACTGTATTTTTTCGCTCTAAATACTTTTGTTGTTGTATTTGAGAGATTTTCTTTGCTGCTATCGGCTTAAGTAAAGAAAAGATAGCATAATACTCGCCTCCGTGTCTTTATTATAATTATGATTCCCCGTCATGATAATAGGGGAATCTGGGAATTCAAAACGTCAGAGAACGGTGTTGATCGTTCTGGTTCACCAGAGTGGAGGCCAGCGCCTCCTATTCAGGGGGCACTGGGGCAGGATCGGCAGAGGAGGCAACGGAGCAGTGCCCAAATGCCAGAATTGCACGATGAACGGTCAGGGCCTATGCTCATTTTCACAGCGGAGGCAGGTGCCTGATCAGGAGACGCAAGATTCACCAGATGACTGGGACTCGGCTGAGTCTGCAGATGGAGCAGACGATCAGAGGACTAAGCAATGGCGGCTATCGCAGAGAGGACGTCACTGTGTGCCAGCACGGAGTGTCTCCAGGGGACTGTCTACCTTGCTGGCAGCACAGCAGTCCAACTTGGGTACAGAGTGGGAGCTTGCAAGGGCCGCAAACGCTACGTCAACGGCAGCTCCAGGGTCGACCAGTTACCAACGGGGTTTATGGAAACCTTGGTTGCCACTTATAAGCATTGGCGAACTGTAGACGAGGCTCACTCCATTGTACAGCCGGCACTTGTGGTCCTGTGGCATTGGCGCCTGCTAATGCAGCAGAGGCTGTGCAGATGGCGACAGAGCTGGGTGTGCAAGCTGCAACAGTAGTGTATCGCGCAGCAGGTTCCGGCGAGTTCAGAAGCGCAAGCTTTAATTTGTGGGGAAAGGGGTCTGCATGTGGCTCGTTTGTTTCTGCAGTGTGTGAGATGTCCCCGTTGGGGTTGCATGTTTTTAACAAGGTGAGGGAGAAAATTTGGATGGGTGAATTTGTGGACTTTTTAACTCAGGTCACCTGACAGGAAGACTATTGATAGGCCCAAGAGAGCACCAGGGGCAGAGAGAGAGAAAGATCAGGACAAACAAAAATCACTTTTGGAAACTGGTTGCACCCCAGGTTTGCCAGCGGCAAGCAAGAAGGGGTACTGCTGGTTATTCAATGAGTCCAATTGCCGATGGGCTTCCTCCTGTCGATTCCGACACGAATGTTCATTTTGTCACAGCCCCAGGGACACTTCCGCATGTCCGACCAACTTCTCATCCCTATGGAGGTGGACTGGACCCACTGCAGGAGCGACGGAGTCACAAACATATGGTGAATGTGGGAGGAGGACTGGTGGGGATTGGATAAAAAGGTGTAGTTCTTTGTGGATGGGTGAAACACTCACCACGCATCCACCAAGGCCCGATTGGCAATAAACGTACTAAACTGGAGGTCCTGGCAGGATCCCGGATGGGGTTCAGAGGTGGGGTCTGAGCGGGACCTGTCAATGGCCGGGCAGGGGACCGCATTAAAGTCACCACTGAGGAGAACCTCGCCGGAAGCATACCTGTCAATGTCATGTAAGGAGGCCCAGACATTAGCGTTGGGTGCGTTAGGGGCACAGACAGTAACCAGGGTCAGTGGCTGGGAGCCCAACACTCCTTGTAACAAGAAAACCCTCCCCGCCCCATCCCCATGTTGAAATTGAACAGTAAATGGACAATCCTTATGAATCAAACCAGACACCCCTTTATGTTTGCAGAGCGAGCAGGAGGAATACACTGAAGGGTAGCGGGGGGTCACGGAGCCTGGTAGAGTCAGATCTGGGCAATTTCGTCGCCTGAATAAAGGCAATATTAACAGGTTTCCTACGTAAATCACGGAACAAGAGCCTGCGCTTATTTGGAGAATTTAAAACCTTCACGTTAAGTGAAAGGAAGTTCACTGGGATCAGCATCATATATGGGAAGGGGTGGCCGCTCCCTCTTTACCGCTCAGTGCCAGTGGTGGAGGGCAGGCCCGGATTAAGATATCTATGGGGCAGGAGCTGAATATTTTGGTGGCTATTTTTGGATTTTAATGAAATGAAAACACACTTTAGGTTATTTAGTAGTGCAGATATGGGTATATCTATCCAGGCGGATACGGGTATATGTAACCAGGCGGATACGGGTATATGTAACCAGGCGGATACGGGTATATGTAACCAGGCAGATACGGGTATATGTAACCAGGCAGATACGGGTATATGTAACCAGGCGGATACGGGTATATGTAACCAGGCGGATACGGGTATATCTATCCAGGCGGATACGGGTATATGTAACCAGGCGGATACGGGTATATGTAACCAGGCTGATACGGGTATATGTAACCAGGCTGATACGGGTATATGTAACCAGGCGGATACGGGTATATGTAACCAGGCGGATACGGGTATATGTAACCAGGCAGATACGGGTATATGTAACCAGGCTGATACGGGTATATGTAACCAGGCGGATACGGGTATATGTAACCAGGCGGATACGGGTATATGTAACCAGGCTGATACGGCTATATGTAACCAGGCTGATACGGGTATATGTAACCAGGCGGATACGGGTATATGTAACCAGGCTGATACGGGTATATCTATCCAGGCTGATACGGGTATATCTATCCAGGCGGATACGGGTATATGTAACCAGGCGGATACGGGTATATCTATCCAGGCGGATACGGGTATATCTATCCAGGCGGATACGGGTATATCTATCCAGGCGGATACGGCTATATCTATCCAGGCGGATACGGCTATATCTATCCAGGCGGATACGGGTATATCTAGCCAGGCGGATACGGGTATATGTGACTGTGACGGAATGAGGTGTTATCCGTCTGCGGGTGTGCTCCAATCTGACCCCCTCTTGATGGCGTCAGGCCCGACTAACGAGTGTCACGGCACTCGGCGTCTCGAGCGGCCTGAGATGACCCTGGCGTTACTTGGCGAGATGGTGCTGCCGAATTAAGTTGCCCCGTTCTGCGTAGTGGGGAGCTAGGAGACCGCAGAGTGTCTCCTGCACTGTGATTTTAGCGATGAAATGACGACACCAAACGGGGCTGTATGCTTCAAGTCAAACGCAGTTGAACTGACTTTTTACTCAAATGGGACACGGATTTAAACATCTCACACACAAAGGAGACATACCCAGGCTTGAATGGGAACTCAATTTGCATACAATGGCATGCTTGCATCATCAGATTACACACACACAGAGCTAATGTACACAGAAATTAGCATACAATTGAATTTCAACACAGCCTTTCACTCCTAGCAACCAAGGGGAAATATAATACCTTTAAATGCATCACACAATTACACATCTGAATCCACACTCATACAATACAGGATACATGGTAATACATCACACCAATAAAACCAAGTTCGTCTTCTTCGTGTCACAGCTTTGGATTGGCGTGATTCCTGGACAGCGGTGCTTTAAAATGGTTAAGCCGCCTTCGGGTGAGGCATTTAACGAGACGAGCCCCGCTTGATCTCGGTCAGGCGGGGTGACGAGCTCCTGGTTTTGGATCGGTAACTGCCTATTACATGGGTAATAGGGCGGATAACGGAGGAAAAGCACTGCTGGATTACATGGTGTAAATATTTAATAAAGCTGTGGCCCTTTCCAGTTAAGAAGGTGTTGAGTCTTCTTTATATTTAAGGGTTATGGGTCAAGGAGGTCCCAGGTTTAATCAGTCAAGCGTTTACAGGCGCATTCTGTATATAGTCACTGTGTTACATGTTTACAGGTGCATTCTGTATAGTCACTGTGTTACATGTTTACAGGCGCATTCTGTATATAGTCACTGTGTTACATGTTTACAGGCGCATTCTGTATATAGTCACTGTGTTACATGTTTACAGGCGCATTCTGTATATAGTCACTGTGTTACATGTTTACAGACGCATTCTGTATATAGTCACTGTTACATGTTTACAGGTGCATTCTGTATATAGTCACTATGTTACATGTTTACAGGTGCATTCTGTATATAGTCACTGTGTTACATGTTTACAGGTGCATTCTGTATATAGTCACTGTGTTACATGTTTACAGGCACATTCTGTATATAGTCACTATGTTACATGTTTACAGGTGCATTCTGTATATAGTCACTGTGTTACATGTTTACAGGCGCATTCTGTATATAGTCACTGTGTTACATGTTTACAGGCACATTCTGTATATAGTCACTATGTTACATGTTTACAGGCACATTCTGTATATAGTCACTGTTACATGTTTACAGGCGCATTCTGTATATAGTCACTGTTCTGTATTGAGGTATGGTAATAGGGAGCTCATGAGTGACTTAAGACCGGGGGAAGACTTGATGGCGTCTGGGAGTCTGCGGTGCTTACCAATACCATAGTTTTTAAGTGTTTTTTTTCTAACAAGATGCCATATGCTGTGTGTGTGGGTGTGTGTTGAACCTGGAACATAGCTTGGGGCAGCACTTTTCCTGGAGTTGCTGCAAGCATGGATTAGACAGCAAACGGCAGGCATCGATCATGACACCTTCCCTTCCTGATAACAGCGCTGCACTAAATATCTTCCCTTCCTGATAACAGCGCTGCACTAAATACCTTCCCTTCCTGATAACAGCGCTGCACTAACCAAAAAATGAGTAAGTCAGCAAACCCTCAAGGTTGCCGGCTGTTCATCATGGGAGTGTCAAGAGATTGGTCGTGGATTAACCTTTAATGACAAATGACACTCCCAGATCCAAACTAAAACCCAATAAACACATCCATGAGGTTTAGAGGTGTATGATAATGAGCGGCCACTTGTGTTGAACTGGTTTGTTAGCGCAGCTACAATACGAGAACAAACTTCAAACTGCATATTGGGCTCATCACCTGAAAGGCCGGTACCTGTACGGTATTAAACCTGACACAAGGGGATCCAATCATTAGGGGATCATTGCTCAGCCGCCGTGACGGAGGATAAAATAATTTACAGTTAGAAAATGTCTGTCAAGCAGCAGCACATTAGGATTGGGATGGAGGAAGCCGAAAACAAGGACAGACCCTCTTTATGTGTTAATGACCACATTGAGCACCACATTCCCAGAAACAGCATTGTTAGACACAAGGACGTTTAGGCTGGGGTCAGATGAGCGCAGGGATCACGTCCGTGTTGCCGCACAATTTAATGTCCGTGGTAGCATACAATTATGATCAATAGACCCACACACACACGAAGAGCGGCCGCACAACGGACGCAGCAAACGGACGCAAGTTAGGCAAGAACGTAAAACTGCTAGAACAGACCTGTGGAGTGCGACGCGTCCGCATAGCTTTGTGTGTGAGTGATGAACGTGGTCAGACGGACTGCATTTATACGCCCAGCATGTATACACCCAGCATTTACACGTCCGGCATTTACACGCCCAGCATTTGCGTCCAGCATTTACACGTCCGGCATTTACACGCCCGGAATTTACGCATCCGGCATTTACACGCCCGGCATTTACACGCCCGGCATTTACACGTTCGGCATTTACACGCCCGGCATTTACACGCCAGGCATTTACACGCCAGGCATTTACACGCCAGGCATTTACACGCCCGGCATTTACACGTCCGGCATTTACACGTCCGGCATTTACACGCCCGGCATTTACACGCCCGGCATTTACACGTCCGGCATTTACACGTCCGGCATTTACACGCCAGGCATTTACACGCCAGGCATTTACACGCCCGGCATTTACACGTCCGGCATTTACACGCCAAGCATTTACACGCCAAGCATTTACACGCCCGGCATTTACACGCCCAGCATTTTTGACGGACAAAATGTTTTTCATATTAATTTATTTTCCATCTACATCAGTCAAAAATAACGTCAGTCACAAAAACAGACCGTGTGGCCACTACCTGGTCATCAGTCAGAAAGTACGTCCGTTGTGCACAGTCTGCACAGAATGCGCTCGTCTGACATTAGCCTTAATCTGCGATAATTGGGAAATGTATGAATGGAGTGTCATGGAGCAGCTTACCACATACACTCCATGGAGACCTCAGCCTTTACCGCCCAGGAAGCAGCCATGGAGACGGCCTGGGTGACCCATCTCGCCAGCGTAGGTTTAGAAACTTTACAGCCTTTAGAAGGTCCTGGGAATAGAATGAAGAGATTGTCGAATCTATGCCACATGGAAAAGCTTTCCAAATAAATGGAGGGGGTTCGTTAGACGTCCGGGCATGAAGTCTTCGCTCCTGGACAAGTGATGGACGGTTTGCAAAACAGTCATTTGTTATAACGGTGGATTATGGGTGAAAGATCAACTTTATCCTGGTGGAGACATTACACAAGGAGGCCTGCAGGTCAAACCACGGACGTGGAGGCTAACGTAACGGATAGAAGACGGTTTTCAGAATATCGATCCATTCAGAAGGAGCTTCTCACAGCAACGTAAGGACATTGTTCATGCACGGAGGCGGCGCTGGATTCCTAAACTCAGGCCACAGCAGAGTGGAAGC
The DNA here is from genome assembly GCA_009667805.1 of Leptobrachium leishanense. Classification (NCBI taxonomy): domain Eukaryota; kingdom Metazoa; phylum Chordata; class Amphibia; order Anura; family Megophryidae; genus Leptobrachium; species Leptobrachium leishanense. Next base: position 539,492,088 of record CM019063.1, read on the forward strand.
CCTGAAAATTCCTCTGGAGAGGATGAGAAGCACAGGAGGATAGAGGCAACGAGTCAATGGCTGCGAAACCTACTCTGATAGTATAAAGGCTAAACCAGACTCAAAGCCTCAATTCCAGGATTTGTCCCACCAGCGCTGTCACAGGGTCACATGAGAGAACAGGACGCCCCGCTGAAAGCTTCTTCCAAATCCAATCCTAGGAGTCAAAGCCCAAAGGGCTGGTATCAAAAGGAGAAGAGATTTTACAAGAGAGTGTCTGAGGAGCTTTGTGATGTCGTCAGTAATGAACGTATTACTTAAAGCCCATGCGCCTGTAGGAATCAGACCTTTATATGGAGTCAGTAATGTCCTACAGCTGCCGTATGTAACCTGGACCGCACAGCGTCATTGCCCTCCTCTCCCTCCATAATGACAAATCTCCCCATTGGAGTAAGTGACCACCATTTCAACGTTTCCTGGATTGAAAGGGCCGAGTCACCCGTCATAACGGGGAAATTCTGTCCAATAAGCAGTCACGCCTTGCTGTGAGTGAAGCATGGCCGGTCAACAGCTCATTAGTGCGTCTTCACCGCAATATAACCAAAGAGGCTAATTCACACCGCGCCAATGTGCACCGTTACTGCAGCTAGAGTGCACCAATGTGCACCGTTACTGCAGCTACTGCATGGTGGGCGTGGATAGTGCATGGCGGGCGTGGATAGTGCATGGCGGGCGTGGATAGTGGGAGTGGATGGTGGGCGTGGATAGGGGGAGTGGATGGTGGGCGTGGATGGTGGGCGTGGATGGTGGGCGTGGATAGTGGATGGCAGGCGTGGATAGTGGGAGTGCATGGTGGGCGTGAATAGTGGAATGCATGGTGGGAGTGGATGGTAGGGGTGGATAGTGGGAGTGCATGGTGGGCGTGGATATTGGGAGTGGATGGTGGATAGTGGGTGGGCGTGGATAGTGGGAGTGGATGGCAGGGGTGGATAGTGGGAGTGGATAGTGATAGTGCATCGCAGGGGTGGATAGTGGGAGTGGACGTGGATATTGGGAGTGCATGGTGGATAGTCGGTGGGAGTGGATAGTGGGAATGCATGGTGGGCATGGATAGTTGGAGTGGATAGTGGGAGAGGATGGCAGGGGTGGATAGTGGGAATGCATGGTGGGCGTGGATAGTGGGAGTGGATAGTGGAGTGCATGGTGGGCGTGGATGGCAGGGGTGGATAGAGGGAGTGGATGGTGGGCGTGGATAGTGGGAGTGGATGGTGGGCGTGGATGGCAGGGGTGGATAGTGGATGGCAGGGGTGGATAGTGGGAGTGGATGTGGGCATGGATAGTGGGGGTGGATGGTGGGCATGGATAGTGGGGGTGGATGGTGGGCGTAGATAGTGGGAGTGGATGGCAGGGGTGGATAGTGGGAGTGCATGGTGGGCGTGGATAGTGGGAATGCATGGTGGGCGTGGATAGTGGGAGTGCATGGTGGGCATGAATGGTGGGCGTGGATAGTGGATGGCAGGGGTGGATAGTGGGAGTGGATGTGGGCATGGATAGTGGGGGTGGATGGTGGGCGTGGATAGTGGGAGTGGATGGCAGGGGTGGATAGTGGGAGTGCATGGTGGGCATGGATAGTGGGAATGCATGGTGGGCGTGGGTAGTGGGAGTGCATGGTGGGCGTGGATAGTGGGAGTGGATAGTGGGAGTGCATGTGGGCGTGGATAGTGGAGTGGATGGCAGGGTTGGATAGTGGGAGTGCATGGTGGGCGTGGATGGCAGGGGTGGATGGTGGGCTTGGATAGTGGGAGTGCATGGTGGGCGTGGATAGTGGGAGTGCATGGTGGGCGTGGATAGTGGGAGTGCATGGCAGGGGTGGATAGTGGGAGTGGATAGTGGGAGTGCATGGGGGGCGTGGATAGTGTGAGTGGATGGCAGGGGTGGATGGTGGGAATGCATGGTGGGAGTGGATGGTGCACGTGGATAGTGGGAGTGCATGGTGGGCGTGGATGGCAGGGGTGGATAGTGGGAGTGCATGGTGGGCGTGGATAGTGGGAGTGGATGGCGGGCATGTATAGTAGGAGGAGTGAATGATGAGGGTGGATAGTGGGAGGAGGGCGGCACTGGGTAGGCAGCTAAGTTGTCCCTGTTCCTCCTTCTGATGTGTGACGGGTTTTACCCTCAGACTTTTCAAAGATCAGATCAATAACTGGTCAAATCGCGTCACTTTTTCTCCTCTTTATCTGAATTCATTTGTGTTTTGCTCTGCCTTGTCGTTCCAGTGGTCAGTAAGAGGTATGAATGTGCCAACTTTGGAGAGCAGGGGATCACCGTGGGGTGCTGGGACTTGTATCGCCATGATATTGATTGTCAGTGGATCGATATCACCGACGTGAAACCTGGGAATTACATTCTACAGGTAAGAGAAGCTCTTCACCGGAGGCCGCCCGCTCTCTGAAATGACCACTCTCCGGTCACCTCTCCACTTTGGCTTGTTATATGTGACCATTTAACATAAATGTCCGAGAAATCCCCTTCCTGGCACCACAAAGACCAAAACCGTGCGCTCCCCGCTATATCCTAAACGTACCACGCCCCGCTACATCCAGACCGTACCACGCCCCGCTACATCCAGACCGCACCGCGCTCCCCGCTGTATCCTGACGGCACCACGGTCCCCACTGTATCCTAACGGCACCACGCTCCCCGCTGTATCCAGACCGCTCCCCGCTGTATCCTGACTGCACCACACTCCCCGCTGTATCCTGACGGCACCACCCTCCCCGCTGTATCCTGAAGGCACCACCCTCCCCGCTGTATCCTGACGGCACCACCCTCCCCGCTGTATCCTGACCGCACCACGCTCCCCGCTGTATCCTGACGGCACCACCCTCCCCGCTGTATCCTGACAGCACCACCCTCCCTGCTGTATCCTGACGGCACCACCCTCCCCGCTGTATCCTGACGGCACCACCCTCCCCGCTGTATCCTGACAGCACCACCCTCCCTGCTGTATCCTGACGGCACCACCCTCCCCGCTGTATCCTGACGGCACCACCCTCCCCGCTGTATCCTGACGGCACTGACGGAACTGTTCTCTTCCGCCTGTCCTGACTCTCCAGACACCCCTTCGTTGCGGTCAGCCCGGCTACTGGGAGTGCTGTCCTCAGCGCCTCGAGCAGCTTGACCCACCTGCTTGTTTCTGTGCCCTGGAGCCATTAGGAATTTCCAGAAGGCCGCTCTGTGCCTTCTGAGGTTGAGTGTGTAGCGTAGCGTAGTTGAAGGAGACACCAGACGCGGCTGTATGTTCCAACAGGATTCTCTCTCTCTGTCTGAGCTCTTTAATGAACAAAAACGCCACAATTTATGCTGAGATCCAACAGCCATAATTTGAATAAATGACCCACATTGACCTACTAAAATGCTAATTACATGATGTCAGATATTTACAATAAACATTCCTCTTTCTTCATATCACACATCATTTACATAATCTATTGTAAAGGAAATCAGTTAGGTTTTGGCTGAGACAATGGTGACTCCCAACCTCTGAGACATGTAAACAGATAGCAGATGAACAAAGAGAAAACCCTTTTGCCTAATCACAAATTACTCAAACCTATTTTACAATCTATACGAAAGAAAGCATTGCACTCGCTGCAGGTAGTATCTTTAAAGAAAACACATTTTTACCTAAAGAAATATAAGTATATTTAAAACTAAAGCTACGCAATTTACACTAAACTAAGTTAAACTAAAACCAAACGATGTAAAATATATTTAAAATCACACGATATGAATAAACATAAAGTCTCTTGGGGTTTGAAGCGGAGCGCCACGTCAGATCCATGACATATGTCCCCCCCTTCCAGAACGGCAGGGCAAGCTTAGATCCCAAACGGATCGCTTGCCACTGACGAGACTTCTCACTTTGTCCCTTTTCTGCGCCATCCTCAAAGTTCCAGGGTGCTGGCGCACAGCACCATCGGTGGGGTCTGATGGTTGCTGCAGGGTTGTGGGTCCATAGTCCCGGGGTAAGAGGCGAGACACCCCTCTTGTCCAGTGCGCCACCCAACAGGCCACCACAGTCCACAGAGAAAAATTGTTCAGTAGTGGCACACTGGGCCTCCTCCCCACATGTCTTTTTCTCCAGCATATTTCTGAAGCCCCAGGACCAGAACCCAGTCAGCATTTACACAGTCCCCAGTCTCTTCTAGTGCTGATGCCCCCCTCCAAAACATTTAAAAGGGGTCCAGCCCACAGCAATCCCCACAATCCTAAAAGGGTGCAATTCTTCCTGGGGCCAGGAATTTGTTAGCTTTTTAGGGTGGTCACTCCCCTGTCCTCTTGGTCTCCTGGGCAGGTGAGAAGAGGTCCCCAGGTTCGTCGGGGACAATGCACACTCTGATAGCAGCACAGCATCCAGCCTCAGAATTTCTCCCAAATCCACTGTGAGCGCAACAGGGTTCTCATTGAACAAAATTAAGTCCACAGGCTGTGTGCATAATCGCTGTCCCCTCAAGCTGGGGATCCGGGTCACCTGTACTGCATCTCGCTTGTGCAGTGGGAAGGAGCGCAGCCTCTTCCCTGACAGCCTGCTGTTTTTTAATCTTGGCGTTCAGCTGTACTTCTAGCTGTAAAGTCTTTGCTTTCAGTTCAGCAACTGAAGCTTGCAGCTCCGCCTGTACCTGATGGTGTAGCTCTGTCTGGAGCCTCTCAATTTCCAGCTGTTGCTGTGCAGTGTACAGCCTGCTTTCAGAGTGTCGCAACTGCTCACCTATACTGTGGCGTTGCTCGGTCTCTGCATCGCACTGCTCCTGAAGCGCTTGACATATTCTTTCCCAGGCAGTGATAGAAGCCTGGAGTTCAGCCTTTCATTCTCGGCACTGACCCTCCAGCTGTTGACATGACTTCTCTAGTAGCTGGGCCTTCTTCGCTCTGCCTCTCCATCTGCTCTCAGTTGGTCATTCAGCAATCTGGCCTTCTTGAGATTCTCGCCTACTCGCTCAGCGTTACTCTGTTCGGCTGTCAGCTTCTCCACCAGCTCCATAATCTGGGATTCCAGGAGACACTTTTCCCCCAAGGCTGTCTGGACTTTTAAAACGCCAATGGCCATGGCCTCCTCTCGCTCCCCAGCAGCATTATCCTTGGCTCGCTCAGCAGCTGTAAGTAAGTCCCGTAAGCCAGTGAGCTCCATCTCCAGGCGCTGTACATTCACCTCTGCATCATCTCTGGATAGTCTCACCTCGTCCAGCTCTCTCTGGCCATCTTGCAGCTCATTTTGCTGGTTCTGTAATGTCTCTGTCAGGGCCATTATCTGTGCTCGAGCAGTGAGCAATTCAGCCTGTAACAAGCTGACCAGATCGTCCATGGTCTGTGTGGCCCCATCTCTCATGAGGGGAACAGCCTGAGTGCCAGTCTCTCTGGTGACCTGATACTGCCCGCTGGAAGATGGCTTAATGCTGTAATCCCCGGGCTCTGACGGCGTTTTGCTCTGGTCTGCTTTGGCTCAGCCACCTCTCTTTTTCTTCTGCTTCCCGCTGGCTGGTGGGGGGAGGCTTCCTCTAGGGGCTTCAGCGACTTGAAACTGGGCTGCAGTTTGCAACCTTTTTAAGTCTATTTCGAGTGCCCATTCCTCAGCAGCGACTCTCTTCAGCACGGGCCAAAAGGCAGAGTCCTCCTAAACGTCCAGGTAGCGCCCCTGGATGCTGCACAATTCTGCATCTCTGGCAGCTTGTGGACTGCCATAATTGTCTCCCCCGTTAAAGTAGATCCATGCTGGGCCAGGACCGCGGAACACATAGCCTGGGGGAGGCTTCTCGTCAGTTTCCCAATCCTCCTCACTCACACATTGCAGCAAGTCCTCGTATTTGCACTCTAGATCGAGTGTGGCACGCAGCCAGTGCACCAACTGGTCTCCATGGCTCACAGTGGGCTGAGGCCCCAACACTTGGGGTCTCCACAGCTGAATGTCCTCTGTGACTCTCTGCTCATAAAGAATAAATGAGCTGTCCTGCTCCATAGTCCTCTGTAGACGGTTTTCTTTCACCGCAGGCAAAAACCTCTTCGGTCTCTCTCAGCGGGGCCACATCTCCATTCGCTCCGGGTTGCACCATAGAAACATAGAAAAATGTCAACAGATAAGAACCTTTCGGCCCATCTAGTCGCCCAATTACATGGATACTTTACCTGGATTTATCTTTTGTTTAGGATAGCCTTATGCCTATCCCATGCCTGCTTAAATTCAATTACTGTTTTGGCCTCTACCACTTCTACTGGAAGACTGTTCCATGTATCCACCACCCTCTCAGTAAAATAATGCTTTCTGATGTTACTTTTAAACCTTTGCCCCTCTAATCTAAGACTATGTCCTCTTGTTTTGCTACTTTGTTTCCTTTTAAATATACTCCCTTCCTCTACCTTGTGGATTCCCTTTACGTATTTAAATGTTTCTATCATATCTCCTCTGTCTCGTCTTTTTTCCAAGCTGTACATGTTAAGATCATTAAGCCTTTCCTGGTAACTTTTCTCCTTCAAGCCGTACACCATTTTAGTAGCCCTTCTCTGAACTCTCTCTAAGATGTCTATATCCTTCTGGAGATACGGTCTCCAGTACTGCACACAGTACTCCAAGTGAGGTCTCACCAGTGCTCTGTACAGTGGCATGAGCACTTCCCTTTTCCTACTGCTAATACAGGCTCTCCCTACACAACCAAGCATTCTGCCAGCATTTCCAAGCATTCTGCCAGCATTTCCTGCTGCTCTATCACATTGACTACTTACCCTTAGATCCTCTGAAATAATAACCCCTAAATCCCTTTCCTCAGATGTTGAGGTTAGGACTGTATCAAATATTCTATATTCAGCCCTTGGGTTTTTACGTCCCAGGTGCATTATCTTGCACTTATCCACATTAAAACTCAATTGCCACAGCTCCGACCATTTTTTTAGTTTACCTAAATCATTTGTCATTTGGCTGATCCCTCCAGGAACGTCAACCCTGTTGCAAATCTTTGTGTCATCAGCAAAAAGACATACTTTTCCATTAATACCTTCTGCAATATCACTAATAAAAATATTAAATAGAATGGGTCCAAGTACTGACCCCTGAGGTACCCCACTGGTAACAAGACCTTGCGCCGAATAAACTCCATTTACCACAACCCTCTGTTGTCTGTCACTCAGCCACTGCCTAATCCATTCAACTATATTGGAATCCAAGCTCAAAGATTGCAATTTATTGATAAGCTTCTATGCGGAACAGTATCAAAAGCCTTACTGAAATCTAAATAAGCAATGTCTACTGCACCACCTGTGTCTATTATTGTTGTTACCCAATCAAAAAAATCAATAAGATTAGTTTGGCATGATCTCCCTGAGGTAAACCCATGTTGTTTCTGATCCTGTAATCTATGTGTTTTTAGATGTTCAACAATCCTTTCCTTTAACATGGTTTCCATTAATTTCCCCACTACTGACGTAAGACTAACTGGCCTATAGTTCCCCGATTCCTCCCTACTACCCTTCTTGTAAATGGGCACAACATTTGCTAATTTCCAGTCTTCTGGGACGACTCCCGTTAACACCACACTTGTGCCTTTGACCCTTACTTCAGTATTCGTTCCTTCCATGCCTCTCCAGCAGGTCCTTCAGGGTGTCCTGCTTGCAGGCTGTATAGTTTGTCATCTCGGGGTGTATTGGTGTTGGAGAGCCTCTATCCACACTGCTTGCCACCAGTGTGACGAAACCGTTCTCTTTCGCCTGTCCTGACTCTCCAGACACCCCTTCGTTGCGGTCAGCCCGGCTACTGGGAGCGCTGTCCTCAGCGCCTCGAGCAGCTTGACCCGCCTGCTTCTGTTTCTCTGCCCTGGAGCCATTAGGAATTTCCAGAAGGCCGCTCTGTGCCTTCTGAGGTTGAGTGGGTAGTGTAGCGTAGTTGAAGGAGACACCAGACGCGGCTGTATGTTCCAACAGGATTCTCTCTCTCTGAGCTCTTTAATGAACAAAAAAACGCCACTACTTTTGCTGAGATCCAACAGCCATAATTTGCATAAATGACATACATTGACCTACTAAAATGCTAATTACATTGTCAGTTTTTTACAATAAACATTCCTCTTTCTTCTTATCACACATCATTTACATAATCTATTGTAAAGGAAATCAGTTAGGTTTTGGCTGAGACAATGGTGACTCCCAACCTCTGAGACATGTAAACAGATAGCAGATGAACGAAGAGAAAACCCTTTTGCCTAACCACAAATTACTCAAACCTATTTTACAATCTATACGAAAGAAAGCATTGCACTCGCTGCAGGTAGTATCTTTAAAAAAAAAACATTTTTACCTACAGGAATATAAGTATATTTAAAACTAAAGCTACGCCATTTTACACTAAACTAATTTAAACTAAAACCAAACGATGTAAAATATATTTAAAATCACACGATACAAATGAACACAAAGTCTCTTGGGGTTTGAAGTGCGGAGCGCCACGTCAGCTCCATGACAGGCACCACCCTCCCCGCTGTATCCTGACGGCACCAAGCTCCCCGCTGTATCCTGACGGCACCAAGCTCCCCGCTGTATCCTGACGGCACCAAGCTCCCCGCTGTATCCTGACGGCACCAAGCTCCCCGCTGTATCCTGACGGCACCAAGCTCCCCGCTGTATCCTGACGGCACCAAGCTCCCCGCTGTATCCTGACCGCACCAAGCTCCCCGCTGTATCCTGACCGCACCAAGCTCCCCGCTGTATCCAGACCCCACCAAGCTCCCCGCTGTATCCTGACCGCACCAAGCTCCCCGCTGTATCCTGATCGCTCCAAGCTCCCCGCTGTATTCTGATCTCCCCAAGCTCCCCGCTGTATCCTGACCGCACCAAGCTCCCCGCTGTATCCTGACCGCACCAAGCTCCCCGCTGTATCCTGACCGCACCAAGCTCCCCGCTGTATCCTGACCGCACCAAGCTCCCCGCTGTATCCTGATCTCACCAAGCTCCCCGCTGTATCCTGACCGCACCACGCTCCTCGCTGTATCCTGACCGCACCAAACTCCCCGCTGTATCCTGATCTCACCAAGCTCCCCGCTGTATCCTGACCGCACCAAGCTCCCCGCTGTATCCTGATCGCACCAAACTCCCCGCTGTATCCTGATCGCACCAAACTCCCCGCTGTATCCTGATCGCACCAAGCTCCCCGCTGTATCCTGACCGCACCAAGCTCCCCGCTATATCCAGACCGCACCAAGCTCCCCGCTGTATCCTGATCTCACCAAGCTCCCCGCTGTATCCAGACAGCACCACGCTCCTCGCTGTATCCAGACCGCACCAAGCTCCCCGCTGTATCCTGATCGCACCAAACTCCCCGCTGTATCCTGATCGCACCAAGCTCCCCGCTGTATCCTGATCGCACCAAACTCCCCGCTGTATCCTGATCGCACCAAGCTCCCCGCTGTATCCTGACCGCACCAAGCTCCCCGCTGTATCCTGATCTCACCAAGCTCCCCGCTATATCCAGACCGCACCAAGCTCCCCGCTGTATCCTGACCGCACCAAGCTCCCCGCTGTATCCTGATCGCACCAAACTCCCCGCTGTATCCTGACCGCACCAAACTCCCCGCTGTATCCTGATCGCACCAAACTCCCCGCTGTATCCTGATCGCACCAAACTCCCCGCTGTATCCTGATCGCACCAAGCTCCCCGCTGTATCCTGACCGCACCAAGCTCCCCGCTATATCCAGACCGCACCAAGCTCCCCGCTGTATCCTGATCTCACCAAGCTCCCCGCTGTATCCAGACCGCACCAAGCTCCCCGCTGCATCCTGATCTCACCAAGCTCCCCGCTGTATCCAGACAGCACCAAGCTCCCCGCTGTATCCTGATCTCACCAAGCTCCTCGCTGTATCCAGACAGCACCACGCTCTTCGCTATATCCAGACCGCACCACGCTCCGCGCTACATCCAGGCTGCACCGCGCTGCCTGCTATATCCTGACCACAGCGCGCTCCCCGCTATATCCTGGAATGTTCTCTCTTTATGAAATTCATATTCTGATTGATAAATGTCTGGATTCTGATGGAAAGACGATGTCTTCTCTTGGCCGGGAATTCCATGGCTTTATTGCTCATGCTTTGTGATGATTGGTTCTTTAATGAGAGATCTTGTGTTAACCATACATTATCCGTCTACCTCACTGAATGGATAAATGGGGGGGGGGGTTAGTCCTGGATAATAGGGAGAGGAGCAGGATCACATGGGAAAATGGATAATGGGGAGAGGACAGGATGACAAGGATAGACTGAATAGCAGGGGTTAGATGGAATGATGGTGAGGATGGCAGGGAGTAGACTGGATAACGGGGGGGGTGGATGAATTGGCGTGAGGAAGGATACCAGGGGTTGAATGACTAACAGGGGGGTGGATGGGATGGCGGGGGTGGGGAATGACAGGGGGTTGATTGGATGGTCGGTGGATACGATTATGGTGGGAGGAGAGCAGTAGCAGTAGGTAGGCTAGATGATTGGGGTGGTGGGGGAGGATGGCACGGGGTGGACTGGATGGTGAAGGGGTGGGAAGGCACGGGTTGGACTGGATGATAGGGGGTGGATGGGATGGCAGCAGGTGGACTGGATGATGGGGTGGATGGCAGGGGGTGGGATGGCATGGGCTGGACGGGATGGTGGTGGACGGGATGGTGAAGGAGGGGTGGGATGGCACGGGCTGGACGGGATGGATTGGATGATGGGGGTGGATGGGATGGTGGTGGACGGGATGGTGAAGGAGGGGTGGGATGGCACGGGCTGGACGATAGGGGGGGGTGGATGGGATGGCAGGGGGTGGTGTCACGGTGGGACAGGCCTGGCATGAGTGCAGAAGGGTGTGAGCCTATTGTGCAGTGAAAACACGAACCAGGACTTATAAACCACCAAGATATATTTGTTATAAACTTCCTTCAAATAAACAAGACGGAATCTAAACCAACAACAGGGATCCAGAACAAAAGTACAATAATAAACTAAACCAGATAACAGGAGGGGTCTGGACACTAAAGGAATAACTAGAGCAGAGCAGAGGTGGATGGCTGAGAGTAATGGGAGTAAAGGAGAACCTAATCTAGAAGCAGCAGGAAGGCAAAAGAAACAAGATGCATAACAAGTAAGAATCAGGCAATGGTACAAAGTATAACAAGCAGGGGGTCTTAAACCAGAACAGGCAAACAAGAATGACAAACTCAATGCAATGAATGAGTAAATGAGGCAGCACCCTTCCTAGGGTGTTGCCTCTTTTTAAAGACAGTTCAAATCAAGCGCAAGAGAGTTCAGGTGTGGCTCCAGGGCTAGAGGTCCAGAATCAATGAAAGTCTAGGAACCAGCATCTTCAATGCATGACAAGGCAATGTTCATAATATCAGAGGGGGCACCAGGCGCACAGAATGTCCAAAATGTCACAGGTGGACTGGATGATGATGGGGGTGAACTGGATGGTGGAAGGGGGGTGTGATGGCACGGGCTGGACTTGGATGATAGTGGGGTGGATGTGGAGGAGTGGTGGGATGGCACGGGCTGGACTGGATGATAGTGGGGTGGATGGGATGATGGGGGAATCCTTCCCCTTGCTGTTTATGTGACACCGGTATCTACTGCCTGACACCCCCCCACTTTCCCTTCTTGTCTGCAGGTTGTCATTAACCCAAACTCCGAGGTGGCTGAAAGTGATTTCACCAATAACGCCATGAAATGCAACTGTAAATATGATGGACACCGCATCTGGATACACAATTGTCACGTTGGTAAGGACATGCTGTTTGTCTGAAATGTACACAATACTAACATCTACACGATTCAATGATCACTGTATGTCCCAGCGTCTATACAATGATCACTGTATGTCCCAGCGTCTATACAATGATCACTGTATGTCCCAGCGTCTATACAATGATCACCGTATGTCCAGCGTCTATACAATGAGCACCGCATGTTCCAGCGTCTATACAATGATCACCGCATGTCCCAGCGTCTATACAATGATCACTGTATGTCCCAGCGTCTATACAATGATCACTGTATGTCCCAGCGTCTATACAATGATCACCGTATGTCCCAGCGTCTATACAATGAGCACCGCATGTTCCAGCGTCTATACAATGATCACCGCATGTCCCAGCGTCTATACAATGATCACCGCATGTCCCAGCGTCTATACAATGATCACTGTATGTCCCAGCGTCTATACAATGATCACCGTATGTCCCAGCATCTATACAATGATCACCGTATGTCCCAGCGTCTATACAATGATCACCGCATGTCCCAGCGTCTATACAATGATCACCGTATGTCCCAGCGTCTATACAATGATCACTGTATGTCCCAGCGTCTATACAATGATCACCACATGTCCCAGTGTCTATACAATGAGCACCGCATGTCCCAGCGTCTATACAATGATCACTGCATGTCCCAGCGTCTATACAATGATCACCGCATGTCCCAGCGTCTATACAATGATCACCGTATGTCCCAGCGTCTATACAATGATCACTGTATGTCCCAGCGTCTATACAATGATCACCGCATGTCCCAGCGTCTATACAATGATCACTGTATGTCCCAGCGTCTATACAATGATCACCACATGTCCCAGTGTCTATACAATGAGCACCGCATGTCCCAGCGTCTATACAATGATCACTGTATGTCCCAGCGTCTATACAATGATCACTGTATGTCCCAGCGTCTATACAATGATCACTGTATGTCCCAGCATCTATACAATGATCACTGTATGTCCCAGCGTCTATACAATGATCACTGTATGTCCCAGCGTCTATACAATGATCACTGTATGTCCCAGCGTCTATACAATGATCACTGTATGTCCCAGCGTCTATACAATGATCACTGTATGTCCGCGTCTATACAATGATCACTGTATGTCCCAGCGTCTATACAATGATCACTGTATGTCCCAGCATCTATACAATGATCACTGTATGTCCCAGAGTCTGTACAATGATCACCGTATGTCCCAGCGTCTATACAATGATCACCGTATGTCCCAGCGTCTATACAATGATCACTGTATGTCCCAGCGTCTATACAATGATCACCGTATGTCCCAGCGTCTATACAATGATCACCGCATGTCCCAGCGTCTATACAATGATCACTGTATGTCCCAGCGTCTATACAATGATCACCACATGTCCCAGGGTCTATACAATGAGCACCGCATGTCCCAGCGTCTATACAATGATCACTGTATGTCCAGCGTCTATACAATGATCACTGTATGTCCCAGCGTCTATACAATGATCACTGTATGTCCCAGCATCTATACATGATCACTGTATGTCCAGCGTCTATACAATGATCACTGTATGTCCCAGCGTCTATACAATGATCACTGTATGTCCCAGCGTCTATACAATGATCACTGTATGTCCCAGCGTCTATACAATGATCACTGTATGTCCCAGCGTCTATACAATGATCACTGTATGTCCCAGCGTCTATACAATGATCACTGTATGTCCCAGCGTCTATACAATGATCACTGTATGTCCCAGCATCTATACAATGATCACTGTATGTCCCAGAGTCTGTACAATGATCACCGTATGTCCCAGCGTCTATACAATGATCACTGTATGTCCCAGCGTCTATACAATGATCACTGTATGTCCAGCGTCTATACAATTGATCACTGTATGTCCCAGCGTCTATACAATGATCACTGTATGTCCCAGCGTCTATACAATGATCACTGTATGTCCCAGCATCTATACAATGATCACTGTATGTCCAGAGTCTGTACAATGACACCGTATGTCCCAGCTCTATACAATGATCACCGTATGTCCCAGCGTATATACAATGATCACTGTATGTCCCAGCGTCTATACAATGATCACCGTATGTCCCAGCGTCTATACAATGATCACCGCATGTCCAGCGTCTATACAATTGATCACTGTATGTCCAGCGTCTATACAATGATCACCACATGTCCCAGGTCTATACAATGAGCACTGCATGTCCCAGCGTCTATACAATGATCACTGTATGTCCCAGCGTCTATACAATGATCACCTGTATGTCCAGCGTCTATACAATGATCACTGTATGTCCCAGCATCTATACAATGATCACTGTATGTCCAGCGTCTATACAATGATCACTGTATGTCCCAGCGTCTATACAATGATCACTGTATGTTCCAGCGTCTATACAATGATCACTGTATGTCCCAGCGTCTATACAATGATCACTGTATGTCCCAGCCGTCTATACAATGATCACTGTATGTCCCAGCGTCTATACAATGATCACTGTATGTCCAGCGTCTATACAATGATCACTGTATGTCCCAGCATCTATACAATGATCACTGTATGTCCAGACATGTACAATGATCACGTATGTCCCAGCGTCCTATACAATGATCACTGTATGTCCCAGCGTCTATACAATGATCACTGTATGTCCCAGCGTCTATACAATGATCACTGTATGTCCCAGTGTCTGTACAATGATCACTGTATGTCCCAGCGTCTATACAATGATCACTGTATGTCCAGTGTCTATACAATGATCACCGCATGTCCCAGTGTCTATACAATGATCACTGTATGTCCCAGCGTCTATACAATGATCACTGTATGTCCAGTGTCTATACAATGATCACTGTATGTCCAGCGTCTATACAATGATCACTGTATGTCCCAGCGTCTATACAATGATCACTGTATGTCCCAGCGTCTATACAATGATCACTGTATGTCCCAGCGTCTATACAATGATCACTGTATGTCCCAGCATCTATACAATGATCACTGTATGTCCCAGCGTCTATACAATGATCACTGTATGTCCAGCGTCTATACAATGATCACTGTATGTCCCAGCGTCTATACAATGATCACTGTATGTCCAGCGTCTATACAATGATCACTGTATGTCCCAGCGTCTATACAATGATCACTGTATGTCCCAGCGTCTATACAATGATCACTGTATGTCCCAGCATCTATACAATGATCACTGTATGTCCCAGCGTCTATACAATGATCACGTATGTCCCAGCGTCTATACAATGATCACCGTATGTCCCAGCGTCTATACAATGATCACTGTATGTCCCAGCGTCTATACATGATCACTGTATGTCCCAGCGTCTATACAATGATCACTGTATGTCCCAGCGTCTATACAATGATCACTGTATGTCCCAGCATCTATACAATGATCACTGTATGTCCCAGCGTCTGTACAATGATCACGTATGTCCCAGCGTCTATACAATGCACACCGTATGTCCCAGTGTCTAACAATGATCACTGTATGCCAGCGTCTATACAATGATCACTGTATGTCCCAGCGTCTATACAATGATCACTGTATGTCCCAGCGTCTATACAATGATCACTGTATGTCCCAGCGTCTATACAATGATCACTGTATGTCCCAGCATCTATACAATGATCACTGTATGTCCCAGCGTCTATACAATGATCACTGTATGTCCCAGCGTCTATACAATGATCACTGTATGTCCCAGCGTCTATACAATGATCACTGTATGTCCCAGCGTCTATACAATGATCACTGTATGTCCCAGTGTCTGTACAATGATCACTGTATGTCCCAGCGTCTGTACAATGATCACTGTATGTCCCAGCGTCTATACAATGATCACTGTATGTCCCAGTGTCTATACAATGATCACTGTATGTCCCAGCGTCTATACAATGATCACTGTATGTCCCAGCGTCTATACAATGATCACTGTATGTCAGCGTCTATACAATGATCACTGTATGTCCCAGCGTCTATACAATGATCACTGTATGTCCCAGCGTCTATACAATGATCACTGTATGTCCCAGCGTCTATACAATGATCACTGTATGTCCCAGCATCTATACAATGATCACTGTATGTCCCAGCGTCTATACAATGATCACTGTATATGTCCCCAGCGTCTATACAATGATCACTGTATGTCCCAGCGTCTATACAATGATCACTGTATGTCCCAGCGTCTATACAATGATCACTGTATGTCCCAGCGTCTATACAATGATCACTGTATGTCCCAGCGTCTATACAATGATCACTGTATGTCCCAGCGTCTATACAATGAGCACCGCATGTCCCAGCGTCTATACAATGAGCACCGCATGTCCCAGCGTCTGTACAATGATCACTGTATGTCCCAGCGTCTATACAATGATCACTGTATGTCCCAGCGTCTATACAATGATTGTCGCATTTGCCGGTGTATGTGTCACGGAGGTGCCGGGGAGTTAACGAGCCCAAGGTGTGGTTACACAAACAGACAGGTAAATGGGGTTTCAAAGTAAAAAGGTTTATTTTACTATTATCAGGAGAGGGGACAATGAATAAGTAATAAACACTTACAGAAACTGGTTGGGAAAGTATAATATATACAGCGGGCAGGGTACACTGAATAGCACAGACACTGAATACAGAATAACACAGGGGTTGACAGGACAGATACTGGACTGGACACGGACTACAGAAATAACTACAGACACTTACTGGATACACAGAGGACGGACCAGAAGACAGAGGGCAGAAGAAACAACAAGATCAAGCGTGGTATCAAGAGGGTTAAAGAAGGAGAATGGTCAGATTGTGCAGAGGTCTTGGCAGGCGGCGGGCATAGAGTGGTCAAAGTCCATAGCAGATTGTCATACACAGGAGGTCAAATCAATATGTAGCTCTGGAGCAGTGATGGAGTGGAAGTCCAGAAATGGAGATTGTAGGGAATGTCCAGGAAGGAGGTTGTGGATGGAATGCTGCGATGAGGGGGTCACAATGGGATATTGCAATGAGGGTGGTTGCCACAGGATACTTGCAGGGAAGGTTGTCTCCACGGGAATGCAATGAGGGTTGTCTCCACAGGAATACAATGAGGGTTGCTCTGGAGCAGTGATGGATAGCTCTGGAGCAGGCAGGATAGGCACACCATGAGGCTTCCAGGGAAAGAAAGGGTAATGCAGCAGCATTGCTTGAAGGGTGAGGCCTGATTATATGGGCATTGCAGGCCCAGCCCACACCTGAGGCTGGAGAAGGTGAGGGGAAAGTCAGGAATGGATCCCTGAGTGCCTGGACACCAGTCCAGACAGTGGTAAAAGCAGGACCGGAACCAGATTCTTTAAGGGAAACAGCACCTTACTTTCCCTTCCTCTGGCGAGAACCATGACAGTATGACTGCCTGGACATCCGGTTACTCGCGGAAGGATGCCAATATGAGTCAACACTTAGTGGCCATTTTATTGGGTAGATATTTTGCATACGCCAGTAATGCAAAAGTCAGCCAATCACATAGCAGCAGCTCCATGACATCATGTAGACATGAAGGGGACATGCAGAGGTTCATCACACCAGATATCAGGATCGGGAATCTGTTTATGACCTATTCGCCTTCGCCGCTCTCCTAGGCCAGTGGGGAAAATTTTCTTTGAGATGGGACATAGAACAATGGGAATAACCAAGGGCCCGACCTTGGTGTAAACTTAACCAGAGCTGTTGTAAGCATAACTTCATAGACTGGTCGGTTCAAGGTTGGAGTAGGACCCCCAACTCCTTCTGAAAATGTTCTGCTGGTGAAATTGCCTTTTGTCGCGGGTGGAGGATGGATAGACCAGTCGATATGGCAGCAACATCGTATTAATAAATGCTGCATGAAATGTCACAAAGCACACGTCACCTCAAACTGGTTCAGGGAGAAGGACAATCTGTTCAATGGACTCCACTGGACTCCAGTCACCATAACACAATCCACTGAGGTCCACGGGGTGTGATTGAACAGGGAACTCGCACCAATAACGGCTTCAAAATCTAACGCAACGACAAGCTGCCGACATGTGAGCCTGGAGCAGAATCAAGGAGGAATGGCTCCAGTGTATGGAGAATTCCCCATGTTCTGGGGGTGATGGGGTTAGGGGATCCTGCTCCGTACCTAGGAAACAAGCTGCTGAAAGTGTGGAAAGTCTGTGACACTGGGTCATAACACATTTTAGCAGCGTATATAGTGCATTTTGTGACCTGGGGAATATGGAAACGGGGAGGGGGGGGTCTGTATAGTATTTCCGACACAGTGGGGATTTTCCTAGAATATTTGTAGTTTTGTGACCATGGGGAGATGTTTCCTTGTGGAGGTGGGTGGCACAAAAGGGATAGATTGACTGTTTACCATATTGTCACTTGCATGGTAATGGTCCTGTCTCCTCCTCTCTGTTTCAGGTGACACCTTCAGTGAAGAAGCAAATAAACGGTTTGAGCAGTACCGGGGCGAGCTCAATAACCAGATCTTGTAACACTTGAAAATCACTACCTGACCCGGATCCCATCGTCTGCTCACGTTCTACATAACACCGGATTTACTGGTGACCAATACAACGGGCACAGGAACCAACAACTGGTGGTCCCCCATCAATCTCCAAACAAGTTCCAGTCACCTTCAGGTCCCATTTGCCTGTGGCCAGCTCAATAAATCAATCACTTGCCCGAAAAAGCCTCAATGGCAGAGCCTGCGATTCACCAAGATTGCTAGTGTGTTTCCTCTGATCCAACCTCCCCGATCCACTACATTGTCGTGGAATCCACCAACCAGCCTGATGATGGTGATCCACCATGTGTATCATCATCATCACTCCGCATTCTCAGTAGCTACGTGCCCACATTGGTCTTTCCAGGTGAAGCCTTCACAGCGCACTGTAAAGCCGCCAGTCCAACACTTCCAGACACATCCGGGCTGGTTCTGAAGATCATTTTTGTGGTATTTATCAATGTGACCGCTTTGTGATTCCCTGCGACTGCCTGGACACTCATTCTAGGAGGTTATCTCTGATGGTCCTCCGCATGGCCATATCTGCAGTGTCACTAATGTTCCTCCATGTTTAGCAACCACATCACTTGCCATTCAACAAAGCCACACATATTAACGTAACGGTTACTCCCGAGTCTATGCCCCATATACTTGAAAGTGAAGGGAATGGCTGGGACGCGACATGCAGGAAGTGTTTACTCACTAGCGGCTGAAATATTGTCCCACGGGAGGAGTTAGTAGTCCCACGAGACCCAGACATCGAGGAGATATCTCACAGCATTCCAGTGCTACTCCAAGGACAAGTAACAACTCCATTCTGCGAGGCCATCACTGTCACCAGTGAAACACATGTGGTGCTGAAGCTAAACGAGGACTTGACATGTCCGTTTCTGTGAAGTCCGCATCATCCCCAGGACCCTGTGCAGGTCTATAGCGAATGGAGCTTACACGTGGCTTCAGAAGCTGGGGTTGTGTGAGCTCCTGAATGGATGCCTGATATACGAGCAAATGGTGCTGCAGCCATGGACGTCCCATGGAGTCCTTGATCAGGTCACTGTCACATGTGGCGTTACATATATGTTGTCTCGTGATCTGCAGACATGATACCCAATAAAAGTAAACTTTAACTCTACTGGTCTGGATTATTGTTTATACCTTTATACCGTCCTTAAAGCCCACCACCTCCACAACCATTTTATGGTGCCCCCATACAACATGCCAAATTGGTACACGCTCCTTATATGGTGCCCATGCCTTTCTATCCCTTACCATGTGCGCCTTCCCGCTGTGCCATGTGCCCGAACCCCTTCGTATCTCTTGCCATGTGCCCCATCCCTCTCTGCTGTGCCATGTGGCCGATCCCGCTCTTGTGCCATGCACCCACAACTTCCTATCTCTTGTCATGTGCCCCATCCCTCTCTGCTGTGCCATGTGGCCATGCCTTTCTATCCCGCAGCCAGAACCTGAGGGAGTGCTGTACAATTCTAAGTATCACTCCCCAAACACCAGACACCGCTTAATGCAGGGAATGGTAATATGTTTTCTTGGAAATGGGGACCAGTTATGGGAAACAGGGAGGGGGAGGGTAACATGACGTCAATCAGCGAGATTTCTGGCTCCCAGATGTCTTTTATACAGGTAACAAGCAGAGATTAGGAGCGCTCTCTTAAAGGGACAGCTCCAAATCTCCGTGTGTTATCTGTATAAAAGACACCTGTCCAAAGAAGCACTCAGTTTTCAAACTCTTCACCATGGCGAAGACCAAAAAACTGTCCAAGGAGGTCAGGGACAAGATTGTAGACCAGTGTTTCCCAAACCTGTCCTCGGGACCCTCAAACAGGTCAGATTTTGCAGATCACCTTGGGGGAAAAGCAGACTGAATCTTGCAATCACTGAGCAGCAAATCATATCACCTGTGCTGTGCTTCAGTTATCCTGCAAACCTGGCGAGGTGGAGGGTCCTGAGGACAAGTTTGGGAAACACTGTTGTAGACCTACACAAGGCTGGAATGGGCCACAAGACCATCGTCAAGCAGCTTGGTCAGACGGTGACAACAGTTTGTGTTTCTTCCATTTGCGAATAATCGCACCAAGTAACTGTCAATCTTCCTCGGTCTGGGGCAACATGCAAGATCTCACCTCGAGGAGTTTCAATGATCATGAGAACCGTGAGGAATCAGCCCAGAACTACACGGGAGGATCTGGTCAATGAGCTCAAGGCAGCTGGGACCATAGTCACCAAGAAAACAATTGGTAACACACTAAGTCATGAAGGACTGAAATCCTGCAGCGCCCGCAAGGTCCCCCTGATCAAGAAAACGCATGTACAGGTGTGACTGACGTTTATCAATGAACATCTGAATGATTCACATGAGAACTGGCCATGTTTGGAGAAGGAAGAGAAATGCTGCCTATGACCCCAAGAACACCATCCCCACGTCAAACATGGAGGTGGAAACATTGCGCTTTGGGGGGTGTTTTGCTGCTAAGGAGACAGGACAACTTCCCCACCTCAAAGGGATGATGGACGCGGCCATGTACCGTCAAATCTCGGGTGAGAACCGCCTTCCCTCAGCCAGGGCATTGAAAATGGGTCGTGGATGGATATTATAGCATCACAATGACCAAAAACACACGGCCAAGGCAACCAAGGAGTGTCTCAAGAAGAAGCACATTGAGGTCCTGGAGTGACCTGGCCAGTCTCCAAACCTTCATCCCATAGGAAATCTGTGGAGGAGCTGAAGGTTGGAGCTGCCAAACGTCAACTGCAAAACTTTAATGACTTGGAGAGGATCTGCAAAGAGGAGCAAGACAAAAACCCTCCTGAGATGTGACAAACCTGGAGGTCAACTACAAGGAACCCCTGACCTCTGTGATTGCCAGCAACGGTTTTGCCACCAAGTACCAAGTCATGTTTTACGAAGGGGTCAAATACTTATTTCACTCATTAAGGCCGCGTTCACAGTGAGCGACATGAAAATCGAGCGTTTTTCCGTGTGATTTTCATATACGCGACATTGAACGATATTGCACAACACCACCAATGCAAATCGCAAAAAAAGGGTCATGTACCAGCGACAAGCTACAGCGACGAGCTACAAGCGACACTGAGCTGTGACATGTGAACAGCTCCATTGAAATGCATTGGAGAAGCTACATAGAGCCATATTGCATGGAAATATGCGCGATATCACGGCAAAAAACGCACGATAAATCGCTCAGTGTGAACAGGGCCTAAACTGAAAGTAGATGTAACATCACTGCTCTACAACCGTCTTCCCAGGTTGGATCCCGGCCAGAGCACCTCTCCAGTTAGTATCCTTGGGCGAGACACCTATCGGCACACACTTGCTACCACACAATATCAGCTGTGGAGTCCAGTGGTAACATCTCTACCCTTCAACCGTGGAGAAGCAACTCAAGTTGGGTGCAGCACATCCCTCCAATACAACTGGGGAAAAATCTCACCTTTACGAGAACCACCAGGTCGCTGCCCTACAATCATGGAAAGACGACCCGATCCCACTCAGAAGACGCCACCAGTGAGAAAATCACTACCGCAATGGTAGAGCGTAACACAGTGATACCAGAAATTAATCAATCTATAAATGAAATGATAAAAGGAATGAGCGACCGAAGGGTTTCCTCCTGTAAACTGAATAGAATGCAATTACTCTAATGAAAACATCAGAGTACTAGTGTCTCCCAGAGACCAAATTAAGATTTAACTTTTATTAGACGCAAATTTTAAAAGGAAAATTGACAAACATATAAACATGAAATAAACAGCGCTCACTAGACAGAAACATAATATAAACAATTCTACAATGAGAAAGTAGTATTCCGGCGGCAGATAATATTATTGATATGTCAATACAGTAAGTGATCTTCGAGGATCGCTTCAAGGTATTGCGAATGGTAGTTGATAGATAGCTATATGTTAAATGGCTATATTGAACCATAAACCTGCACGTAACGGAGACATACAAAGAAGAAAGGACCAAAGGCAGGGGTACCCTATTGATGGAATATTCGGCTCAATTAGCCTAAACAAACACTGACCAAGTGATCGTTGTCAACAGACACAACGGATATATTCAGGTCGCGGAATACGAATATGCAGAGATTTAAGCAGAGGGTCCCTGCCTGCTATGTGCACCCGACGTGCGTTTCGCCAGGAATGGCTCGTTAGGAGTGCACTCCAAGCACTCCTGACGAGCCATTCCTGGCGAAACGCTCGTCGGGTGCACATAGCGGGCAGGGACCCTCTGCATATTCGTATTTGTGGATGAAAATAACAATAACACGGACCCTCAGGCACATCACAGCAGTCATTACCTTCAGAAGATACTGCAGGGGGTTCTAGAAGATTTGGAAATTAAAAAGGAAGAGATTTTTTGTGTTGTGACAGATAACGCTTCTAACATGTTGAGGACAATTGAGAAGATGACGCGGATGAAGAAGATAACAGAGATATTCGAGTTAGAGGAAGACGGCTCTGCGAGTATTGGAGAAAGTTTAGAAACTGAAGAGAAAGCTGACGTTTTGTTGAAGCTCGTTATTATTCATTATATGCGATGTGCTGTTCATACACTGCAACTTGCCATAAGAGATGGATTAAAAGATCGCCATGCAGCTACACGAATTGGCAAATTACAGCAAGTAACGGTTGCAGCCAGGGCCCCGAAAACAGATGCAATTTTGAAAAGGCGTGCAGGAAAAGGAGCCATTTTGGATCAAACAACTCGCTGGGGAAGCACTTATTTAACCTCCCTGGCGGTCTAATTTTTTCAAAATTTTGTGTCTAAAAGCGTCTAAATTTTTTTTTAAAGGAAACGTGTTTTTGTACATAGCCTGTAATAATTAGGAATCACGCACTGAAATCCGTGCAATCAAGAGTCCTTACTGGTAAAATCCTTTTATAAATAAATAAATAATAAATACACTGAGTCTGATAAAGTTTGAAACACGACATAATAATTTATTATCCCAAGAATAATTATCCAAAATAAATGGTATTCAATAAAATACAACAAAAAACACTGAAATCTGTCTGAAAACAAGGGTGAGAAGATGTATGGTCTATTTCTTATCCTGTAGTGCCACCTAGTGGCCGTTCATAAACATTGCATTTTGTATTCAGTGTTTATTATGAATGAAATTTGCTGAGGTCCAGCCCCTCTGCATCATGTGACTCACAGGGAGCCATCCAGGAAGCAGCTCACCGCGATCACACTGCAGGGACAGCGAGGGAGCCAGGAGGAGGGGAGTAAACATCCAGCCCGAGTGTGGCTCGGGGTTACCTTTCGTGGTAGCAAGATTTAACCCCGAGTCACACTCAGGAATACCACCAGGGAGGTTAATGGTGAAGCGTTTGTTTGAACTTAAAGACTTCATAGAAGAAATGGACAATGAAAATCTTGCATTAACTGAAAGCCAGTGGACACAAACAAAAGAGCTGGAGAACCTTCTTTTTCACCCCTTCACTGTCACCAAGAGGTTGCAATGTGACGATCTAACCCCGGGTAAATTCCTCTTGGAATGGAAGAGCCGGTTATATCGCCTGAACAAAAATGGAGGGTTAATAGCTGAGGGCATCTTCAATGATGAAAAGAGAGACCTGAAATACCTCCACAGGATGAAGTTCTTTTAAGTAATAGTGGTAACTCAGGATCATCTTCTTCAAACGAAGAATTAGACTTTGATTCCTTCTTAAACAAAATGGAAGTTGCTAAAAGAAAGTGACGTCGCACAAGCGTTACAGAACCAGTAAAAACATTCCAACAGGAGTTTTATAAAGCACTAAAAGAAGTAGAAAAGTATGGTCGCTCATCAAAACTTACTGTTGAAGAAGACATCCTTGTTTATCCAGAGATGGTTAGTGATGTGGCCAGAATAGTTCCTGCAATGCCACCCACCCAAGTCAGTGTTTCAGCCCTAAAAATAATAAAGTCTGACTTAAGAGCCTCTATGAAAGCGGATCTGGCAGAGGCAATTCTCTTCCTTAGAAAACTCTACATTGAATTGATTTGCATTTGCTAAGCCTAGAACTACATTTCAAGATTAATATAAAGCATTTCTAGCTTTTACAGATTTTGGTTGTTTTTGTTAATGTGCTTTGTATTTTTGGACTGGTAAAGTTCCTGCTCCTGATGTTTATGCGGCTGCTGTTACTATCCAGCCACTTGATTAATAAAAAAAATAAAATTAAAAAAACTTTGTTGTTTTCATTGTGTTTGTCTTCTGCTTAAACTGTTCAATACAGTAGACTGTTGGCTTCCCAGCCAGTAGTCCTGTGATAATGACATGTATGTTGTCTTTCTTTCCGTCAAGGAATGTACAAAATACATTCGCATATTAATACAGAGGAGTCGGAAGTACAAAAAACTGAGGAGTCGGAACATTTATCTACCGACTCCACAGCCCTGCTTTTATCATCACATTCTCCCATCAACCCACACCCTCCCCCAGCAACAAGTCACTCACATGATTTGCTATCTGACTCCAGCCATTGTTCCACTGCTGGGCGTGTTTCCATTGTTCTGTACGTGTGTTTTTCCAATTCTAAAGTGAAAATAAAAATCAGTCTCCATTTGGTTTTTGAATCTGCAAGATTCACAGTTATGGTCTACTCTGTGTGGGTACGAATATCTCCTGGTTTCAGCGGGAAGGGGCGTTTGGGGTACCAGGATCCATAACACATACACACCGCACATTACAGTGAGTTTTATTGCTGTGGAGCCCTGTGTTCCGCTCATGCACACCGCACATTACAGTGAGTTTTATTGCTGTGGAGCCCTGTTTTCCGCTCATACACACGGCACATTACTGTATCACAGAGCTCTGCAGCAATAAAACTCACAGTAATGTGCGGTGTGCATGAGCGTGAGTTTTATTGCTGCGGAGCTCTGATACACACCACACAGGAACCCGCTATGTGATTTTGCCTTCTTAGAGCGTTTGGGAAGCGCACACACACACGTGCATGTTTGATGGAGGATAATAGGAAAGAGCAGATCATAACCTCTGATCGTCCCAGGACTCCCTCCACCTCTGACTAATCTGGAATAAATCGGACAGCCAAGATCTCCTGCTGATTAGGAAGTCTGTAAGAATAGAATGAGGAGACACTCTCCATCTCCATCGCACGTTTATTGATACAATAAGTTGGTCTTTAGATAGATGGGAAGTTGCTGACCAGGAGCAATGTCACTGGCAGGATTTCTGGACCGCGGAGTCTCTTCTCGGGCCCTTGGTTCAGCTGGAGGTCTTTAGGATGAGCGGTGTTTAGCCTGACGTTTGTTTTCACATGTAAGAAGAGCCAGGTTCAGTTCGCCATTCATAAGCGGCTACATGGCCACTTGCTGCAGGACAAGACACTTCTCCAATGGAGAGAGAGGTCATATATATTGTGAAGATGTCAGGTCAGCCACCGTTCCCACATCCGTTCCTCTTCATGTCACTGAATAAACTGTTCTAGAGCACAGCCTTGTCTATGTCAGGATTAAAACTTTCTGGGGCTGGAGCCAGAGAGAAGCCCTGCAAAGCGGTCCTTTTAAGAAGAACCCATCAGGAGGACATCCATTCCACGTTATCAAGCCTCCCAGCAATGAAAATGAAAAGAGGATCTCCATTGGGCCTAGAAGTCCAGCCAGACATTTTCATGCAGTAGGTACCAGTCAGACTTGTATCCACCCCAATCAATGCGGGCCACAAAGTGAGACGTGAATGATGAGGTGGGAGAGTGGGGTGGAAGAAGGGAGTGAGGTTTGGAATCAGGGGGGAGAACATGGTGAGAAACAGATACTGGTTCCAGGTGAGACCCATAAATCCATGGTGCAGAGGGCCTCTGAGTCTGCGTGAATCACTCCGCTGGCTCTGGGATAATGTTGACCATGATGGTCTCAGTCCTGCGTCTGACAATCATGGAGAGTTTGGAATTTGAGTTCACTGCATCATATATGACCTCGGAGGACACCACTGTCTGGGCATTAATCTCCAAGATAACGTCCCCGGGTTTCAGTCCGGCCCTGAGAAACACAGAAAGGGAGAGCATAAAACCGGAGCCGATCTGAGGAACACCACCACAAGACACAACATGCACCAGAGAGTATAAATTGCAGTAAATCCTCATCCGTCCAGAGGCCAGCTAGTTCCCCATGACCGAGTGAGGACAAAGGGGTCAATGCTGCAAAGAAAAGGGGTCCCGACAAAGGACAGGAAAAAAGACAACTCAACCTGTGACCAAAGACATTTGAGACTCTCCGCAGCTGAACACGAAATTGCTTTTTGGGAGGTGTGAGGCTGTGGGTTCCGGTGGATCTGACATTTTATATTGTTCCCCAGTCCTCCCCTATGTTAAGGTCCACCTTGTAGGTATGTGGTCTGTGTCCCTTTCCTTGACGTCTGTGTTGCACTTTGGGATTTGTGTTTTGTTGTATATGCGGTTTTCCGTATTTGTGTTGTATTTGCGGTTTTCCAGATTTGTGTTGCGTTGTATATGCGGTTTTCCAGATTCGTGTTGTATTTGCGGGTTCTGGATTTGTGTTGTGTTGTATTGTATTGTATATGCGGTTTTCTGGATTCATGTGTGTTGTTTTCTCATCCCTTCTCTCTAAAACTTCTCTCTCCTTCTATTCACCTGTCCAATTGCCCCAGGATGGACAACAAGTTCCAATACACCACAGCCTGCTCAGTTCTTTTAACCTATCAGCTGAGTGTTGGTGGAGAGTGTTAAAGTCCAGCCCTCCTACCCCCACACAAAGATTTAAAACTCTGCAACACATTATTATCAAAAGAAAACTCTGTCCAAGCTCCTTTTTATTCTGCTACTTTCCCTGGAAACGATGTGGAATCTAACCCTGGTCCTATAGGTGACACAACCTTTAGTCTCCCCACTAATAAAGGCCTCTCATTTGTGCACTGTAACATCCGAAGTTTACTCCCTAATTGGATGAGCTTCAGGCTTGGTTGGTTTTGCTATTACAAACCCAAAATCATTGTGCTCACAGAGTCATGGTTAACCCAAAAGTACCAGACTCTGCCATATCAATACAGGGGTATTCATGTTATAGAAAGGACAGAGCAAAGAGAGGAGGGGGAATTGCTATTTATGTTGAGGAGTCCATAAAGTTCACCTCCTTACAGACTTCTAGCTCTCCTGTCACCGTTGATTTCCTCTCTGGTTTAATTGAGATTCCATTCAGTAAATCAATCATTGTTGCTGGATTCTATCGTCCACCGAGCTTCCAGTGCACTCCCTCTCTGACATAGCTCAAATCCTTAATAACCTACTTGCCCAAAACCAATAAAGTGAAATACTGGTCCTCGGCGATTTTAATACAGATTGGCTAAATCCTAAAAACAATAACACTGCTCGCTGTTTAAAACTTTGCAGCTAACTCAATTAATCTCCTCCCCCACTCGCATTAATATGAAAAGCCCTAACCATACCTTGCTGGACTGGATTCTCTCCTCATCTCCTGATCGAATACAGGAGGCAGGTGTTCTCGCTATAGTTTAGTGACCATTGTCTAGTGTTACTGCGTGCACAAAATAAAGGCCATGAAATCTCCCCAAAAGGTAATAATCACCAGGTCTTTCAAGAAATTTATTCTTGAATCCTTCCTAAGTGATCTCAAACAGCTCCCCTGGTACAGACTAAACCTAATCCCAGACCTAGACTGTGCAGTTGAATACTTTCAGTCTGAGCTCCTGCAAGTCTGGAAATTCCACACCCCGCTGCGTAAAGTGCGAGTAAAAGGGACCCATCTCCCCTGGGTTACAGCTGATCTTACACTAATGTACCAGCTTAGAGATTCACGGTGGTCAAATTTCAAGAGTACTGGTTCCATGAACGATCACTGCGAATACCGAAAATGCCGGAATGAATGCACAAAACAACAAAAATGGCTAAAGCCATTACTTCAATGAAAATCTAAACAATAACATATCAAACCCTAGAAACTTTTGGAGAACCATAAGTAACATACAAGCACCCCCAGTCCACTCCCAGCCGGCTGCTGTCAAAGTAAACAACCAACCCTGTAACACCCCCTAGATGTAGCAAATGCCTTAATGATTATTTTGTTGGATGCGCCACCACTTTGATTGCCAAGCTAGGAAATGACATGCAATCAGAAAGGCCTCATGCAGGTCAGGCCCCTCCAACTGTGCAAAGTCCCTGTATCAACAGGAATTCAGTTTTAGACCAGTGCCTGTCAGTGTCGTTACTAAACTTCTCTGTAGCAAAAAATGAAATACCAGTCTGGACCTGATCAAATACCAGCAATGCTGCTGAAAATCAGTGCACCGGCAACTGCAAATCCTGTCGCAACCCTAATCAATGAATCACTGGCGACTGGATACATACCCAAACTCTGGAAGACTGCGAGAGTGGTACCTATCCATAAAAGTGGTGACAGTACTTTGGTATCCAACTACCGTCCGATATCGTTGCTGCCTCCTGTAATGTCAAAAATTTTGGAAAACTGCGTCTACACACAATTACGTGATTATTATCAATATTGGAACTACTTAACCCCAGATCAATCCGGCTTTCGTCCAAATCACTCAACTACAACCGCCCTTTTAAAAGTCTGCAATGATATCCAGGCTGGGATGGAACAAGGAAACCTAACTGGAGCATCTTCCTTGATTTTGCCAAAGCCTTTGACACAGTAGAAATGGCATCTTGTTTAGAAAAACTTAAAAACTCTGGCATTGGTGATGCACGTTAACCTGGTTTCAATCATGTATCCGACCGATCACAATACGTGTCAATTTCTGGCAGCTCCTCCCCCTCCCAGTCACGTGCGGTGTACCCCAAGGCTCAATACTCGGCCCCTGCTATTCACATATTCATAAATTATCTGCCCAATGTCTGCAAAGCCTCAACTGTACACATGTACGCAGACGACACTGTAACTGTATCTATACCAGCAAACCAAATCTCCCGCAGCTGGAGGCCGTGCTGCAAGAACAATTCACAGAGGTAGAAAAGTGGATCAAGCACAACAAACTTTTTTTAAATAAATGACAAAACTGTAACGATGCTCTTTGGAACAAAACCTAAGCTACACAAATTGCAAAATCCCCATCTATGTGTCAGGACAAAATCAAATGACACGCTGACCACAGTCACTTCTCTCAAATATCTAGGTATGTGGTTGGACCCTAGTCTATCCTTTGGCCCTCACATCGAAAAACTCTCATCTAAACTTTACCCCAAACTAGGCGCCCTGTACAGAAACAAATCCTGCCTGAGCCCCGCGGTAAGAAAGCAGATTGTACAACAAATGCTTATGCCGGCTATTGATTACGGAGATGTAGTGTATGCAGCCGCCCCGCAAACACACCTTCATAAACTTACTACATTGTATAACTCATTCTGCCGCTTTGCATTACAATGTAACTACATGACCCACCATTGTGACATGTTAAAAGAGCTAAACTGGCCATCGCTGGAATCTAGACGCACCCTTCACCTTTCCAGCCTGGTGTTTAAGAGCATTTCTGGGAAGCTGCCACCCTACCTGAATAGACTGCTTCCCCCAGCAGCTCCCTCATCCTATAACCTCAGATCCAGGACCTGCACCTTACTTACAATACCACAATACAAAAAGAAAGTGACTCGATCCTCATTTTCCTACAGAGCACCACAATTATGGAATAACCTCCCAGACACCATCAAATCTTCCCCCAGTCTAAAGTCACTCAAGAGCTCCATACTAACATACCTCAATACAGAATGCACCTGTAAACATGTAACACAGTGACTATATACAGAATGTGCCTGTAAACATGTAACACAGTGACTATATACAGAATGCACCTGTAAACATGTAACACAGTGACTATATACAGAATGCGCCTGTAAACATGTAACACAGTGACTATATACAGAATGCACCTGTAAACATGTAACATAGTGACTATATACAGAATGCGCCTGTAAACATGTAACATAATAACTATTTCCTACATATTTATTTTCTGTTAATCTGTATATTTGTGTTAATATCTTGCATTGTATTACTTTGTATTTCTGTAACTGTAACACTTCAATGTTCTTGAACCCAGGACATACTTGAAAACGAGAGAAATCTCAATGTATCCTTCCTGGTAAAATCCTTTATAAATAAATAAATAAATAAACAAAATATATGCGGTTTTCTGGATTCGTGTTGTATATGCGGTTTTCCGGATTCGTGTTGTGTTGTATATGCGGTTTTCCAGATTCGTGTGGTGTTGTATTGTATTGTATATGTGCTTTTCTGGATTCGTGTTGTGTTGTATATGCGGTTTTCCAGATTCGTGTGGTGTTGTATTGTATTGTATATGTGCTTTTCTGGATTCGTGTTGTGTTGTATATGCGCTTTTCTGGATTCGTGTTGTGTTGTATATGCGGTTTTCTGGATTCGTGTTGCATATGCGCTTTTCTGGATCCGTGTTGCATATGCGCTTTTCTGGATTCGTGTTGTGTTGTATATGCGCTTTTCTGGATTCGTGTTGTATATGCGCTTTTCTGGATTCGTGTTGTATATGCGCTTTTCTGGATTCGTGTTGCATATGCGCTTTTCTGGATTCGTGTTGCATATGCGCTTTTCTGGATTCGTGTTGCATATGCGCTTTTCTGGATTCGTGTTGTGTTGTATATGCGCTTTTCTGGATTCGTGTTGTATATGTGCTTTTCTGGATTCGTGTTGTATATGCGCTTTTCTGGATTCGTGTTGTATATGCGCTTTTCTGGATTCGTGTTGCATATGCGCTTTTCTGGATTCGTGTTGCATATGCGCTTTTCTGGATTCGTGTTGCATATGCGCTTTTCTGGATTCGTGTTGCATATGCGCTTTTCTGGATTCGTGTTGCATATGCGCTTTTCTGGATTCGTGTTGCATATGCGCTTTTCTGGATTCGTGTTGCATATGCGCTTTTCTGGATTCGTGTTGTATATGCGCTTTTCTGGATTAGTGTTGTGTTGCATATGCGCTTTTCTGGATTCGTGTTGTATATGCGCTTTTCTGGACTCGTGTTGTATATGCGCTTTTCTGGATTCGTGTTGTGTTGTATATGCGCTTTTCTGGATTTGTGTTGTATATGCGCTTTTCTGGATTCGTGTTGCATATGCGCTTTTCTGGATTCGTGTTGCATATGCGCTTTTCTGGATTCGTGTTGCATATGCGCTTTTCTGGATTCGTGTTGCATATGCGCTTTTCTGGATTCGTGTTGTGTTGTATATGCGCTTTTCTGGATTCGTGTTGTGTTGCATATGCGCTTTTCTGGATTCGTGTTGTGTTGCATATGCGCTTTTCTGGATTCGTGTTGTGTTGTATATGCGCTTTTCTGGATTCGTGTTGTATATGCGCTTTTCTGGATTCGTGTTGTATATGCGCTTTTCTGGATTCGTGTTGTGTTGTATATGCGCTTTTCTGGATTTGTGTTGTGTTGTATATGCGCTTTTCTGGATTCGTGTTGTGTTGTGTTGTATATGCGCTTTTCTGGATTCGTGTTGTGTTGTATATGCGTTTTTCTGGATTCGTGTTGTATATGCGCTTTTGTGGATTTGTGTTGTGTTGTATATGCGCTTTTCTGGATTCGTGTTGTGTTGTATATGCGCTTTTCTGGATTCGTGTTGTGTTGTATATGCTTTTTTCTGGATTCGTGTTGTATATGCGCTTTTGTGGATTTGTGTTGTGTTGTATATGCGCTTTTCTGGATTCGTGTTGTGTTGTATATGCGCTTTTCTGGATTTGTGTTGTATATTCGGTTTTCTGGATTCGTGTTGTATATGCGTGTAATGTTCGTGGATGATTTCTGCCATAAATGATCATATTTTAATATTAACTGATTGACATACCAAAGAAGGACCACTAGGGGCAGTGTGTAGGCTGTTTGCCTTTATGTGGCACTGGCGAGCATTAAGCCAGCCTACGTTAGAGAGGTCTTTTCCTATTGGTAGAGAGAGGTTTGTCTAATGGCGACTCCCACTGGGTATAAAAGGGATTTGGAGTCAAGAGGTAGCGCTCTTTAGCTTGAAACCTGAGACTGACCACCATGTGAAGTTGTCTGCAGCCCCCAGCTTGGGGCTTAGAGTAAGCATGCTTTTAGTTCATTGCTGTATTGTTGTTTAGTTTAATGTACTGAGCCGTGACTGTGTGTATATGTTAGTTTATCTGTAGTTACTTTAAAGCAAATGATATAAACTGTGAATATAGATTGCCAAGTAAAGTGTCATTCATATTGCACCGGTTTCTGTGTGGTTTTCATTATATACACACACACACACACATATATATATATTTTCGACCACATTACCCACAAGATATAAAGGTTATTGTTGCAATTTAGGGCTTTAATTATTGCATATTAATTCAATAATTAACGATGCATTTAATGCCCAAAACGAAACAATGCGGTTTCTGGATTCGTGTTGTATATGCGGTTTTCTGGATTTGTGTGGTGTTGTATATGCGGTTTTCTGGGTTTGTGTTGTGTTGTATATGCGGTTTTCTGGATTTGTGTTGTGTTGTATATGCGGTTTTCTGGATTTGTGTTGTGTTGTATATACGGTTTTCTGGATTTGTGTTGTGTTGTATATGCGGTTTTCTGGATTTGTGTTGTGTTGTATATGCGGTTTTCTGGATTTGTGCTGTATATGCGGTTTTCTGGATTTTGTTGTATATGTGGTTTTCTGGATTTTGTTGTATATGCGGTTTTCTGGATTTGTGTTGCATATGCGGTTTTCTGGATTTGTGCTGTATATGCGGTTTTCTGGATTTGTGTTGCGTTGCATATGCGGTTTTCCGGATTCGTGTTGTGTTGCATATGCGGTTTTCCGGATTCGTGTTGTGTTGTATTGTATATGCGGTTTTCCGGATTCGTGTTGTATATGCGGTTTTCCAGATTCGTGTTGTATATGCGGTTTTCCGGATTCGTGTTGTATATGCGGTTTTCCGGATTCGTGTTGTATATGCGGTTTTCCGGATTCGTGTTGTATATGCGGTTTTCCGGATTCGTGTTGTATATGCGGTTTTCCAGATTCGTGTTGTATATGCGGTTTTCCGGATTCGTGTTGTATATGCGGTTTTCCGGATTCGTGTTGTATATGCGGTTTTCCGGATTCGTGTTGTATATGCGGTTTCCGGATTCGTGTTGTATATGCGGTTTTCCGGATTCGTGTTGTATATGCGGTTTTCTGGATTTGTGTTTGTTGTATATGCGGTTTTCTGGATTTTCTGGATTTGTTTTGTATATGCGGTTTTCTGGATTTTTGTTGTATATGCGGTTTTCTGGATTTTTGTTGTATATGCGGTTTTCTGGATTTGTGTTGTATTGTATATGCGGTTTTCTGGATTTGTGTTGTATATGCGGTTTTCTGGATTTGTGTTGTATTCGGTTTTCTGGATTTGTGTTGTATTCGGTTTTCTGGATTTGTGTTGTCATGAAATGTTTCTCGGTCTTTCCGTTTAAACCCCAAGAGCAGGATTAAACCAGATGTTGGCCACCTCCCCTGGGAAGTGGTGGAAGCCAGTCCTGTAACTGCACCTTTCTCCTCCCTCTCACGCTGGGAAGGCGAGTGCAGACGGTGACAAGAGTCACTTTGACCGTGGGGTACATGGACCTAGAGATGCGTTTGGGAGGTTCATGATGTTTTCTGTCGTTTCCCAGCCCTCTCCTATGTTAAAGTCACGCGGTGCCTGCGGGTCTAGGTGCAGGGTGTTTGGGTTTGCTGTGCTCTATTCCCTGATCTCTGCATTGTATTATTATTCATGGATGGGTTTGTTGTACAGTGTCGTGTTGTATACACTGTTTACCATACATTACGCATGATTCCATCAAACCCACCAGGATCTGGCTTAAACCAGATCTCTCTGTCCCTTCCTCAGCCTTTATTTCACCAGGACGTGTGTGTTCTTCAGTATGGAGACGCTGGGGTGTGTGTTACCATGGTTTTCTGTCCATCCCCCGTGTGTGTTTTTTGCAACTATAATCCCTGAATAAAATTTGTTCCCAGATTTGTTTTGACCCTGCAAGGACCTCCCCTCCCTTATTGACTGGGTTTGGGCCGGAATCTGTACTCCTTCAGGATACTGACAGCGAGGGAAGATTTCTGCACGTGTGTACGGGACCCCGCGTTACATTATACCTCGTCTGTTACACCAGGGCGTGTGTGTGTGTATTCAGTTTGTTAATGACAGGGTGTACTTTACCTTTGTTGTTCTGCCCCTCCCCTGTGTGTTGTCCTGCTGAAAACACAAAGCAGTCAGTGTCGTAACTCACTTTGGATTTGGGGTGGAGGCATACTTGTAGGGTGCAGGCCTCATAATCCAGATTATTTCCTTGCCCTCTCCTGTGCAGTGTGTGTGTGTGTAATCTGTGTTATGCAGGAATAAGGTTATGGTCCGTCTATTGTATGGTCCATGTGTATCTTGTTGAGAGGATTAGCCTTCCAGCCTCCCGGCTTCCATTCTGACCCTACATGCAGTCACGACTCATGGTTTGGGTAGCAACTATCTACAGTGGTAGCTGTTCCAACGAAAACCTCCAGATCTACAGCCACGGCTTATTTCTGGGGGAGGCTAGAAAGACTCTCTACATGTACCCATCTTTAAGCTGCGGCTAAGGACCGGGAGAAAGGCACGAGAGTCATGAGGGGAACACGGGCAGATGTGACCCTGTCAGCCTACGGAGATCTGTTACACAGTCCAAGTTCTGTGTTCACCCTACAAGGAGCTCCGGCTGTTGATTTGGTTGGTCTGGGCCAGCTTCCGTACTCCTTCGGGATACTGACGGCGGGAGGGGAGCTTTCTGCACGGGGATTCCAACCCTGGGTAGTGACCCCCTTTACACAACCTATTCACCATTATCACTCACTGATGTGCGGGCGACCCGATGATCACTTTCAGGATCAGGACTCCATGAGACACGTCAGGAAAGCCAGGATCTCGGAATTTCAGATCAGCCAGGATACTACAAAGAGGAAGGCCATGTTAAAGGGGGTAAATTCAAGGAAGACGAACACACCAGGTCGTTGCAGGGGTGGCAGGCACAGAGACCTGGCTTGCACAGCGGGTTGTGGGGCAGCAGGCACACGGCGGGTCACAGGTCATACTCAGTAGTGGATCAGAAAGATGGCAAGCACAAAGAGGGTGCGGGGAAGGCAGGATGCCATACAGAAACCTTACCCTAAAAAGGAGACACAATGACTTACCTGGGAGAGAGCGTCAACATCATTACCCCAATGTACTGACGTTTCACCCGAGAGGAGCCAAACCACGAACCTGAACGAGAAAGTGCCGTCAGACCAGGAGTTCTGCACTCAGACCTCATTTTATTACACCACCTGAAGCTGCCATTACTTCCTCGATGCCCACCATCACCCCCAGTCTACTCATATCATTATTATTATTCTTTATTTATAAAGCGCCAGCATATTCCGCAGCGCTGTACAATAAGCACAGTATAGACAGGGTTACAATACATTGAACAACATTTGACAAACAGTACAGGAGGAGATGAGGGCCCTATTCCCGTAGGAACTCACAATCTGGGAGGGTTGGGGTTGGAAACAGGAGGAGAGGACTGTAAGGTGAGAGTGATTGATGGTTGTGTCAGTGAGTTGGGGGGTCGGCTTCCCTAAATAGGAACGTTTTAAGGGAGCGTTTGAAGGAAGAGAAGTTAGGGGAAAGTCTGACAGTACGAGGGAGAGCGTTCCAGAGAGTGGGGGCTGCGCGTGAGAAATCCTGCAGTGTATCATGGGAAGAGGTGATGCGGGGAGAAGCTAGGCGCAGGTCACTGTTTGACCTTAGGGAGCGGGCTGGGGTGTATTTGGTGATTAGTGAGGACAGGTAGTGGGGCGCTGAGTTAGTGAGGGTTTTGTAGGTAAGGATAAGGATTTTGAACTTAATTCTGCAGTGGATGGGGAGCCAGTGAAGGGACTCGCAGAGGGGAGCGGCAGAGACAGAGCGGCGGGTGAGGTGAATTAGCCTGGCGGAGGCGCTCAGGATGGATTGTAGGGGGGAGAGGCGGGACAGAGGGAGGCCAGATAAGAGATTATTGCAATAGTCGAGTCGGGAGATTACCAGGGCGTGTATGAGTTGTTTTGTGGTGACAGCGGTAAGAAATGGCCGAATTCTGGAAATATTACGCAGTTGGTATCGGCAGGAGGAGGAAAGAGACTTGATGTGGGGGATGAAGGAAAGAGCAGAGTCAAGTGTAACTACAAAACAGCGAACTTGGTTTGATGGGGAGATGGTGATACCCTCCACCGTGATAGAGAAGTCAGGAGGTGGGGAGGCATTGGAGGGAGGAATAAGTAGGAGCTCAGTCTTTGACATGTTGATCTTTAGGTGGTGGGAGGCCATCCAGGAGGAGATGCCAGATAAACAGTCACTGACTTTTGAAAGGACAGGGGGAGAGAGATCAGGGGTAGAGAGGTAGATCTGAGTGTCATCAGCGTAGAGGTGGTAATTAAAGCCGAAGCTGTTGATGATTTTGCCCAGGGAGGAGGTGTAGATGGAAAAGAGCAGAGGACCAAGGACAGAGCCTTGAGGTACACCAACAGATAGAGGCAATGAGGAGGAGGAGTTACCAGCAAAGGACACACAGAAGGACCTGTTGGATAAATAGGAGTCAACCCAAGAGAGTGCAGTGTCACCGAGACCCAGAGAGTTGAGGGTCTGTAGAAGGAGGGGGTGGTCAACAGCGTCAAAAGCAGCCGAGAGGTCAAGCAGGATGAGAATAGAATAGTGGCCGTGTTTTTTAGCAGTTAGGAGGTCGTTGGTGATTTTGGTGAGGGCAGTTTCAGTTGAGTGTAGGGGACGGAAGCCAGATTGCAGGGGGTCAAGTAGGGAATTGGAGGACAGGAAGAGGGAGAGTGAGAGGCGGTTGAAGACTAGTTTTTCTAAGAGCTTTGATGTGAAGGGAAGCAGGGATACAGGGCGGTAGTTGGATGGAGAGTTGGGATCTAGGGATTGTTTCTTTAGTAAAGGGGTAACTAGCGTGTGTTTGAAGGCGGATGTCCTGACGCACCATCAAATCTCCAACCCATTGATGCCCACAATCACCCCCACATCCCCAGTCTACTCATATCCTGATGCACCCTCAAACCTCCCACCCATTGATGCCCACCATCAACCCCACATCCCTATTCTGCAAATGTCTTGCGCCCGTTCACACCTCCAGGCCACCATACCCCACATCCCTAGCCTGCTCATAACCTGACACCCCCTCACAAATCCAGCCCTCCTTCACGTCTAGTTATATTTTGATGCCCACTTGCCCCTTCAGCTCCTCGATGTCTGCTCACACCCACCAATGCCGGCGAGCCTCTAGTACCCTGACACCCCACTCACTCTGACTCTTACTGTCCTTCTGCAGGAACTCTCTCAGCCGGTCTGATGGGATGGCGAAGGAGATGCCCGGCGTAACCTTCATCGTATTAATACCGATCACCTCACCATCCTGGAGCAGACAAACGAAACACAATAAAACATGAGCAGGTTCAAAAAAAAACACACCAGAAGTCTTCCCCAAATCACATGTCCGAGCATAGGAAAGATTTCTGCGAGTTCCCTGGACTGTCACCGGTGAATTTGGAGCCAGAATTCTATGTCCTTAGTGGTAACAACAGACCACAGGTCCGACATGATAAGTCAGCGTTCCATATAAATAAAGCTTATTCCACACAGCACGAGGCCCTCTCCCCAAACCAGCGGCTAATACCAGGCATGTGATTACTCACCAGATTGACTAGAGGACCTCCGGAGTTACCGAACTGAGAAAAAAGAAAAACACATTAAAACAAAGTATGAGCAGCAAAAAAGCATGACAAAAGCACAACGACAACACAATGAACGCACAAAAACAAGACTTCATTCACAATGACCAAGTGCATAAAACCAAAGTGACATCCCACCACTCACAAAACTCAACAGTC
Organism: Leptobrachium leishanense; assembly: GCA_009667805.1. Taxonomy (NCBI): domain Eukaryota; kingdom Metazoa; phylum Chordata; class Amphibia; order Anura; family Megophryidae; genus Leptobrachium; species Leptobrachium leishanense. The sequence goes on from CM019063.1 coordinate 539,530,357, forward strand.
ACAATAATGTCCACCTATCCGACAAACGCCACCTTGATAAAGTACCTCAATCCAAGTGTCACTGACCTCCAACCACCAATACCACTAATGCACCGATCACTGACCTCCAACAACCACCAATACCACACGCAGAAGAGAAAATAGCTCAGTCAGTAAAAAAGGGGGACAAAACATTTTTTAGATACATAAACGAGAAAAGAAAAGTAAAACAAGGATTAGTTAGATTAAAAACAAAGGAAGGAAGGTATGTAGAAGAGGATAAAAGTCTCGCTGACTGCCTCAATGAATATTTTTGTTCAGTCTTTGCAGAAGAAAAGGAAGGAAAGGGACCTCAGTTAGGAGGAAACACTAACGAAACATTTACATATGAGTTTACAGAGGAGGAGGTTCTACAGCAGCTGTCTAAAGTAAAGACAAATAAGTCAATGGGGCCTGATGGGATCCACCCTAAATTATTAAAAGAGCTCAGTGGTGTAATAGCAAAACCGTTAACAGATTTATTTAACCCTTTCGCTGCTGAGCCATTTCATGCCTCTGTGCTGAGGTCATTTTTACCGGTTTCGCTCATCATGTTTAACCGCATTTTGAAGCCATATTTTAATATATGACCCAGACATAATATATATCGTTCTTTCCGGCAGACTCGGCAGATTCAGAATATATCATTATTATATGTAAACGTCATGTCCTGTCTGTATATTAGAACAAAAAATGCAATAAAATTACACATTGTAAATTATTGAAAATTCTAAAGTATTTTTTTTTTTCACATTTTAACATGCGAGCGTTTGCGGTTATATTTTCTAGGAGTTGCGTTTGTTCAAAAAAAATTAGAAATGGGGACTCGTTACTTTTTTTGGGGGGGAAATTTCGCAATTTTTAACAAACGCACCGCATACAAAAATCGTTAGTGCAGCATCATTGTTCACATTATAATTGAAATGGGAACAATATTACTTCATTAACAAAACAAAACACACGTTTTATCATTTTTTTATTTTTCTTATTAATTGAAAAACAAAACAAAAATTTTTTTTTACATGGTCAAGTATGGTATCGTTGGAAAGGCCATGCTCTGGCCGATCCAACGATATCAAACATTAACCCCTAGCTGCCACAGATCGGGAGACAGGGCGTTCCAATGAACGCCCTATCTCCACCATTGCTGGCAGCTAGGGGTTAACTCCAGGACTGCCGTCCTCAGGGGGAGTTCCCGGCCAGCTCCGGGAGAGGATCACGATCCGGTGCTTTTCAGCGCTGAATTGTGATCCAGCTCCCCAGGGGTTAATGTCAGCCACCGTTTGGAAGGGCAGGCTGTGCCCTTCCAAACGGTGCCTGCCTTAACTCTGTGCCCCCCCGGCGATCGGGAGGGAGAGGTCGGCCGATTGCTGCCTCCTGTGCATGGATGCGCTCAGCGCGTCCATAGCACAGGAGAACCACTTGGCTGGACGCGTCCATAGCAGCCAAGTGGTTAACCAATCCTTGTTAACGGGAGTCGTCCCAGAAGACTGGAAATTAGCAAATGTTGTGCCCATTCACAAGAAGGGTAGTAGGGAGGAATCGGGGAACTATAGGCCAGTTAGTCTTACGTCAGTAGTGGGGAAATTAATGGAAACCATGTTAAAGGAAAGGATTGTTGAACATCTAAAAACACATAGATTACAGGATCAGAAACAACATGGGTTTACCTCAGGGAGATCATGCCAAACTAATCTTATTGATTTTTTTTTGATTGGGTAACAAAAATAATAGACACAGGTGGTGCAGTAGACATTGCTTATTTAGATTTCAGTAAGGCTTTTGATACTGTTCCACATAGAAGCTTATCAATAAATTGCAATCTTTCAGCTTGGATTCCAATATTGTTGAATGGATTAGGCAGTGGCTGAGTGACAGGCAACAGAGGGTTGTGGTAAATGGAGTTTATTCGGCGCAAGGTCTTGTTACCAGTGGGGTACCTCAGGGGTCAGTACTTGGACCCATTCTCTTTAATATTTTTATTAGTGATATTGCAGAAGGTATTAATGGAAAAGTATGTCTTTTTGCTGATGACACAAAGATTTGCAACAGGGTTGACGTTCCTGGAGGGATCAGCCAAATGACAAATGATTTAGGTAAACTAAAAAAATGGTCGGAGTTGTGGCAATTGAGTTTTAATGTGGATAAGTGCAAGATAATGCACCTGGGACGTAAAAACCCAAGGGCTGAATATACAATATTTGATACAGTCCTAACCTCAACATCTGAGGAAAGGTATTTAGGGGTCATTATTTCAGAGGATCTAAGGGTAAGTAGTCAATGTAATAGAGCAGCAGGAAATGCTGGCAGAATGCTTGGAAATGTTGGCAGAATGCTTGGTTGTGTAGGGAGAGCCTGTATTAGCAGTAGGAAAAGGGAAGTGCTCATGCCACTGTACACAGCACTGGTGAGACCTCACTTGGAGTACTGTGTGCAGTACTGGAGACCGTATCTCCAGAAGGATATAGACATCTTAGAGAGAGTTCAGAGAAGGGCTACTAAAATGGTGTACGGCTTGAAGGAGAAAAGTTACCAGGAAAGGCTTAATGATCTTAACATGTACAGCTTGGAAAAAAGACGAGACAGAGGAGATATGATAGAAACATTTAAATACGTAAAGGGAATCCACAAGGTAGAGGAAGGGAGTATATTTAAAAGGAAACAAAGTAGCAAAACAAGAGGACATAGTCTTAGATTAGAGGGGCAAAGGTTTAAAAGTAACATCAGGAAGCATTATTTTACTGAGAGGGTGGTGGATACATGGAACAGCCTTCCAGTTGAAGTGGTAGAGGCCAAAACAGTAATTGAATTTAAGCAGGCATGGGATAGGCATAAGGCTATCCTAAACAAAAGATAAATCCAGGTAAAGTATCCATGTAATTGGGCAGACTAGATGGGCCAAAAAAAAATGTCGGCAGATAAGAACCTATGTTTCTAATGCACCGATCCATGACCTCCAACCACCACCAATGCACCAATCACTGACCTCCAACCAATACCACTAATGCACCGATCAATGACCTCCAACCAACACTGACCTCCAACCACCACCAATACCACTAATGCACCGATCACTGACCTCCAACCAACACTGACCTCAACCACCACCAATACACCAATCACTGACCTCCAACCAACACGGATCTCAACCACCAACAACGCACCGATCACTGACCTCCAACCAACACCATCACGGACCTCAATCCAAACGCCACTGACACCCCCCCATCACTGACCTCAATCCAAACGCCAGACACCCCCATCACTGACCTCCATCCAAACGCCAGACACCCCCTTCACTGACCTCAATCCAAAACGCCAGACACCCCCATCACGGACCTCAATCCAAAACGCCTGACACCCCCATCACTGACCTCAATCCAAAACGCCAGACACCCCCATCACTGACCTCAATCCAAAACGCCAGACACCCCCATCACGGACCTCAATCCAAAACGCCAGACACCCCATCACTGACCTCAATCCAAACGCCACTGACACCCCCACCGACCTCAATCCAAACGCCACTGACACCCCCACCGACCTCAATCCAAACGCCACTGACACCCCCATCATTGAGCTCAATCCAAACGCCACTGACACCCCATCACTGACCTCAATCCAAACACCACTGACACCCCGATCACTGACCTCTATGCATCCACACACCACTGATATGAAAGCATTGTCTGACATAACAAATAATAGTTTGTCGTATCTTACATCAATGGTTGCATCTGTCTGGATGTAGTCCATGTCTCGGTTAGAAAGGCCCAGCTCCTTGCTACCTCGATGTACAGAGCTCACAATGCCAGAGGTGATGGTATTCTGCAGCGAGAAAGGAGATCCCATCGCCACCACAAACTCACCCTGTCTGACATCAGAAGAGCGTCCGAGCTTCAGTGTGGGCAGCGGGGCCTGAGGAACATGTAGACTCTGGTGAGGCCAAGGCACAGCAAGACGACACCAGAAAATCAGGAGAACTGAATGAATCAAACTAGAATAATACGGCCACGTCACAGTGACTGGAGGGGGTAGCAAATAGCCCCCATCTCTACAGTGTGTGTTTACCTCATCCCTCCAATACCTAATCAGTAGAAAGTGCAAATAGCTCAGAAAGGGCAGAGGCCGAGGCCGGAGAGCAGAAACCACCCCACACCAAGATACAGGAGAGCAGAAACCACCCCACACCAAGACACAGGAGAGCAGAAACCACCCCACACCAAGACACAGGAGAGCAGAAACCACCCCACACCAAGACACAGTAGAGCAGAAACCACCCCACACCAAGACACAGGAGAGCAGAAACCACCCCACACCAAGACACAGGAGAGCAGAAACCACCCCACACCAAGATACAGGAGAGCAGAAACCACCCCACACCAAGATACAGGAGAGCAGAAACCACCCCACACCAAGACACAGGAGAGCAGAAACCACCCCACACCAAGACACAGGAGAGCAGAAACCACCCCACACCAAGACACAGGAGAGCAGAAACCACCCCACACCAAGACACAGGAGAGCAGAAACCACCCCACACCAAGACACAGGAGAGCAGAAACCACCCCACACCAAGACACAGGAGAGCAGAAACCACCCCACACCAAGACACAGGAGAGCAGAAACCACCCCACACCAAGACACAGGAGAGCAGAAACCACCCCACACCAAGATACAGGAAAGCAGAAACCACCACACACCAAGATACAGGAGAGCAGAAACCACCACACATCAAGATACAGGGGGGCAGAAACCACCACACATCAAGACCCAGGAGGGCAGAAACCACCCCACACCAAGATACAGGAGAGCAGAAACCAAAACTGTAAGAGCAGTTCAGATATGAAATTTCTATATTTCGCAGGATAAATTTGGTGCCAGGAATTGCTTCACACAGGCAATTTGTCTGTGTGGCTAAAATGTAACAAGCCAAGTTCGTTGTCTTTACGCAGACAAGGGAAGAAACATCCACTGTTCAGAAACTGTCCTAATTAATTCTGGTTGTAAAAAGAATTGATATGGTAAATCGCATTGCTTTATTATTATTATTATTATTATTATTCTTTATTTATAAAGCGCCAGCATATTCCGCAGCGCTGTACAATAAGCACAGTATAGACAGGGTTACAATACATTGAACAACATTTGACAAACAGTACAGGAGGAGATGAGGGCCCTATTCCCGTAGGAACTCACAATCTGGGAGGGTTGGGGTTGGAAACAGGAGGAGAGGACTGTAAGGTGAGAGTGATTGATGGTTGCGTCAGTGAGTTGGGTGGTAGGCTTCCCTAAATAGGAATGTTTTCAGGGAGCGTTTGAAGGAAGAGAAGTTAGGGGAAAGTCTGACAGTACGAGGGAGAGCGTTCCAGAGAGTGGGGGCTGCGCGTGAGAAATCCTGCAGTCTATCATGGGAAGAGGTGATGCGGGGAGAAGCTAGGCGCAGGTCACTGTTTGACCTTAGGGAGCGGGCTGGGGTGTATTTGGTGATTAGTGAGGACAGGTAGTGGGGAGCTGAGTTAGTGAGGGTTTTGTAGGTAAGGATAAGGATTTTGAACTTAATTCTGCAGTGGATGGGGAGCCAGTGAAGGGACTCGCAGAGGGGAGCGGCAGAGACAGAGCGGCGGGTGAGGTGAATTAGCCTGGCGGAGGCGTTCAGGATGGATTGTAGGGGGGAGAGGTGGGACAGAGGGAGGCCAGATAAGAGATTATTGCAATAGTCGAGTCGGGAGCTTTTGAAGTAAAGGAACACAATGGTCAGCTGAGCTTAACCTAGTGTGAATATTCAAGGACAATATTTGGTCAGATCTAAACTCTGAAACCATATAAACCTTAGACAATGGATTGCATAACCTGTAGAATAAAATAAAAATAAAAAAACAGAAAAGGTTAAATGATTTTCTATTTTTTTTACAGTGTTATATTATCTGAATAATCAGTTTGTAATGCTATATTATTAGGCGATAGGATCTAACACTATATGGTATTTGAATATTTAATTTATGTGGTTATAAGAGGCCATACCACATTTAATTGATTATTACATAACAAATGTCTTGTGTATTAACATTTATAAAACAGATTAAGTCTGGTAATTATGAATGTATGTCTGCAGAATTATCTTATACACACAGATCTCTGGATATAAATAAGGGGTGTATGAGATGCACGCACGCACGCCGCGGCGAAATATGCCTTCGATTCAACAAAAGCAATAATATTGATATTGTTAAATAAACCCATTGAGTCCTGGGATATAGTATAAAATAACCCCCAAACATTAACGATTGGTTACATACATAAATTAATTCCTGTAGAAGGTTGATGGTTGATCTGAGAGCGCCATCTGCTGGCCAGGTAATATAACACCTGGACAGACCCCTGGAGTTAATGAATATATATATCCTCCAATCAAATGAGGCCACATAGTGATGGGCTAGAGCTTAAACTGGGCGGGGAAACAACTATAGAGGGTGTACTCCAGAGAGAGAAAAAAAAAAAAGGACCCTGAAAGAAAGCTTGGGGAGAGACCTGATGGACGCTTGGAGGAGAGAAAGGGCAGATACCATCAGCCACTCCAATAAAACACGACCACACCCTAATCTTACACCATTCTATCATCACTACCAGATGGTAAAGTATAACTGAATAACTTGATATCTATTTTCTAATTGCATAGTCCTTACTTTAGATGTCCATCACAAATTAAAGGAATATAAATTAATCATTTTGCTGTTTAAGCCTAAACAGTAGAATAGTATCAGCCTTTCCGCTCTACTGCAGACGAGCGCTAAAGGAGAAACGATTACGGCGACCTAGTTCCGTCATAATTTAGTGAAATTATTTATATTCCAAGAATACTGGATGTGGACATCTAAAGATCAGTTGTGTACCCATAATGAGATACGCTGGAACTGAGACATAGTTTTTATATATCAAGTGCCATCAGCCCCATTAGTAAACCGAGCATAACCCCTTTTGATTGAATGCATGCAAGTCAATAGGAAGCTTTGGGTTAACGTATATTGAATGAAGTGCTGTGATTGATCTGTGGAAGAGATAGTCTACCTATCGAGTGTGTTATGTATCTCCCTGAAGGAAGTTGCATTTAGTGAATAGGCCCCCCAATAATAAATTGTGCTGCAGGTGATGCCCAGTAACTGAGTGTTAGCCAGGTGGAGGATTGGTTTAAACAACACACACACACACACACACACACAGAATAGGACTAATCTGATAGCCAAAGTTTTGCCAGAAAGAAGGGCATAACCCAAAAATTGAAATAACTAAAAAAAACTTTATTAATGCAACTTCGCAAGACAAGACCAATAAAAAAACATATAGTTATGTTGTAAGCAATGAATTGTATCGGGTGGACACTGTGAGACTGTTAGCGTGATAAAGGAGTGAGATCTCGTACCGGTTAGCTGACAGTCAGAAAACATGTATAAAGTGATTGGTGGTACCACCTGGACATATCAGAACTCCATCAGCAGATCAAATGTAAACAAGATGACAGTAAGTGTTAATAAACAGTAAATTGTTTGAACACAAAGCTCTATATGACGCTCTTGGCAACAAAAAAGGTAATGGTCTAAGCAACAATACAAGAGAACATTGAAAACCACTTAGCCACAGTGAGCAATTGATAAACCAAGCGTTTAGAATTTAAACCACTCGCACCTAGAGGCTATTTATTTAGTGGCCTTGAACAGTCAACAGCTGGAATCGATTGCTGTGCATCTAATGATGCTTGTATAAAGCAGAAGAATTGGATCACCGGATTTGTGATACAATGAACTAGCCGCTTATGACCAATATATAGATGAACTAAATTGTTTGGCTTGAAAAGGTCTATATGAATCTCTTGGCAACAAAAAACAAAAATGGATAATTGTCTAAGCAACAATAGAAGAGAACATTGAAAACATTGGTAGATGGTAATTGTGCTTAAAGAGTCTGACTAGAATGCACCATACAATATACTCAGCACCGCACTCCAGGAGGTATATTGGATTAAATGAGCCCATTCAGTTGGTGAACATAACCACTTAGCCACAGTGAGCAATCGATGAACCAACCATTTAGAATTAAACCACTCGCACCTAGAGGCTATTTAGTGGCTTTGAACGTTCAACAACAACAAGGATAACTTACTGTTCATCTGATAGTACTAATACAGATAATAATGACAAGTTGGGTCGCCGAACTTGTAAATCAATGAACTAGCCGCTTATTGACCAAGGTGATTAAACCATTTGGCTTGTAACGCCATATAGGGCTGTGGAATTAATAATATCTGGTAAGAGTACTTTAAAAAAGCACCACCTGAACGGTTAGTGTTGCGCTTGTAATACCGTTTGGTGAATCAGTGGATAGTACTTAAATAGGAGAGCAGCACTTACAACATTTATGGCAAATACCACTACACAATTTAGATACAGAAAGATTGTATCACCAAGCTGAGCGCTACATAGAGTGGAATAGCCAGTATGTATTTTCAGACAAGACCTGCTGAAGGGACCAGGTGAGCTAGCAACAATATGAGAAAAAGAGTAGAACGATCAATTCCATAATACACTCCGTAAGTACTGCCCAAACAAATGTGCACACCCGAAATTATGGACAAACAACTGCTAAAAACCTTACCATCTAGGGAAACAATTACATCTGTTAGATCGCGTTTCGCCGATACTCGATGTCGGCTTTATCAACAGATGACCGGCATGACTGTGCTTCGGTTTTTTCAAATAGCCCTTCAATATTGCAAATAGCCGCCCCCTTCAATGATGATTGACAGTCAAATTAACATTCAACCAATCGCTATGCAGTGGGCGGTCAAACACCACGTGGAAGTCTCTCACCACATCCTTATGCAGTAGGCCGTCCAAACGACACACACAAGGGGCCGTTACAGACGGCCCCTGCTAGTGCACGCCCCATAATGTGTCAGTGTGATCAAACTTCAGCAAATTAGATTTCATTTTGGGCCGAAGGACTGTAGCCTAAGAAGGAGGACATACAGTAACACATAAATCGAGCGGCACTTTGTACATTAGAAAGCATACTAGCCATGCATAGCGCAATGAAGAGTGTTCACCATCAGGTGTGTAATAAAGACCAAAAATAATACAAAGGAGCCGATGCTAAAAATTAATAAAGGCTGCTTCGGTCAAAAGAAAGGGGGGGAAATCCCCCAAACTGCAATACACCCAAGGAACAGGAAGAGAGTGTGGTGTTGCAATATTGAGTTAGGTGGATGTAACAACCGAAACACGGGTTATTGGTTTAAAAGGGGGCATAATTAACCCAATATACACAACTCGACTTAAGTATGAAAACCAATACACCCAGCGCTATCATGCCAGTGGTGCTGACTAGAACGAAGAACATATAAACACAAAAATATAAAAATTAGTGCTCAATGATGAAGGGTGCAAAGGTAAACCCTTCATTTAATCCAAAAGGGGACAATGTCCCTAACTGGTAGATCCAGAACGCCTCTCTGCGGCGCAATCTCAGGTCGAAATGTCCACATCGCGAATTTTGATAAACTTGTTCAATGACCATGAACCTTAAGTTGGAGGGGCTACCAGCGTGCTGTCATGGTCCACCTGGGGTACAATCAGGGATCACATATCCTAAACCCTGGCAGCCCCTTTTTAGTCATGCTTAACACAGGTTCCCATGGAATTGGCTGTAACCTGTGCTCAGAGACTACAGGTTCTCCTATCTCTGTTAATGGGGCCTCCTTAAAAGGAGGTCACACCCTCTGATCTGGACTTCCTCGTTGAAGTTAGAACCCTGAACCACACAGACCTGTATCCAACTTGCTCCTGTACCCCTTGGATCCCTATCTGCTGGACTAACCTTCTGCTTACCCCATCGAGTTCCCATCAGTTCCTGACCCATCTGATCCGCTACCCTTCTGGACTCCTGCCTCACTGGTAACCTCCATCCATTGCTCCCCGTTCCTCCCTCTATTCTGGACTTTATGTGTATGACCCCTGGCAATGGACATTTGAACATTCTGATATCTGTGTACCTCGACCTGAAACCTGACCACGATTATTGTCTAGCCCCTTATTAGTATTTCTTGCCTCAGGCTTTAAGTTAGTTTTCTCCATCGGTTTTCATTTCTGTTTATATATCAGTAGTTATTCCTTATTCAGTTTCCTCCTGTATCTATTTCATTCTGGTCTCTGCCTCCCTCTTCATTCTCAGCCAACCTATTCATTTACTTCTGTTTTATGTTTATTATAAATAAACATCTTGTTTGACCCCACTACCTGCTCACTGCACATTGGGCTCACACCCACACTCCATGCAGGGCGCCCCATGACACGTGCTCATTGCGTAAATGCCTAGAAATAGGGGTATCACGCTCGTACCACACCCAAAGTACATGTTCCTGTATGTGTACCTTAAGAGGTCTAATGGTTTTCCCCACATATTGTTTTCCGCACATTAGGAGGTATAGCACCCCTCTAGTATTACAATTAGAGAAGTGTTTCACCAGATATTTCTCTGGAACCATTAGTGCTAAGGAATGATTTTCTATCCTGCGCAATAAATGGGCAGGCTTTACAACGACCACATTTAAAAAGGTACCTTTTAAACCTGTTTTAAGCCATCGTTGTTGCGAATTGTGTGGTGAAAATTGGTCGTGCACGACATGGCCACTGATGTTTTGGCATCTCCTAGATGTAAAGCAGACAGATGTAGTTAAGGCCTTACTAAGATGTTTATCTTGCGTCATGTCTTTAATCGTATGCCAACCTGTATCATAGTTACCAATAAGGCGAATTGTATTCCCACCTGTCTTAGTTGAATTTTTATCGGGTTTATTGAGCAGTAAATCACTTCTATTGCTTAACAAGGCACGTTTGTACACCATTTTCAGGCATCTATTCGGATACCCCTTTACTTTAAACATCTCTCGCAGGCCGCGAGCTTTAATCTTAAACTCTTCTATAGTGGAGCATAATCGTCGTAACCGCAGATATTGTCCGATCGGGATCCCTTTCTTCAGTGAAATTGGATGGAAGCTATCCCAGTTTAAAAAACTGTTGGTGGCCGTGGGTTTCCGATGGAGGAGTGTGGTTGCTATTTCACCATCACGGTTTTTAAATATGGTGAAGTCAAGGATATTAATTCTATCATCCTGGATTGCCATGGTAAACTTATTTAGGGATTTAGGCAATGAACATTAAGGCAGTTGACAAATGCCTTAAAAGTATCTTTGTTATCTGACCAAATAATAAATATATCAAATCGATAAAACGTTTCCATGCTACCACACGTCTTAGGAAATGTTGCAATTCTGGGCAAAAAACAACATGTTTTTCCCACCAGCCAAGGTATAGATTGGCAAAAGATGGTGCCATAGATGTTCCCATTGCTGTTCCCGTCACTTGTTTGTAAAACTTGCCATCAAAAGAGAAATAATGAGTCAGAATAAACGAAATCAGCTCTAAAGTAAAAAGCGTATGATCATTAGGTTCCAGCCCTCTATTTTCCAAAAATTCCCTCACTGCTCTAAGACCCAGTTCGTGGGGGATGCAGCTATAAAGTGACTCAACATCCAAACTACAGAATATACAGTTGTTAGGGAGTTTCAGAGTCGAGAGAACTCTGAGCATGTCGGTGGATTTTTTGATAGAAGATGGTAATGCCTGTACAAATCCCTGCAAAACCTCATCAACATAAATACTGGCGTTCTGAGTGAGATTATTGCGCCCTGACACAATTGGCCTTCCAGGTGGAGGAATTATCTTTTTGTGTATTTTGGGCAAAGCATAGAAAACAGCTATGTTGGGGCAGGTAGGTCTCATGAAAATCGAATTCTTTAGTCGATATTACTCCTCTATCTTTACCATCCTTAAGTATCTAAGAGAGATCTTTCACAAATAAAGCAGTTGTGTCCCGTAGTAGAGGTCGGTAGGTATTATGGTCTTCTATTAAACTCAGGAAAATCTTTTTATATTGAGGTTTGTCCATAATTACTACATTCCCTTATCAGACTTAAGAAATTACAGACTAATCAAGAGCTTGTTATTAAGAGCAAAATGCTCTTCGTTAAATTGAAAGGGACTGAGTTGTTAATTACTTGTGTATCTAAGTCTTCAATAGCATGGCACACTAAGTTACAAAAGGACTCAATGTTGCCATATTCACTAATAGCTGTAGTAAATGTACTCTTCCGTTGTAAGTCAGTATAGCCAGATCCATCACCAAGGTTCTCATCTAACAGGCTTACAAGAACGTCCAAACATTCAGCATCATTATCATCCAAACCCATCCTTCTAGCGGTTTTCTCCCTCTGTAACGCATGAAATTTATACAACGCCACCTTGCGTGCAAAAAGATGTACAGTTGTGTTCAAAATGATTCAACCCCCACTTAAATTGAGTGTTTTGGCCAGTTTGACATTGATTTTGATCATTCAGTCATCTTGCTTACAATTAAATCAAAGAGGCACGTGTAGGTCAGACAAATATAACATAACATTTATAATGAAATAAGCACAAATGTCTTTTCTGTGCTCACATCATTATCAGTTTTATTCAACCCCCAAGTGACATTCAATCTTAGTACTTAGTACAACATCCTTTTACAGTTATAACAGCTTTTAAACGTGAAGCATAGCTTGACACAAGTGTCTTGCAGCCATCTACGGGTGTTTCGTTTTGGGCACTAAATCCATCATTAATTATTGAATTAATAAGCAATAATTAAGCCCTAAGTTGCAACAATAACATTTATATCTTGTGGGTAATATGGTCGAATATATAAAGAAACACACAGAAACCGGTGCAATATGAATGACAATTTACTTGGCAATCTATATTCACAGTTATATCATTTGCTTTACAGTAACTACAGAAAAACTAACATATACACACAGTCATGGCACACATACATTAAACTAAACAACAATACTTCACAGTACATTAAACTAAACAACAATACTTAAACAATACAGCAATGAACTAAAAGCATGCTTACTATGCCAAGCTGGGGGCTGCAGAAAACTTCACATGGTGGTCAGTCTCAGGTATCAGAGTAAAGAGAGCTAACCCTTGGTGGAAGTCCCCTTTTATTCCAGTGGGAGTCACCAGTAGACAAACCCTCTCTACCAATAGGACAAGACCTCTCTAAAGTAGGCTGGCTTAATGATATCACAGCTAGCCCCACAGTGCTAACAGCCTACACACTGCCCCTAGTGGTCCTTCTTTGGTATGTCAATCAGTTAGTATTACAATATGATAATTTATGGCAGAAATCACCCATGATCATAACAACGGGTATCTTCGCCCATTCGTCATGGGCAAAAGCCTCCAGTTCAGTCACATTCTTAGGCTTGCGCACTGCAACTGCTTTCTTTAAGTCCCACCAGAGGTTCTCAATGGGATTTAAGTCAGGTGACTGCGATGGCCACTCCAAAATGTTCCAGCCTTTAATCTGCAACCATGCTCTAGTGGACTTGGAGGTATGCTTGGATCATTGTCCTGTTGAAAGGTCCAACCGTCTCCCAAGCCTCAGGTTTGTGACGGACTGCATCACATTGTCATCCAATATCTCCTGGTACTGAAGAGAATTCATGGTACCTTTGCACACGCTGAAGCTTCCCTGTACCTGCAGAAGCAAAACAGACCCAAAGCATGATTGACCCACCCAATGCTTCACAGTAGGCAAGGTGTTCTTTTCTTCATAGGCCTTGTTCTTCCTCCTCCAAACATAGCGTTGATCCATGGGCCCAAACGGTTCTAATTTTGTTTCATCAGTCCACAGAACACTCTCCAAAACTTCTGTGGTTTGTCCACATGACTTTTGGCATACTGCAGTCGACTCTTCTTATTCTTTGGAGACAGCAAGGGGGTGCACCTGGGAGTTTGGCATGGAGGCCTTCATTACGCAGTGTGCGCGCGTATTGTCTGAGCTGAAACTTCAGTACCCACATCTGACAAATCTTTTCGCAGTTCCTCAGCAGTCAACGGGGACTTTTCTCTCCACTCTACGCTTCAGGTAGCGCACAGCAGTCGAAGTCAGCATCTTCTTTCTGCCACGACCAGGTAGCGTTTCAACAGTGCCCTTTGCCTTGAATTTGCGAATGATGCTTCCTATGGTCTCTCTTGGTATGTTTAACATCTTTGCAATCTTCTTATAGCCATTGCCCTTCCTGTAAAGAGTAATCACTCTTCTCTTGTCTTCCGGACCATTCTCTTGACTTCACCATGTTTGTAACCACACCAGTAAATGTCTAGAAGGAGCTGAGTATCACAGTCATTTTAAAGCTGCCTAATTGGTGCTTATTATGCTTTATTGCTGCTCCGTGACATCCACAGGTGTTTTCAATACCTGATTGAAAACACTTGAATGAACCTCTGTTCTTCAGAGTGGTAGTCTTTAAGGGGTTGAATAATTGTGTCAATGAAGAATTCACAAAAGAAACATTTACTACTGTATTACAAAACCAATTGATGTCATTTTAGTTGCATATGGTTCTTTAAAAAGTCCTTGTAGGATTTCATTCTGAATACAATTACAAATGTCACTAAATTCCCTAAAACCCTTTACAGCATTGGGGGGTGAATAATTATATCCTTAATCCAGGAGAATTTATTGAAAGAGGGCTTAGGGACGAATGTCAAACCTTTTTGTAATACTGTAAGTTCGGCAGGGGTTAGAGTAAAAGTGGTTAAATTAACGACCTGTAGGCTCTGATCTAATAACCCCTCCTGTTCCTCCCTCGTCTCGCTGTGGGTCGCCCCCTCCGTATCCGTTGCGGTACACCTTTCTATTCCTTAGAATGCCTCTAGTGGGATCTTGTTCAGTCATTTCCACATCAGAGGGATCCTCGGATTCCGACCCAGAGCACAACGGATGCTTAGGACGTGTACGGTTTTGTGGATATTTGTAAACTCGACCCTCATTGTAATCTCTTACATCCCTCAAGAATTTCTCATGTTTGCGGTCGCGGATATTTCCATCATATCGATCTAAATTGTTTTTCAGTTTCTCCTCGAGGGAGACAAAGAGTCATTTTTAAAGGATTGGATAGTTGAGACCTCTTCCTCCACAACTATTTTTAGATCTCAGAGTCTCTTCCTCATGTTGATTAGGATCTGAGGAAGAGATCGTCTACCTATCGAGTGTGTTATGGATCTCCCTGAAGGAAGTTGCATTTAGTGAATAGGCCCCCACAATAATAAATTGTGCTGCAGGTGATGCCCAATAACTGAGTGTTTATTTTAGCCAGGTGGAGGATCGGTTTATAATGGGAGAGGTTTAAGAGCTGAGGCGTGTATGTGGTGCGGTCTATAAACCTAAAATATTTGTCCATTAGATTATTGCGTGTCGCAGTATCGCTACTAATCACAATCTATAATCACTTGTAAATTGTATCTTGCTAATCCGTTGATAACATATGATTGTATGAATAAATTTTGGTTTGAATTGTTTTACCCACAAGGGGAGAAAAAGGTTTAAATCCCTGATGGTCTCCAGGTCCATGACAGATGCTGGTGGAGGTTTTTCCTGCACTCCACAACATCTATATAATCAAGGGCAGAGAAAGAATTTTCATATATAACGGGTCTCAGTACCCGACCGGGTCACACCTGTCAATGCCGCTTCCTCACAGGACCCCCCCGTGTTCTCCCCGGCCAGACTCCCGGGACACAGAGCCGCTAGCACCCCCAGAAATAAGGCAACGCTGCAGGTCTGAGATCTTTCAGGGTCAAAACAGAGATTATATATATATATATTCTCCCAGGAGGGGCCAGAGATCAATGTGGAATTACACCACCCCCCCCCCCCAGTGAAGCAGACATGTTCAGGCCCAGGACCGTGGTGGTGGTTACAGGTCCGGATCTTTTTGGTGGTACAGGGGACGCCGGCGTGTCCAAACGCAGGAGCTGCCTGTGCTGTAATGGTAGAAAGCATCCAGGCCCTGGTCCTTTCTCATGTGCGGATTCCACACACATCACACCAAGCCATCCCAGTGCATAATAACATTACAACACATGACGACACAGAGGAGATCCGGACACGAAACCAACCACTCACAATCTCACCATGACATACACTCCTACACGTTGCGGCCCAGCTGCGAGGCCAAAAAAGAATCTTCCATGGAAGAGCAGGACTGAATGACGCGGCCACAGACTGAGACGTCACCCAGACGTGACTCACAAGACACCGCACTGACCCGGGGGGGGGACACGGCTCTAGAGCCTCTGAGGGTGTTTGTCACACGGGTCATGCGGTTGTGGGGAATCCAGGTTTATCCCTTTTGGCTCAGCTCAGGCCGCAGGGCTAGTTGCCCTCACCCGGGCGTGTTACCATCTGACTCCTGTTATGCTGTTGGGTAGGGCACGGGTCAGCCTAATAGGTGACTGGGCCACATGGGAAAATGTAGTTACCAAAACATCAGGCTGACCCCTGGGGTAGGGCATGGTTTTGGGGTCATTTGTAAACAGGGCGGTTTTGGTAAGGGAATCTCTCATGCGCAATTGGTGGAAGATCTCGTCCCACTGTTATTCCCTCGTTCGATTGCCACGGTGAAATCAAAGGCCCATACTGGTGACACGGGGGAGGGTGGCGGCGGGGGGGGATGCCTTTGCGGGGGAGGTAGCGGCGGGGGGGGATGCCTTTGCGGGGAGGTAGCGGCGGGGGGGGATGCCTTTGCGGGGGAGGTAGCGGCGGGGGGGGATGCCTTTGCGGGGAGATAGCGGTGGGGGGATGCCTTTGCGGGGGAGGTAGCGGCGGGGGGGGATGCCTTTGCGGGGAGGTAGCGGGGGGGGGATGCCTTTGCGGGGGAGGTAGCGGCGGGGGGGGATGCCTTTGCGGGGGAGGTAGCGGCGGGGGGGGATGCCTTTGCGGGGGAGTTTGCTAAACAGAGCTGCGGTTCATGCTCCTGTAGCCCCTTTCTAGGCCGCCACACACTCCTAACAGTTAACCATGGTCATGACAGCGCATTTTCTTTCTGATGCAGATTCTTTGCAGACCTACACGTCCCCAGATGATCTTCAGTGGTGGACACTGCATAATCTGACATAAGAGCAGTATGGTCAGATAAGGAGGGACGATTAGGGCTTCCTAGCGCATTATTGCCCATAGTTATCTGGCATTTTCGCGGCTTTGGTCACACAGTTAAAGGACAGCCAGAGCCATCACCCCTCGCTTCTGTATATGTGTGT
The DNA here is from genome assembly GCA_009667805.1 of Leptobrachium leishanense. NCBI lineage: Eukaryota > Metazoa > Chordata > Amphibia > Anura > Megophryidae > Leptobrachium > Leptobrachium leishanense. The sequence continues at coordinate 539,547,579 of CM019063.1, forward strand.
TGATGGTGCAGCAGAAAGCCGCCCCCCCTCTCTCCACAATATCTCACATGCGCCAGGAATAACCCTGGAGGACTCAAATTTGGCAAACATGATCATTTCTCCCCCCCCAGACGGCCCCATGTAAAGCCTGCAAATGGATTTCACACAAACATACAGTTGTGTTCAAAATGATTCAACCCCCAATGCTGTAAAGGGTTTTAGGGAATTTCGTGACATTTGTAATTGTATTCAGAATGAAATCCTACAAGGACTTTTTAAAAGAACCATATGCAACTAAAATGACATCAATTGGTTTTGTAATACAGTAGTAAATGTTTCTTTTGTGAATTCTTCATTGACACAATTATTCAACCCCTTAAAGACTACCACTCTGAAGAACGAGGTTCATTCAAGTGTTTTCAATCAGGTATTGAAAACACCTGTGGATGTCACGGAGCAGCAATAAAGCATAATAAGCACCAATTAGGCAGCTTTAAAATGACTGTGATACTCAGCTCCTTCTAGACATTTACTGGTGTGGTTACAAACATGGTGAAGTCAAGAGAATGGTCCAGGAAGACAAGAGAAGAGGTGATTACTCTTCACAGGAGGGCAATGGCTATAAGAAGATTGCAAAGATGTTAAACATACCAAGAGAGACCATAGGAAGCATCATTCGCAAATTCAAGGCAAAGGGCACTGTTGAAACGCTACCTGGTCGTGGCAGAAAGAAGATGCTGACTTCGACTGCTGTGCGCTACCTGAAGCGTAGAGTGGAGAAAAGTCCCCGTGTGACTGCTGAGGAACTGAGAAAAGATTTGTCAGATGTGGGTACTGAAGTTTCAGCTCAGACAATACGGCGCACACTGCGTAATGAAGGCCTCCATGCCAGAACTCCCAGGCGCACCCCCTTGCTGTCTCCAAAGAATAAGAAGAGTCGACTGCAGTATGCCAAAAGTCATGTGGACAAACCACAGAAGTTTTGGGATAGTGTTCTGTGGACTGATGAAACAAAATTAGAACTGTTTGGGCCCATGGATCAACGCTATGTTTGGAGGAGGAAGAACAAGGCCTATGAAGAAAAGAACACCTTGCCTACTGTGAAGCATGGCGGGGGTCAATCATGCTTTGGGCTGTTTGCTTCTGCAGGTACAGGGAAGCTTCAGCGTGTGCAAGGTACCATGAATTCTCTTCAGTACCAGAGATATTGGATGACAATGTGATGCAGTCCGTCACAACCTGAGGCTTGGGAGACGTGGGACCTTTCAACAGGACAATGATCCCAAGCATACCTCCAAGTCCACTAGAGCATGGTTGCAGATTAAAGGCTGGAACATTTTGGAGTGGCATCGCAGTCACCTGACTGAGAACCTTGAAAGAAAGCAGTTGCAGTGCGCAAGCCTAAGAATGTGACTGAACTGGAGGCTTTTGCCCATGACGAATGGGCGAAGATACCCGTAGATCGCTGCAAGACACTTGTGTCAAGCTATGCTTCACGTTTAAAAGCTGTTATAACTGTAAAAGGATGTTGTACTAAGTACTAAGATTGAATGTCACTTGGGGGTTGAATAAAACTGATAATGATGTGAGCACAGAAAAGACATTTGTGGTTATTTCATTATAAATGTTATGTTATATTTGTCTGACCTACACGTGCCTCTTTGATTTAATTGTAAGCAAGATGACTGAATGATCAAAATCAATGTCAAACTGGCCAAAACACTCAATTTCAGTGGGGGTTGAATAATTTTGAACACAACTGTATGCCCAGGGCAAAAAGGAAACCTAACAGCTTCTGGAAATCACAGATCAGTAAGTGGTGGAAGCTTTTCCCGCCTCAAGAGAAAATGGTAAAACAGCAGCCGATACATCGTATCAAGAGATCACTCCTAGATTTGAATGCCCAGTATCTATTAATAGTGAGCAGGCAGACGTGGATATGGGAGAGGGTTGAGAGAACTCCCCCAACCATAACACCAAGTCCAGGTATCTCCCCGAGGGAAGGTGTGTATATGTATGTGGCCGGTGTTCTGCCATTCGAGCGAACTTTGCCATAATGGCGAACCGCATCACTTCCGGTGCACCTACGTCACCAAAAATGATGAAAAACAGCTGTGTACGGCAACCGGAGGTAGAACTCTATAAACGGGCCGTCCCAGCACCCCCCCCCCTATCATACACGCTGGGAGAGAGAACGAACTAACCATCTCAGCGTCTCCCCCAACAAACCCCCCCCCCCGTCCGCTCAAACAGGGAGGGAGTTAATCAGCCACCCTGTCTCAGCACTTCTCCCCCCCCCCTCCTGCATCACTGACTCCGGGGAGGGATTGCTGTATACTCCCCTGGAGGAACCTTCCATTGCAGGAGACCCAGGAGTCCTTTGCAGCCCAGTATCTCCGTCCCTGAGCATCGCAGCCACCTGGTTGAGGTGTCATTTGATAGAGCAGAGTCTGTTCTTTCCAATCATACACAACATGACTGTATAATGTGTATTATTAATTTAATATCTCACGTTTTCATGCAGAAATCACACCGACTTAATTCATTTTATGGCATTTTACCGTTAATTCAGCTGTAATGGTATGTCAGGGGTTAATGGGGAGGCTGTGTGTTTACCCTGGTTTGTAAGCATGGCTGGGGGAGACGCGGAGATGGTTAGTTTGTTCGCTCTCTCCCAGCGTGTATGATGGGGGGGGGGGGTGCTGGGACGGGGCGTTTATAGAGTTCTATCTCCGGATGTTGTACACCGCTGTTTTTGGTAACTTTTGGGGACGTACGTGCACCGGAAGTGACATGAGTTCGCCATTGTGGCAACTTCGCTCGAATGGCAGAACACCGGAGCCATGTTACGGGCTTCGGGTAACACAGGAATACTCCCCGAGTGAAGGCGTGTATACAGTGGGGCAAAAGTATTTATTCAGCCGCCAATTGTGCAGGTTCTGCCAGATGAGCGAGGCCTGGAATTGTCATCATAGGTAACTTCAACTATGAGACAAAAATGAGAAAAACAAATTCCAGGAAATCACATGGTCTGATTCTTAAAGAATTTATCTGCAGATTCTGGTGGAAAATAAGTATTTGGTCACTTACAGAACAAAGCAGCGAGATTTCTGTCTGTCACAGACTGGCTGTAACGTCTTCTTTAAGAGGCTCCTCTGTCCTCCACTCATTACCTGGATGAACTTGTTATCAGTATAAAAGACACCTGTCCACAACCTCAAACATACACACTCCAAACTCCACTATGGTCAAGACCAAAGAGCAGTGGAAGGACACCAGAAACCAAAAATTGTAGAGCTGCACCAGGCTGGGAGACTGAATGTGCAATAGGCAGCAGCTTGGTGTGAAGAAATCAACTGTGCGAGCAATCATTAGAAAATTCAAGACATACAAGACCACTGATAATATCCATCCATCTGGGGCTCCACACAAGATCTCACCCCGTGGGGTCACAATGATCACAAGAACGGTGAGCAAAAATCCCAGAACCACACGGGGGGGACCTAGTGAATGACCTGCAGAGAGCTGGGACCAAAGTAACAAAGGCTCCCATCAGTAACGCACTACTCCGCCAGGGACTCAAATCCTGCAGTGCCAGACGTGTCCCCCTGCTTAAGCCAGTACATGTTCGGGCCCGTCTGAAGTTTGCTAGAGAGCATTTGGATGATCCAGAAGAGGATTGGGAGAATGTCATATGGTCAGATGAAACCAAAGTAGAACTTTTTGGAAAAACTCAACTCGTCGTGTTTGGAGGAAGAGAGAATGCCGAGGTGCATCCAAAGAACACCATACCTACTGTGAAGCCTGGTGGCGGAAACATCATGCTTTGGGGGCTGTTTTTCTGCAAAGGGACCAGGACGACTGATCCGTGTAAAGGGAAGAATGAATGGGGGACATGTATCGTGAGATTTTGAGTGAAAAACCCCTTCCATCAGCAAGGGCATTGAAGATGAAACGTGGCTGGGTCTTTCAGCAGGACAATGATCCCAAACACACCGCCCGGGCAACGAATGAGTGGCTTCATAAGAAGCATATCAAGGTCCTGGAGTGGCCTAGCCAGTCTCCAGATCTCAAGCCAATAGAAAACCTTTGGAGGGAGTTGAAGGCCGTGTTGCCCAGCGTCAGCCCAAAACATCACTGCTCTAGAGGAGATCTGCATGGAGGAATGGGTAAAAAATACCAGCAACAGTGTGTGAAAACCTTGTGAAGACTTACAGAAAACGTTTGACCTCTGTCATTACCAACAAAGGATATATAACAAAGTATTGAGATGGACTTTTCATATTGACCAAATACTTATTTTCCACCAGAATTTGCAAATAAATTCTTTAAGAATCAGACAATGTGATTTTCTGGATTATTTTTTCTCATTTTGTCTCATAGTTGAAGTTACCCATGATGACAATCACAGGCCTCGCTCATCTTTTTAAGTGGGAGAACCTGCACAATTGGTGGAAGACTAATACTTTCTTGCCCCAGTGTATGTATGTGGCCGGGGCCGTGTTATGGGTTTGGGGTAACACAGGAACACTCCCCGAGTGAAGGCGTGTATATGTATGTGGCCGGGGCGTGTAATGGGTTTGGGGTAACACAGGAACACTCCCCGAGTGAAGGCGTGTATATGTATGTGGCCGGGGCGTGTTATGGGTTTGGGGTAACACAGGAACACTCCCCGAGTGAAGGCGTGTATATGTATGTGGCCGGGGCTGTGTTATGGGTTTGGGGTAACACAGGAACACTCCCCGAGTGAAGGCGTGTATATGTATGTGGCCGGGGCTGTGTTATGGGTTGGGGTAACACAGGAACACTCCCCGAGTGAAGGCGTGTATATGTATGTGGCCGGGGCTGTGTTATGGGTTTGGGGTAACACAGGAACACTCCCCGAGTGAAGGCGTGTATATGTATGTGGCCGGGGCGTGTTATGGGTTTGGGGTAACACAGGAACACTCCCCGAGTGAAGGCGTGTATATGTATGTGGCCGGGGCGTGTTATGGGTTTGGGGTAACACAGGAACACTCCCCGAGTGAAGGCGTGTATATGTATGTGGCCGGGGCGTGTTATGGGTTTGGGGTAACACAGGAACACTCCCCGAGTGAAGGCGTGTATATGTATGTGGCCAGGGCGTGTTATGGGTTTGGGGTAACACAGGAACACTCCCCGAGTGAAGGTGTGTATATGTATGCCAGAATACAATCGGACGTCCGTCCCGTGTGAGCGCACACTTTTATCTTAATAGTGTTATACACCTCTTATTAATTTACATAGAGCACTTATCTGATGTTGCTCTTCTTAAAAGGGTAAACCTTCCGTGGGTTCAACCCCTACAGTATAAAGGCATAAAAACAAAACACATGGTGCAATATTGTTTGTACATAAGGAATAGTCTAAAAAAGGTTTTCACGAGTTCTCACTCAGAGGGGGAGCCTCAATATGGCTCAAGTGATGGACCTTCTGACCTCTTATGGGGGGGGGGGTCACGCCCAACTCCTGAAGTCTTCTAGTGCCTTAATTTCACCAGTTAACCCGACTTTTTGCTTAAATGAATGAAATGAATGAAAGGAGCAGAAGGGGGAAATCTATTGGAAGGATACACGAGGAAGAGGTCCCTAGACAACGAGGGAGAAGAGGAGGAAAGAGTTTTCGGGAGAGAAAAAAGAAAAAAAATGACCGAGAGGGATATTCAATCTCAGTGGGAAGGAATGAACGCAAGGTGAGATCGGTCTCTTGAATAAAAGGTTTAAAATTTGTCCCTGAAAGGAAGATGAAGAGCTTTAATACATATATAGATATCCAACGTTTTAAACGGAATCTTTGTTTTAAAAAGTTTTTTGTCAAAACACCAATGGAAAGAAAGGTTATGGAAGAGAACAAATACCAACAGACCTCTTTAAGGGAGAAATCAAAATTCTACCCCAAACATATGTTATCTAAAGAAATAGAAGCGTTTGACCAAATTATTACATCTGAAATTAGAAAGGAAGAGAAAAAACCTAAACGAACTAGACCAGGTAATTTATCAAGAGAAGAAATTATGTGACACTAAAGAGTTAATAGTGAAACCGGCTGATAAAGGCGGTGGGATTGTGATTTTGAATAAAGAAGGAAGCCCTGAGATTATTGGGGGATCAGAATGTTTATAAAATTTTGAATAGCGACCCCACGGCCCAAATTACCAATACCTTTTTTAGCTATCTAGACAAAGGGAGAGAATTAAATATATTAAAAGAAGAAGAATATGCATATTTGAAAGTAAAACATCCACGAATCCCAGTGTTTTATTATCTGCCTAAAGTGCATAAGAGTCGAGAGAACCCCCCCAGGGCGACCAATAGTCTCTGGAATAGGATCCATCTCTTCAAGAGTATCGGAATATGCTGACCATCTATTACAGCCAATAGTGACTCAAACACCCTCATATATTAAGGATACAACGTCCATTCTAAAGGAATTGGAAAGGGTAAAATGGAAACACGATCTAATATTGGCTACATGCGATGTGAACTCGCTCTACACCATCATTCCCCATCAATTAGGCTGTGAAGCGGTGGAACATTTCCTTAGAGAATTGGGCAAGTTTGAGGAAGATCAAATTGAATATCTAGTTGAGGGTATAAGGTTGATCCTCGATAATAATTACTTCTGGTATAGAGGTCAACACGATTTACAGTTAACGGGCACTCCGATGGGAACCAGGTTTGCCCCCAGTTATGCCAACCTGTTCATGTCATACTGGGAGCACTGGATGGTATGGACGAGGCATGACTGGGGGCAACACCTGGTCCTATACAAAAGATACAGCGACGATATCCTGATTGTATGGCGAGTTGAAGAGAGAGAGTTGCAGGACTTTATACAATATCTGAACACCAACCAGTGGGGTATACATTTGGACTCTAAGATCAGCAAATCACAAATTGAATATCTAGATTTGGATATATAGGTTGAAAATGATCAATTGAAAACGAAGACCTACTTCAAAGATATCGATGTTAACAGTTTCATCGACATCGAGAGTGACCATTATCCTCCCTGGTTAAGAGCTGTGCCAAAGGGTCAACTCTTGAGACTTCGACGGAACTGTACCGATAGAGAATTCGATATTCAAGCAAATAAACTTTTGGAAGATTTTAAAGAAAAAGGCTACCAAAATAGTGAACTTGAGACGACTAGGGAAGAGGTGCGGAAGGTTGAGAGAAATACCTTGTTAAAACATAAAATTAGAGAAGAAAATTTTGGGCTTAGTGTACCAATAGTATTAGATTATAACATAGGTAATAAGAATATTAAGAGAGCGATTCAGAAATATTGGCCCCTATTGAAAGATGACCCTGCACTTACGGAGATAATTCGGGGTTGATCTGGGACTATCTTTAGAGGAGGAGGGTATGTGAAGCAAAAACTAGTGAGAAGCTACGTACGAGAACAAAAAGGAAAGAATAATTGGTTCGGAATTAGCCCTGGATTCTATGGGTGTGGAGACTGTGTGAGTTGTCGGAAAACACAGAATAGGAAAAGACATATCACCCAATTTGAGTTGGATGGGCATAAATATAAAATCAGGGATAACATCACTTGCTTTTCCATATATGTAGTGTATGCATTAAATGCCCGTGTAAAAGATATTACATAGGGAAAACGAAAAGGGCACTGCAGGTCCGCATTAATGAACATACGAATAATATAATTAAGGGTTATGAGAAACATAATGTTTCCAATCACTACTGCTTTAAGCATAATAAAGATCCCAGGGGATTAGAGTTTTTCGGAATTGAAAGGGTCACTAGAAATTGGAGGGGGGGGGGGAATCTAGATCTCAAACTATCTAAAACGGAGATGAAATGGATCTATAGATTAAATACACTGGAACCGAAGGGTTTGAACACCGAATTCGAAATGTGTCATTTCCTATAAAAAGTTAATTAAATGGAACAATTAAAATTGATCAAAACTAACAAATATAACGAGAGAGTTATGTTATTACTATTTAGATCCCTTGATTGACATATATGTAAAATCTTATAGATATGTGAGACGTTATAAGATGGGTAATGTGATATGATCCTCCCATATAACTTTCCCCCCAAAGATTATGTATTGGGGTTGACACCCCCAGTATTATTGATGTTGACTTATTCAATGATCCCTATTGGTCTTTATATATACTGATGGGGGATGTATTCCCCCTTTCTTTCTTCTTTTTTACATACCAATGTTTATCCCACAAATGAGAATTGCTATGAAAGAACCGCTTGAAGGATGATGCCACTGTTGGGTGGAATTAAGACCCAGCAGGAAGAGCGTTAGAAGGTATGCGTGAGGAATGTAACTGGAACGTTACTGGTGAACCGCATTAAAAGGGAGATGAAGGACATCAATATAGGGAACACCAAACCGGAAGTCCTTGGATGATCCGCATATGGAGGTCTTAGGACTCGGACCGGAAGTTAGCGGGAACCATTGTGACACGCAAACCGGAACAAAGAGGGATCATGCTGATCGTATGGAATGCGAACAGGAAGCGGAAAATGGAACGCACGGAAAACTTAACATGTGTCACCACTAATGAACGGTTCAGACAGTATATAAAACATCAATTTGGCCAGAGACATTACAGACTGAGGAAGCCTGCAGCACAAGCAGGCGAAACGTGTATCTGGATATGTAGTATCATTGTTTTATATTTTGTTTTAAGAATAAATGTTTTTAGATTTATCGACCATTCTATTGGGGAGTTTTACTTTTGGTATTGAGCAGAGATAGCTGTACCCTGGAGGAGAAAACGGAGGTGCGGCATCTTTCCCTTGACCTGAGACTCATTTGATGTTTTGATACTGAGCCACTTATTGTAGAGGCTCAGAAAATTGTGAGTATACTATACATCTGAATATTTTAAGCTAATATTCAAGTTAAGAACTATATCTGCGCAATGGAAGTTTTTTCCCTCTTTCTCCTCCTTTAACCCCTTAAGGACCTCTGACGTACCCTGTACATCCTGAACTCGGGTCTCCCTTAGACCCGCGGATGTACAGGGTACGTCAGCGGCGCCTAACCCCCCTTACCCGCCCGATACTCACCTCCCTTGCCGGATCCCACGGCGATCTGGCAGGGAGGAAGCCTGCCCATGTGATTTACATGGGCAGGCGAGGCTGATGACGTCGCCACGCTGCGTGGTGACGTCATCAGCAGGCGTCCCCATGCTTTTCAATGGAGGGGAGGGGGGAGGCTCCTTCGGAGCCCTCTATCTCCCCAACCATTGAAGCTAGGGAGATACCGTTTGCACCGCTGGAGAGGGGAGAGCCTCCCCTTTCCAGCGGTGTATGGCAATAACCATTTCGCCGCCGGATCACGTGGCGCCAAAACGCGATTCAAACCTGGAGGGGGGCTGACATCTTGGATGTCAGCCAAGCCTCCAGGTCCCCCCCCCACCCACTGACAACCTCACCATATGTGTGAGGATGTCAGTGGGCCAGTTAACCCTCTAGCTGCCATGTAGAGATAAGGGGATCCTAAGGATCCCTTTATCTCCCGATCCATGGCAGCTAGATGGTCATATTTGCCATCATTTGAAAGGCCTGATTATGGCCTTTCCAATGATACCAAACATGACCAGGTTTGGTTTTAAAAAAAAAAAAAATTAAATTTAAAAAAAAAAAAAAAAAATTAAATAAAATAAAAAAATGTTTTTTTTTTAAAAGTTTTTTTGTCTGGGGGGGGGGTTTAATTAAATAGGACCTAGGCTGTCATCTAAAAATAAATAGCACAAAATGGTCAGAATGAGTGCAGCGCACATGGGTGAACTGTCTCAGCAGTGAAGGGGTTAAAAAGCAAACGCATGTAAAAATTGGGTATTTCTAGTCTCGGGACAAAATTTTGAACCTATTTAGCCGGGGTCGTTTTGGGTGGTTGTAGATTTTGGGGATTAAATTACAAAAAAGTGTGTTTTTACCATTTTTTCATCATATTTCATATTTTTTTTTATAGTAAATTATTCGATATGATGGAAATAATGGTATTTCTAGAAAGTCCATTTAATGGCGGGAAAAAGGGTGTATAATATGTGTGGGTTGAATAAACGAGTAAGAGGAAAATTTGACCTAAACACTAACAGCGCAGAAACGTAAAAACAGCAGCGGTCACTAAAAGACGGATTTGTGTAAAACCACCCGGTCACTAAGGGGTTAAGCAAAAAGTCGGGTTAACGGGTGAAATTAAGGCCCTAGAAGACTTCAGGAGTTGGGCGTGACCCCCCCCCATAAGAGGTCAGAAGGTCCATCACTTGAGCCATATTGAGGCTCCCCCTCTGTGAGTGAGAACTCGTGAAAACCTTTTTTAGACTATTCCTTATGTACAAACAATATTGCACCATGTGTTTTGTTTTTATGCCTTTATACTGTAGGGTTTGAACCCACGGAAGGTTTACCCGAATAAGAAGAGCATCATCAGATAAGTGCTCTGTGTGAATTAATAAGAGGTGTATAACACTATTAAGATAAAGGTGTGCGCTCACACGGGACGGACGTCCGATTGTATTCCGTGCATGGGGTGCACGTGGGTGTTTGAAGCAGCACAAAAGCACCACATTACTTAGATTTAGTGATTTTAGCGCCGATTATTCACTCTTTGCCCTCGCGGGCTACTGTTATAATAGTGTATATGTTTGTGGCCGGGGCCATGTTATGGGTTTGGGGTAACACAGGAACACTCCCCGAGTGAAGGCGTGTATATGTATGTGGCCGGGGCCGTGTTACATAAATGTCAGGCTGGTTTCACCTTGGAGGAGATCTTGATGGTCGCGATGTCACTGACGGGATCAACGTCCTGGACCGTCGCCTCGTAACTTTCTCCGTTGAAGAGTTTCACTCTCACCCGGCTCCGATTGGCAACAACGTGGGCGTTCGTTACAATGAGACCGTCCGAGGACACAAGAAAACCCGAGCCGCTGGAGACCGGCATCTCCTTCCGGGAGAAGGGGTGTCTGCGGAAAAAGGTTACACGTACCGTCAGGCCGCGCGCCTTGTGACAGGATACACACACGTAACGTCAGGCCGCGCCTTGTGACAGGATACACACACGTAACGTCAGGCCGCGCCTTGTGACAGGATACACACACGTAACGTCAGGCCGCGCGCGCCTTGTGACAGGATACACACACGTAACGTCAGGCCGCGCCTTGTGACAGGATACACACACGTAACGTCAGGCCGCGCGCCTTGTGACAGGATACACACACGTAACGTCAGACCGCGCGCGCCTTGTGACAGGATACACACACGTAACGTCAGGCCGCGCCTTGTGACAGGATACACACACGTAACGTCAGACCGCGCGCGCTTGTGACAGGATACACACACGTAACGTCAGGCCGCGCCTTGTGACAGGATACACACACGTAACGTCAGGCGCGCGCGCCTTGTGACAGGATACACACACGTAACGTCAGGCCGCGCCTTGTGACAGGATACACACACGTAACGTCAGGCCGCGCGCGCCTTGTGACAGGATACACACACGTAACGTCAGGACGCGCGCCTTGTGACAGGATACACACACGTAACGTCAGGCCGCGCGCCTTGTGACAGGATACACACACGTAACGTCAGGCGCGCGCCTTGTGACAGGATACACACACGTAACGTCAGGCCGCGCGCGCCTTGTGACAGGATACACACACGTAACGTCAGGCCGCGCGCGCCATTGTGACAGGATACACACACGTAACGTCAGACCGCGCGCGCCTTGTGACAGGATACACACACGTAACGTCAGGACGCGCCTTGTGACAGGATACACACACGTAACGTCAGGCCGGGCGCCTTGTGACAGGATACACACACGTAACGTCAGGCCGCGCGCGCCTTGTGACAGGATACACACACGTAACGTCAGGCCGCCGCGCGCCTTGTGACAGGATACACACACGTACACAGCACACACGTAACGTCAGGCCGCGCCTTGTGACAGGATACACACACGTAACGTCAGGCCGCGCGCGCCTTGTGACAGGATACACACACGTAACGTCAGGCCGCGCGCCTTGTGACAGGATACACACACGTAACGTCAGGCCGCGCCTTGTGACAGGATACACACACGTAACGTCAGGCCGCGCGCCTTGTGACAGGATACACACACGTAACGTCAGGCCGCGCGCCTTGTGACAGGATACACACACGTAACGTCAGACCGCGCGCGCCTTGTGACAGGATACACACACACGTAACGTCAGGCCGCGCCTTGTGACAGGATACACACACGTAACGTCAGGCCGCGCGCGCCTTGTGACAGGATACACACACGTAACGTCAGGCCGCGCGCGCGCCTTGTGACAGGATACACACACGTAACGTCAGGCCGCGCGCGCCTTGTGACAGGATACACACACGTAACGTCAGACCGCGCGCGCCTTGTGACAGGATACACACACGTAACATCAGGCCGCGCGCGCCATGTGACAGGATACACACACGTAACGTCAGGACGCGCCTTGTGACAGGATACACACACGTAACGTCAGGCCGGGCGCCTTGTGACAGGATACACACACGTAACGTCAGGCCGCGCGCGCCTTGTGACAGGATACACACACGTAACGTCAGGCCGCGCGCCTTGTGACAGGATACACACACGTAACGTCAGGCCGCGCCTTGTGACAGGATACACACACGTAACGTCAGGCCGCGCGCCTTGTGACAGGATACACACACGTAACGTCAGACGCGCGCGCCTTGTGACAGGATACACACACGTAACGTCAGGCCGCGCGCCTTGTGACAGGATACACACACGTAACGTCAGGCCGCGCGCGCCTTGTGACAGGATACACACACGTAACGTCAGGCCGCGCCTTGTGACAGGATACACACACGTAACGTCAGGCCGCGCGCGCCTTGTGACAGGATACACACACGTAACGTCAGGCCGCGCCTTGTGACAGGATACACACACGTAACGTCAGGCCGCGCGCCTTGTGACAGGATACACACACATAACGTCAGACCGCGCCTTGTGACAGGATACACACACGTAACGTCAGGCCGCGCCTTGTGACAGGATACACACACGTAACGTCAGGCCGCGCGCGCCTTGTGACAGGATACACACACGTAACGTCAGACCGCGCGCGCCTTGTGACAGGATACACACACGTAACGTCAGGCCGCGCGCGCCTTGTGACAGGATACACACACGTAACGTCAGGCCGCGCGCGCCTTGTGACAGGATACACACACGTAACGTCAGGCCGCGCGCACCTTGTGACAGGATACACACACGTAACGTCAGGCCGCGCCTTGTGACAGGATACACACACGTAACATCAGGCGCGCGCCTTGTGACAGGATACACACACGTAACGTCAGGCCGCGCGCGCCTTGTGACAGGATACACACACGTAACGTCAGACCGCGCGCGCGCCTTGTGACAGGATACACACACGTAACGTCAGACCGCGCGCGCCTTGTGACAGGATACACACACGTAACGTCAGGCCGTGCGCGCCTTGTGACAGGATACACACACGTAACGTCAGGCCGCGCCTTGTGACAGGATACACACACGTAACGTCAGGCCGCGCCTTGTGACAGGATACACACACGTAACGTCAGACCGCGCGCGCCTTGTGACAGGATACACACACGTAACGTCAGACCGCCGCGCCTTGTGACAGGATACACACACGTAACGTCAGGCCGCGCGCGCCTTGTGACAGGATACACACACGTAACGTCAGGCCGCGCGCACCTTGTGACAGGATACACACACGTAACGTCAGGCGCGCGCCTTGTGACAGGATACACACACGTAACGTCAGACCGCGCGCACCTTGTGACAGGATACACACACGTAACGTCAGACCGCGCGCCTTGTGACAGGATACACACACGTAACGTCAGACCGCGCGCCTTGTGACAGGATACACACACGTAACGTCAGGCCGCGCGCCTTGTGACAGGATACACAACGTAACGTCAGGCCGCGCGCGCCTTGTGACAGGATACACACACGTAACGTCAGGCCGTGCGCGCGCCTTGTGACAGGATACACACACGTAACGTCAGGCCGGCGCGCCTTGTGACAGGATACACACACGTAACGTCAGGCGCGCGCTTGTGACAGGATACACACACGTAACGTCAGGCGCGCGCCTTGTGACAGGATACACACACGTAACGTCAGGCCGCGCGTGCCTTGTGACAGGATACACACACGTAACGTCAGGCCGCGCGCACCTTGTGACAGGATACACACACGTAACGTCAGACGCGCGCCTTGTGACAGGATACACACACGTAACGTCAGGCCGCGCGTGCCTTGTGACAGGATACACACACGTAACGTCAGACCGCGCGCCTTGTGACAGGATACACACACGTAACGTCAGGCCGCGCGGCCTTGTGACAGGATACACACACGTAACGTCAGGCCGCGCGCCTTGTGACAGGATACACACACGTAACGTCAGGCCGCGGCCTTGTGACAGGATACACACACGTAACGTCAGGCCGCGCGTGCCTTGTGACAGGATACACACACGTAACGTCAGGCCGCGCGCCTTGTGACAGGATACACACACGTAACGTCAGGCCGCGCGCCTTGTGACAGGATACACACACGTAACGTCAGGCCGCGCGCGCCTTGTGACAGGATACACACACGTAACGTCAGACCGCGCGCGCCTTGTGACAGGATACACACA
>CM019063.1:539562352-539763596 GCA_009667805.1 Leptobrachium leishanense
AGAAAATAGGGTGGATTCCAGTGGCTAAAAAGATAAATATACAGGTTTATGCTATGAGAGTGTAACATTTAACAAAGAAGCCACTCACAAAGAGCGTGGCACATGTTCACAAATAAGTGTGCAAATCGGGGAACTATAGGCCAGTTAGTCTTACGTCAGTAGTGGGGAAATTAATGGAAACCATGTTAAAGGAAAGGATTGTTGACCATCTAAAAACACATAGATTACAGGATCAGAAACAACATGGGTTTACCTCAGGGAGATCATGCCAAACTAATCTTATTGATTTTTTTGATTGGGTAACAAAAATAATAGACACAGGTGGTGCAGTAGACATTGCTTATTTAGATTTCAGTAAGGCTTTTGATACTGTTCCGCATAGAAGGCTTATCAATAAATTGCAATCTTTGAGATTGGATTCCAATATTGTTGACTGGATTAGGCAGTGGCTGAGTGACAGACAACAGAGGGTTGTGGTAAATGGAGTTTATTGGGCGCAAGGTCTTGTTACCAGTGGGGTACCTCAGGGGTCAGTACTTGGACCCATTCTCTTTAATATTTTTATTAGTGATATTGCAGAAGGTATTAATGGAAAAGTATGTCTTTTTGCTGATGACACAAAGATTTGCAACAGGGTTGACGTTCCTGGAGGGATCAGCCAAATGACAAATGATTTAGGTAAACTAAAAAAATGGTCGGAGCTGTGGCAATTGAGTTTTAATGTGGATAAGTGCAAGATAATGCACCTGGGACGTAAAAACCCAAGGGCTGAATATAGAATATTTGATACAGTCCTAACCTCAACATCTGAGGAAAGGGATTTAGGGGTCATTATTTCAGAGGGTCTAAGGGTAAGTAGTCAATGTGATAGAGCAGCAGGAAATGCTGGCAGAATGCTTGGAAATGCTGGCAGAATGCTTGGTTGTGTAGGGAGAGGTATTAGCAGTAGGAAAAGGGAAGTGCTCATGCCACTGTACAGAGCACTGGTGAGACCTCACTTGGAGTACTGTGTGCAGTACTGGAGACCGTTGTTCTGGCACATGTGGGAACCTCTCATATGTGGGAACCGGCGCACTTCCGGTGACGTTTCAGCCGCTCACATCAGGGGAGAACCAGCAATGCGCATGCACGATTCGTCGGAGACGCGCTCGCTGCGATTACAGCCATCTGTAATTGTACTTGGGGCTGGGGAGACACAGGGTATATATCAATCAGGACTTCACAGGGACTGCTTCCTGTTATTTGCTGAAAGTATCAGCAGATGGCAGGACAAACACTGTATCGCCCTTGCAGGACCGCATACAGCTGTGCTCTGCAAGCAGCCTGCGTGTGCCTGCATGAGAGCTGGGGTAACCAATCGGCGGTACGCATGCGCATTGCTGGTCGTTCCTTGATGTGAGTGGCTGAAACGTCACCGGAAGTGCGCCGGTCCCCACATGAGAGGTTCCCACATGTGCCAGAACACCGTATCTCCAGAAGGACATAGACATCTTAGAGAGAGTTCAGAGAAGGGCTACTAAAATGGTGTACGGCTTGAAGGAGAAAAGTTACCAGGAAAGGCTTAATGATCTTAACATGTACAGCTTGGAAAAAAGACGAGACAGAGGAGATATGATAGAAACATTTAAATACGTAAAGGGAATCCACAAGGTAGAGGAAGGGAGTATATTTAAAAGGAAACAAAGTAGCAAAACAAGAGGACATAGTCTTAGATTAGAGGGGCAAAGGTTTAAAAGTAACATCAGGAAGCATTATTTTACTGAGCGGGTGGTGGATACATGGAACAGTCTTCCAGTAGAAGTGGTAGAGGCCAAAACAGTAATTGAATTTAAGCAGGCATGGGATAGGCATAAGGCTATCCTAAACAAAAGATAAATCCAGGTAAAGTATCCATGTAATTGGGCGACTAGATGGGCCGAAAGGTTCTTATCTGCTGACATTTTTCTATGTTTCTAAAAGGCATAATTAATAAATTTCATCCATATAGTCACCGCCACCGGGGATGCGTTATGTCCTTCAGAGGGAGAATCCTGGCCAGGGTAGACTCTGAGAAAGACAAAAGTAATAGTCCAGTGCAGCACAGCTGATCTGTGTCTGTTATTGATGGTCTCATCCTTCCGCCGGCTTGCTGTCCATCATTTGAAGAGGAGCCCAAGTTTCCGGTCGTTCGACCTGGTGGTCCGTCAAACACCTGTGCTGCACTGGACTATTACTTTTGTCTTTCTCAGAGTCTACCCTGGCCAGGATTCTCCCTCTGAAGGACATAACGCATCCCCGGTGGCGGTGACTATATGGATGAAATTGATTAATTATGCCTATTTGCACACTTATTTGTGAACGTGTGCCACGTTTTTTGTGAGTGGCTTCTTTGTTAAATGTTATACAGGTTTATGCTATGAGAGTGTATTTATCTTTTTAGCCACTGGAATCCACCCTATTTCTGGCGGCTATCAAAGCTATTGACCATTAAAGGTTGTACATCTTACTGCAGTTCATTTTTTGTTTATGTATTTAATGTTCAGACTATACACTACATTGTGTATTACGTTAGTTTATGCCTTGGTTTTAGTTGTATATTAAGGGTTAATGGGTAGGCTTCATCCCTCACAGTATACATTTTATTTTTTCCTTGATTAATGGCATTTTAGGGGTTAATGGGTAGATAAATGCCACATTGTTTATTATTTTTATTGTATTTCCCTGGGTTTATGGCATTTTAGGGGTTATTATGGAAGTTAGAATCTAAAGGGTCTATTCATTTCTAGATCCTCTGCTTTTCGTCACATTTCGGGGAATTCATTTCGCCAAAAATATAGTGAATTCCCCATTTAGCGAATGGTCACCATAATTTGCTAAAAGTGGAGTCGCTGAAGCAGCAATCAGACATTCAGCGAAAACTGCCGAATTGCAGCAAATAAAGTATCAGGTTAGTACAATAAAAAGGCATCATTGCATCACATTAATCAGGGGTTTTGGAATCTTATATATATATATATATATATATATATATATACACTTATTTAGGGCACTATTACCTGGTCTGAGTTAACCCTTGCGTCGGCATTGGTTTTGCGTTAGCGCCAGGTTAAAGGAGTCAAGCGCCGGACCAACAGATTGTTTTCCTCCCGCTACAAATGGGAAAAATCACTTAGCGCGTCGCTATTAGTTATTGGTAGCGCGCTTTTGTACTTTCCGCGTCATTTACTTAACATGGCTAGCGCAACAGATCACTTGGTGCCAACGCTAATATTTTGAGGGGCGCTAACTGCAACATTTTACCGACTGCTCAACCCTGGTGCTAACTCCAAAAAAACTGAAAAACCAGATCCGCGCCCCAAAATTAACAGGCAGTTGAAAGGAATGCAGCACAGTTGTTCTCTTGGCCCCATACACCATAGCAATGGATCTGGTCTGCATTGTCGTTGCGGTTGCAGTCGGCTCTATTATAAATGTATCCTTTATCTACATATATCCTAATTCTAATATATTGCCTCATTCTAAACATTTTATGCTGGGGGATATTCATAGTATGTAAGCGGGTGATTATTAGGGTGACCGTGTGGACCAAGTTTAAAGGGACACATAAGTCTTACCCTGAAACATGTGTTATTTATATGCTGCAGCAGGGAAGTTAATTTGGATCACCTGGCCTTCCTTTTGGATCTATTAAATGATTCTACATGCTGTTGGGTGACATTTATCATGCAATGCCCATCAGCCTTAATATATGTGTGCATCAAAACATGGATGATACGGCCACCTTGGAGGATTTTAATAATGCAGGGTGTGAGGTTATTCACTGGATGTGTTCATATTCAAGCTTGTGAGGGCGGGGGATAGGTATGGCCCGGCACTCTGCACTGGAAAAAAAACCAGTTCTATCCTGTATACAACCGTATTAGCGCTGGGTCTCAGCCCGGGTCTTAGAGTTTCCCTAGTGTGCGCCAAACGACCTTGTTCATGGACTACCGAGGACAAGGTGATCTGTTAGTAGGTCGTCAGGCACTAAGTTTTAGCGACTCGAGCTAAATTTTTCCTTTAGTGATGGTGTTTTAGCTCATACCAGGTGACAGGGCCCTTAGTTTTATTCAGTGGTATGATTTAGTGGTGAAAATTATTAGTGCCCCCCCAGTTTTGACTGTGGTATCTTCTGTGCCCCCCCTAAATATTGTTCCTAGAGACGCCACTGGACAGGATACACACACGTACCGTCAGGCCGCGCGCGCCTTGTGACAGGATACACACATACAGAGAGTGACAGCTACACCATCTCTGCTTATTTGTACATGTGTATAACAATGAGCCCACAGCAGGGGGGCCCCAAAACTACGCCGCGCATCCCGCCGACCCCCCAAAACCTACGCCGCGCATCCCGCCCACCCCAAAACCTACACCGCGCGTCCCGCCCACCCCAAAACCTACACCGCGCGTCCCGCCCACCCCAAAAACTACGCCGCGCGTCCCGCCCACCCCAAAAACTACGCCGCGCGTCCCGCCGCCCCCTAAAAAACTACGCCGCGCGTCCCGCCGCCCCTAAAAAACTACGCCGCGCGTCCCGCCGATCCCCCAAAACCTACACCGCGCGTCCCGCCGACCCCCCCCCAAAACCTACGCCGCGCGTCCCGCCGCCCCCAAAAACTACACCGCGCGTCCCGCCCACCCCGTGCACCACTCGGGCAGTGGGATTCCTCGTGGCTCACACGTCAGGCAGACAGAGGGCGCCGTGCACCATGCGGGCAGTGGGATTCCTCGTGGCTCACACGTCAGGCAGACAGAGGGCGCCGTGCACCACGTAAGCCATGAGGAGTCCCACTGCCCACATGTGGTAGCGCGGTTCCTGAATGCCCAGGTGGTACAGGGCACCGGACTCGCTGCACAGATCACACTCACCTCCCCAGGATCTCGATGTTAACCACAGCGGGCGCCGTTTTCTCCGCCACGTCTGCGATGAAGTTGAAGTTGCGTCGGGCCCCGGTTGAGCCTCCTCCAGGCTCCTCCATGTATGGCTTTGCTGCACTCACACGTGGGACCCCGGGAGCCCTGTGACACCACACCCAGAAAGCACAGCCAGCACCCAACAGGGCACCGGCATACAGCGCCCAACCACCAGCAGAACCCGGAGGGTCCCGAGCCCCCCCTGACTGGGAGCCCATACTGGGCTCCCCCATATCATGCTTCAGCCCCACGCAGAGCACCCCCAAATTATTCTCACGGTGTGGCCCTGTGCAGCGCTCCCCCAAATCATTCATCTGATTTAGCCCCATTTTCTGTGGTCTGAACCCCATATGCCCTGAACCCGTACTATGCACCCCATATCCTGCACCCTGCACCCCAACACCTCTACACCTCAAAACACTAATATCAACACCATATCCTGTGCTCTGCACCCCCAAACCTGCGCTAGAACCAGGGCCCCAACTCTGCACCCCCAAACCTCTGCTAGAACCAGGGCCCCAACTCTGCACCCCCAAACCTCTGCTACAGCCAGGGCCCCAACTCTGCACCCCCAAACCTCTGCTACAGCCAGGGCCCCAACTCTGCACCCCAAAACCTCTGCTACAGCCAGGGCCCCAACTCTGCACCCCAAAACCTCTGCTACAGCCAGGGCCCCAACTCTGCACCCCAAAACCTCTGCTACAGCCAGGGCCCCAACTCTGCACCCCAAAACCTCTGCTACAGCCAGGGCCCCAACTCTGCACCCCAAAACCTCTGCTACAGCCAGGGCCCCAACTCTGCACCCCAAAACCTCTGCTAGAACCAGGGCCCCAACTCTGCACCCCCAAACCTCTGCTACAGCCAGGGCCCCAACTCTGCACCCCCAAACCTCTGCTAGAACCAGGGCCCCAACTCTGCACCCCCAAACCTCTGCTACAGCCAGGGCCCCAACTCTGCACCCCAAAACCTCTGCTAGAACCAGGGCCCCAACTCTGCACCCCCAAACCTCTGCTACAGCCAGGGCCCCAACTCTGCACCCCAAAACCTCTGCTAGAACCAGGGCCCCAACTCTGCACCCCCAAACCTCTTCTGCTAAGGGCGGCAGTATTCCGGACCCCCGCGCTCCAAAACCTCAGCCCCCACATTCCCAACACGCTCTTTATGGAAGCCGCCATATTGTCCCTACATTGTAAAATAATTAAGCTTTATTGCAGACAGACACGGTGGAGCATTATGGGAGAGATGGGAAATGACGATGCGCGGCCGCCATAGTTGTTGTGGGCAAAACTGGGCGATGTTCAGGCACATGTGGGAACCTCTCATGAAGGGACCGGCGCACTTCCGGTGACGTTTCAGCGCTCACATCAAGGAACGACCAGCAATGCGCATGCGTACCGCCGATTGGTTACCCCAGCTCTCATGCAGGCACACGCAGGCTGCTTGCAGAGCACAGCTGTATGAGGTCCTGCAAGGGCGATACAGTGTTTGTCCTGCCATATGCTGATACTTTCAGCAAATAACAGGAAGCAGTCCCTGTGAAGTTCTGATTGATATATACCCTGTGTCTCCCCAGCACCAAGTACAATTACAGATGGCTGTAATCGCAGCGAGCGCGTCTCCGACGAATCGTGCATGCGCATTGCTGGTTGTCCCCTGATGTGAGCGGCTGAAACGTCACCGGAAGTGCGCCGGTCTCCACATATGAGAGGTTCCCACATGTGCCAGAACACCTATCCGAGATTCCACGAGATTGACGCGTGTTATGCCGTGTGTGGGCGGAGACAGAATCTCTCACCACCACCATTACCCAGAATCCCTCACAGCGACCAGAATCCCTGAAAACAGCCACTACCCAGAATCCCTCACAGCGACCAGAATCCCTGAAAACAGCCACTACCCAGAATCCCTCACAGCGACCAGAATCCCTGAAAACAGCCGTTACCCAGAATCCCTCAGCGACCAGAATCCCTGAAAACAGCCACTCCGCCAGAAATCCCTCATAGCGACCAGAATCCCTGAAAACAGCCTTTACCCAGAATCCCTCACAGTGACCGAGAATCCCTGAAAACAGCCGTTACCCAGAATCCCTCACAGCGACCAGAATCCCTGAAAACAGCCTTTACAACCAGAATCCCTCACAGCGACCAGAATCCCTGAAAACAGCCTTTACCCAGAATCCTCACAGCGACCAGGAATCCCTGAAAACAGCCTTCCCCAGAATCCTCAGCGACAGAATCCCTGAAAAACAGCCGTTACCCAGAATCCCTCACAGCGACAGAATCCCTGAAAACAGCTTTAACCAGAATCCCTCACAGCGACCAGAATCCCTGAAAACAGCCGTTACCCAGAATCCCTCACAGCGACCAGAATCCCTGAAAAAGCCTTTACCCAGAATCCCTCACAGCGACCAGAATCCCTGAAAACAGCCGTTACCCAGAATCCCTCAGCGACCAGAATCCTGAAAACAGCCGTTACCCAGAATCCCTCACAGCGACCAGAATCCCTGAAAACAACCCTTACCCAGAATCCCTCACAGCGACCAGAATCCCTGAAAACAGCCGTTACCCAGAATCCCTCACAGCGACCAGAATCCCTGAAAACAGCCCTTACCCAGAATCCCTCACAGCGACCAGAATCCCTGAAAACAGCCGTTACCCAGAATCCCTCAGCGACCAGAATCCCTCACAGCGACCAGAATCCCTGAAAACAGCCACTACCCAGAATCCCTCACAGCGACCAGAATCCCTGAAAACAGCCGTTACCCAGAATCCCTCACAGCGACCAGAATCCCTGAAAACAGCCGTTACCCAGAATCCCTCAGCGACCAGAATCCCTGAAAACAGCCGTTACCCAGAATCCCTCACAGCGACCAGAATCCCTGAAAAAGCCTTTACCCAGAATCCCTCACAGCGACCAGAATCCCTGAAAACAGCCGTTACCCAGAATCCTCAGCGACCAGAATCCCTCACAGCGACCAGAATCCCTGAAAACAGCCACTACCCAGAATCCCTCACAGCGACCAGAATCCTGAAAACAGCCTTTACCCAGAATCCCTCACAGCGACCAGAATCCCTGAAAACAGCCGTTACCCAGAATCCCTCAGCGACCAGAATCCCTCACAGCGACCAGAATCCCTGAAAACAGCTATACCCAGAATCCCTCACAGCGACCAGAATCCTGAAAAACAAGCCGTTACCCAGAATCCCTCAGCGACCAGAATCCCTCACAGCGACCAGAATCCTGAAAACAGCACTACCCAGAATCCCTCACAGCGACCAGAATCCCTGAAAACAGCCTTTACCCAGAATCCCTCACAGCGACCAGAATCCCTGAAAACAGCCGATACCCAGAATCCCTCACAGCGACCAGAATCCCTGAAAACAGCCGAATACCCAGAATCCCTCAGCGACCAGAATCCCTCACAGCGACCAGATCCTTGAAAACAGCCGATACCCAGAATCCCTCAGCGACCAGAATCCCTCACAGCGTCCAGAATCCCTGAAAACAGCCGTTACCCAGAATCCCTCAGCGACCAGAATCCCTCACAGCGACCAGAATCCCTGAAAACAGCCACTACCAGAATCCCTCACAGCGACCAGAATCCCTGAAAACAGCCTTTACCAGAATCCCTCACAGCGACCAGAATCCCTGAAAACAGCCGTTACCCAGAATCCCTCACAGCGACCAGAATCCCTCACAGCGACCAGAATCCCTGAAAACAACCCTTACCCAGAATCCCTCACAGCGACCAGAATCCCTGAAAACAGCCGTTACCCAGAATCCCTCACAGCGACCAAATCCCTGAAAACAACCCTTACCCAGAATCTCTCAGCGACCAGAATCCCTGAAAACAACCCTTACCCAGAATCCCTCACAGCGACCAGAATCCCTGAAAACAGCCGTTACCAGAATCCCTCAGCGACCAGAATCCCTGAAAACAGCCGTTACCCAGAATCCCTCACAGCGACCAGAATCCCTGAAAACAGCCGTTACCCAGAATCCCTCAGCGACCAGAATCCCTGAAAACAGCCGTTACCCAGAATCCCTCACAGCGACCAGAATCCCTGAAAACAGCCATTACCAGAATCCCTCAGCGACCAGAATCCCTGAAAACAGCCACTACCCAGAATCCCTCACAGCGACCAGAATCCCTGAAAACAGCCGTTACCCAGAATCCCTCACAGCGACCAGAATCCCTGAAAACAGCCGTTACCCAGAATCCCTCACAGCGACCAGAATCCCTGAAAACAGCCGTTACCCAGAATCCCTCACAGCGACCAGAATCCCTGAAAACAGCCGTTACCCAGAATCCCTCACAGCGACCAGAATCCCTGAAAACAGCCGTTACCCAGAATCCCTCACAGCGACCAGAATCCCTGAAAACAGCCACTACCCAGAATCCCTCACAGCGACCAGAACCCTGAAAACAGCCGTTACCCAGAATCCCTCACAGCGACCAGAATCCCTGAAAACAGCCCTTACCCAGAATCCCTCACAGCGACCAGAATCCCTGAAAACAGCCGTTACCCAGAATCCCTCACAGCGACCAGAATCCCTGAAAACAGCCACTACCCAGAATCCCTCACAGCGACCAGAATCCCTGAAAACAGCCGTTACCCAGAATCCCTCACAGCGACCAGAATCCCTGAAAACAGCCGTTACCCAGAATCCCTCACAGCGACCAGAATCCCTGAAAACAGCCGTTACCCAGAATCCCTCACAGCGACCAGAATCCCTGAAAACAGCCGTTACCCAGAATCCCTCACAGCGACCAGAATCCCTGAAAACAGCCGTTACCCAGAATCCCTCACAGCGACCAGAATCCCTGAAAACAGCCGTTACCCAGAATCCCTCACAGCGACCAGAATCCCTGAAAACAGCCGTTACCCAGAATCCCTCAGCGACCAGAATCCCTGAAAACAGCCGATACCCAGAATCCCTCAGCGACCAGAATCCCTCAGCGACCAGAATCCCTGAAAACAGCCTTTACCCAGAATCCCTCACAGCGACCAGAATCCCTGACAACAGCCACTACCCAGAATCCCTCACAGCGACCAGAATCCCTGAAAACAGCACTACCAGAATCCCTCACAGCGACCAGAATCCCTGAAAACAGCCGTTACCCAGAATCCCTCACAGCGACCAGAATCCCTGAAAACAGCCGTTACCCAGAATCCCTCAGCGACCAGAATCCCTCACAGCGACCAGAATCCCTGAAAACAGCCGTTACCAGAATCCCTCACAGCGACCAGAATCCCTGAAAACAGCCACTACCCAGAATCCCTCACAGCGACCAGAATCCCTGAAAACAGCCTTTACCCAGAATCCCTCACAGCGACCAGAATCCCTGAAAACAGCCGTTACCCAGAATCCCTCAGCGACCAGAATCCCTCACAGCGACCAGAATCCCTGAAAACAGCCGATACCCAGAATCCCTCACAGCGACCAGAATCCCTGAAAACAGCCGTTACCCAGAATCCCTCAGCGACCAGAATCCCTCACAGCGACCAGAATCCCTGAAAACAGCCACTACCCAGAATCCCTCACAGCGACCAGAATCCCTGAAAACAGCCTTTACCCAGAATCCCTCACAGCGACCAGAATCCCTGAAAACAGCCGATACCCAGAATCCCTCACAGCGACCAGAATCCCTGAAAACAGCCGATACCCAGAATCCCTCAGCGACCAGAATCCCTCACAGCGACCAGAATCCTTGAAAACAGCCGATACCCAGAATCCCTCAGCGACCAGAATCCCTCACAGCGTCCAAAAAGCGTCCAGCTGCAGAATCCCTGAAAACAGCCGTTACCCAGAATCCCTCAGCGACCAGAATCCCTCACAGCGACCAGAATCCCTGAAAACAGCCACTACCAGAATCCCTCACAGCGACCAGAATCCCTGAAAACAGCCGTTACCCAGAATCCCTCACAGCGACCAGAATCCCTGAAAACAGCCGTTACCCAGAATCCCTCACAGCGACCAGAATCCCAAATCCCTCCACAGCGACCAGAATCCCTGAAAACAACCCTTACCCAGAATCCCTCACAGCGACCAGAATCCCTGAAAACAGCCGTTACCCAGAATCCCTCACAGCGACCAGAATCCCTGAAAACAGCCGTTACCCAGAATCCCTCAGCGACCAGAATCCCTGAAAACACCCGTTACCCAGAATCCCTCAGCGACCAGAATCCCTGAAAACAGCCGTTACCCAATAATCCCTCCAGCTCCCAGAATCCAGATCCCTCAGACATCCCTTGTTACCCAGAATCCCTCAGCGACCAGAATCCCTGAAAACAGCCTTACCCAGAATCCCTCAGCGATCCTGAACAGCCGTTACCAGAATCCCTCACAGCGACCAGAATCCCTGAAAACAGCCGTTACCCCTCACAGCGACCAGAATCCCTGAAAACAGCCGTTACCCAGAATCCCTCACAGCGACCAGAATCCCTGAAAACAGCCACTAGAATCCCTCACAGCGACCAGAATCCCTGAAAACAGCCCCTTATCCCTTCACAGCGACCCTGAATCCCAGAATCCCTCACAGCGACCCTGAAAAACAGCCACCCAGAATTCCCTAGAATCCTGAAAACAGCCGTTACCCAGAATCCCTCACAGCGACCAGAATCCCTGAAAACAGCCGTTACCAGAATCCCTCACAGCGACCAGAATCCCTGAAAACAGCCACTACCCAGAATCCCTCACAGCGACCAGAATCCCTGAAAACACCGTTCCAGAATCCCTCACAGCGACCAGAATCCCTGAAAACAGCCTTACCCAGAATCCCTCACAGCGACCAGAATCCTGAAAACAGCCGTTACCCAGAATCCCTCACAGCGACCAGAATCCCTGAAAACAGCCACTACCCAGAATCCCTCACAGCGACCAGAATCCCTGAAAACAGCCGTTACCCAGAATCCCTCACAGCGACCAGAATCCCTGAAAAACAGCCGTTACCCAGAATCCCTCACAGCGACCAGAATCCCTGAAAACAGCCGTTACCCAGAATCCCTCACAGCGACCAGAATCCCTGAAAACAGCCGTACCCAGAATCCCTCACAGCGACCAGAATCCCTGAAAACAGCCGTTACCCAGAATCCCTCACAGCGACCAGAATCCCTGAAAACAGCCGTTACCCAGAATCCCTCACAGCGACCAGAATCCCTGAAAACAGCCGTTACCAGAATCCCTCACAGCGACCAGAATCCCTGAAAACAGCCGATACCAGAATCCCTCAGCGACCAGAATCCCTCAGCGACCAGAATCCCTGAAAACAGCCTTTACCCAGAATCCCTCACAGCGACCAGAATCCCTGAAAAAGCCACTACCCAGAATCCCTCACAGCGACCAGAATCCCTGAAAACAGCCACTACCCAGAATCCCTCACAGCGACCAGAATCCCTGAAAACAGCCGTTACCCAGAATCCCTCACAGCGACCAGAATCCCTGAAAACAGCCGTTACCCAGAATCCCTCAGCGACCAGAATCCCTCACAGCGACCAGAATCCCTGAAAACAGCCACTACCCAGAATCCCTCACAGCGACCAGAATCCCTGAAAACAGCCGTTACCCAGAATCCCTCACAGCGACCAGAATCCCTGAAAACAGCCGTTACCCAGAATCCCTCAGCGACCAGAATCCCTCACAGCGACCAGAATCCCTGAAAACAGCCGTTACCCAGAATCCCTCACAGCGACCAGAATCCCTGAAAACAGCCGTTACCCAGAATCCCTCACAGCGACCAGAATCCTGAAAACAGCCGTTACCCAGAATCCCTCACAGCGACCAGAATCCCTGAAAACAGCCTTACCCAGAATCCCTCAGCGACCAGAATCCCTGAAAACAGCCGTTACCCAGAATCCCTCACAGCGACCAGAATCCCTGAAAACAGCCGTTACCCAGAATCCCTCAGCGACCAGAATCCCTGAAAACAGCCGTTACCAGAATCCTGCGCCCAGCGACCAGAATCCCTGAAAACAGCCATTACCCAGAATCCCTCAGCGACCAGAATCCCTGAAAACAGCCGTTACCCAGAATCCCTCACAGCGACCAGAATCCCTGAAAACAGCCGTTACCCAGAATCCCTCACAGCGACCAAATCCTGTGAAACAGCCGTTACCCAGAATCCCTCAGCGACCAGAATCCCTGAAAACAGCCTACCCAGAATCCCTCACAGCGACCAGAATCCCTGAAAACAGCCGTTACCCAGAATCCCTCACAGCGACCAGAATCCCTGAAAACAGCCACTACCCAGAATCCCTCACAGCGACCAGAATCCCTGAAAACAGCCATTACCCAGAATCCCTCACAGCGACCAAAATCCCTGAAAACAGCCATTACCCAGAATCCCTCACAGCGACCAGAATCCCTGAAAACAGCCGTTACCACAGAATCCCTCACAGCGACCAGAATCCCTGAAAACAGCCTTACCCAGAATCCCTCACAGCGACCAGAATCCTGAAAACAGCCGTTACCCAGAATCCCTCAGCGACCAGAATCCCTGAAAACAGCCGTTACCCAGAATCCCTCACAGCGACCAGAATCCCTGAAAACAGCCGTTACCCAGAATCCCTCACAGCGACCAGAATCCCTGAAAACAGCCGTTACCCAGAATCCCTCACAGCGACCAGAATCCCTGAAAAACAGCCACTACCAGAATCCCTCACAGCGACCAGAATCCCTGAAAACAGCCGTTACCCAGAATCCCTCACAGCGACCAGAATCCCTGAAAACAGCCTTACCCAGAATCCCTCACAGCGACCAGAATCCCTGAAAACAGCCGTTACACCCACAATCCCTCACAGCGACCAGAATCCCTGAAAAGACTCCCATCAGCCACTCCCCAGAATCCTCACAGCGACCAGAATCCCTGAAAACAGCCGTTACCCAGAATCCCTCACAGCGACCAGAATCCCTGAAAACAGCCTTTACCCAGAATCCCTCACAGCGACCAGAATCCCTGAAAACAGCCGTTACCCAGAATCCCTCAGCGACCAGAATCCCTGAAAACAGCCGTTACCCAGAATCCCTCACAGCGACCAGAATCCCTGAAAACAGCCCTTACCCAGAATCCCTCACAGCGACCAGAATCCTGAAAACAGCCGTTACCCAGAATCCCTCACAGCGACCAGAATCCCTGAAAACAGCCGTTACCCGAATCCCTCACAGCGACCAGAATCCCTGAAAACAGCCTTTACCCAGAATCCCTCACAGCGACCAGAATCCCTGAAAACAGCCGTTACCCAGAATCCCTCACAGCGACCAGAATCCCTGAAAACAGCCGTTACCCAGAATCCCTCACAGCGACCAGAATCCCTGAAAACAGCCGTTACCCAGAATCCCTCACAGCGACCAGAATCCCTGAAAACAGCCTTTACCCAGAATCCTCACAGCGACCAGAATCCCTGAAAACAGCCGTTACCCAGAATCCCTCACAGCGACCAGAATCCCTGAAAACAGCCGTTACCCAGAATCCCTCACAGCGACCAGAATCCCTGAAAACAGCCGTTACCAGAATCCCTGAAAACAGCCGTTACCAGAATCCCTCAGCGACCAGAATCCCTGAAAACAGCCACTACCCAGAATCCCTCATAGCGACCAGAATCCCTGAAAACAGTCTTTACCCAGAATCCCTCACAGCGACCAGAATCCCTGAAAACAGCCGTTACCAGAATCCCTCACAGCGACCAGAATCCCTGAAAACAGCCTTTACCCAGAATCCCTCACAGCGACCAGAATCCCTGAAAACAGCCTTACCCAGAATCCCTCACAGCGACCAGAATCCCTGAAAACAGCCTTTACCCAGAATCCCTCAGCGACCAGAATCCCTGAAAACAGCCGTTACCCCAATCCCTCAGCGACCAGAATCCCTGAAAACAGCCGTTACCCAGAATCCCTCACAGCGACCAGAATCCTGAAAACAGCCGTTACCCAGAATCCTCTCAGCGACCAGAATCCCTGAAAACACGGCCGTTACCCAGAATCCCTCACAGCGACCAGAATCCCTGAAAACAGCCTTTACCCAGAACTCACAGCGACCAGAATCCCTGAAAACAGCCGTTACCCAGAATCCCTCACAGCGACCAGAATCCCTGAAAACAGCCGTTACCAGAATCCCTCACAGCGACCAGAATCCCTGAAAACAGCCGTTACCCAGAATCCCTCACAGCGACCAGAATCCCTGAAAACAGCCTTTACCCAGAATCCCTCACAGCGACCAGAATCCCTGAAAACAGCCGTTACCCAGAATCCCTCAGCGACCAGAATCCCTCACAGCGACCAGAATCCCTGAAAACAGCCACTACCCAGAATCCCTCACAGCGACCAGAATCCCTGAAAACAGCCTTTACCCAGAATCCCTCACAGCGACCAGAATCCCTGAAAACAGCCGTTACCCAGAATCCCTCAGCGACCAGAATCCCTGAAAACAGCCGTTACCCAGAATCCCTCACAGCGACCAGAATCCCTGAAAACAGCCTTTACCCAGAATCCCTCACAGCGACCAGAATCCCTGAAAACAGCCGTTACCCAGAATCCCTCAGCGACCAGAATCCCTCACAGCGACCAGAATCCCTGAAAACAGCCACTACCCAGAATCCCTCACAGCGACCAGAATCCCTGAAAACAGCCTTTACCCAGAATCCCTCACAGCGACCAGAATCCCTGAAAACAGCCGTTACCCAGAATCCCTCAGCGACCAGAATCCCTCACAGCGACCAGAATCCCTGAAAACAGCCGATACCCAGAATCCCTCACAGCGACCAGAATCCCTGAAAACAGCCGTTACCCAGAATCCCTCAGCGACCAGAATCCCTCACAGCGACCAGAATCCCTGAAAACAGCCACTACCCAGAATCCCTCACAGCGACCAGAATCCCTGAAAACAGCCTTTACCAGAATCCCTCACAGCGACCAGAATCCCTGAAAACAGCCGATACCCAGAATCCCTCACAGCGACCAGAATCCCTGAAAACAGCCGATACCCAGAATCCCTCAGCGACCAGAATCCCTCACAGCGACCAGAATCCTTGAAAACAGCCGATACCCAGAATCCCTCAGCGACCAGAATCCCTCACAGCGTCCAGAATCCCTGAAAACAGCCGTTACCCAGAATCCCTCAGCGACCAGAATCCCTCACAGCGACCAGAATCCCTGAAAACAGCCACTACCCAGAATCCCTCACAGCGACCAGAATCCCTGAAAACAGCCTTTACCCAGAATCCCTCACAGCGACCAGAATCCCTGAAAACAGCCGTTACCCAGAATCCCTCAGCGACCAGAATCCCTCACAGCGACCAGAATCCCTGAAAACAACCCTTACCCAGAATCCCTCACAGCGACCAGAATCCCTGAAAACAGCCGTTACCCAGAATCCCTCACAGCGACCAAAATCCCTGAAAACAACCCTTACCCAGAATCCCTCAGCGACCAGAATCCCTGAAAACAACCCTTACCCAGAATCCCTCAGCGACCAGAATCCCTGAAAACAGCCGTTACCCAGAATCCCTCAGCGACCAGAATCCCTGAAAACAGCCGTTACCCAGAATCCCTCACAGCGACCAGAATCCCTGAAAACAGCCGTTACCCATAATCCCTCAGCGACCAGAATCCCTGAAAACAGCCGTTACCCAGAATCCCTCACAGCGACAAGAATCCCTGAAAACAGCCATTACCCAGAATCCCTCAGCGACCAGAATCCCTGAAAACAGCCACTACCCAGAATCCCTCACAGCGACCAGAATCCCTGAAAACAGCCGTTACCCAGAATCCCTCACAGCGACCAGAATCCCTGAAAACAGCCGTTACCCAGAATCCCTCACAGCGACCAGAATCCCTGAAAACAGCCGTTACCCAGAATCCCTCACAGCGACCAGAATCCCTGAAAACAGCCGTTACCCAGAATCCCTCACAGCGACCAGAATCCCTGAAAACAGCCGTTACCAGCAGAATCCTCACAGCGACCAGAATCCCTGAAAACAGCCACTACCCAGAATCCCTCACAGCGACCAGAATCCCTGAAAACAGCCGTTACCCAGAATCCCTCACAGCGACCAGAATCCCTGAAAACAACCCTTACCCAGAATCCCTCACAGCGACCAGAATCCCTGAAAACAGCCGTTACCAGAATCCCTCACAGCGACCAGAATCCCTGAAAACAGCCACTACCAGAATCCCTCACAGCGACCAGAATCCCTGAAAACAGCCGTTACCCAGAATCCCTCACAGCGACCAGAATCCCTGAAAACAGCCGTTACCCATCCAGAATCCCTCACAGCGACCAGAATCCCTGAAAACAGCCGTTACCCAGAATCCCTCACAGCGACCAGAATCCCTGAAAACAGCCGTTACCCAGAATCCCTCACAGCGACCAGAATCCCTGAAAACAGCCGTTACCCAGAATCCCTCACAGCGACCAGAATCCCTGAAAACAGCCGTTACCCAGAATCCTCAGAATCCTCACGCGACCAGAATCCCTGAAAACAGCCGTTACCCAGAATCCCTCAGCGACCAGAATCCCTGAAAACAGCGATACCCAGAATCCCTCAGCGACCAGAATCCCTCAGCGACCAGAATCCCTGAAAACAGCCTTTACCCAGAATCCCTCACAGCGACCAGAATCCCTGACAACAGCCACTACCCAGAATCCCTCACAGCGACCAGAATCCCTGAAAACAGCCACTACCCAGAATCCCTCACAGCGACCAGAATCCCTGAAAACAGCCGTTACCCAGAATCCCTCACAGCGACCAGAATCCCTGAAAACAGCCGTTACCCAGAATCCCTCAGCGACCAGAATCCCTCACAGCGACCAGAATCCCTGAACACAGCCGTTACCCAGAATCCCTCACAGCGACCAGAATCCCTGAAAACAGCCGTTACCCAGAATCCCTCACAGCGACCAGAATCCCTGAAAACAGCCGTTACCCAGAATCCCTCACAGCGACCAGAATCCCTGAAAACAACCCTTACCCAGAATCCCTCAGCGACCAGAATCCCTGAAAACAGCCGTTACCCAGAATCCCTCACAGCGACCAGAATCCCTGAAAACAGCCGTTACCCAGAATCCCTCAGCGACCAGAATCCCTGAAAACAGCCGTTACCCAGAATCCCTCACAGCGACCAGAATCCCTGAAAACAGCCATTACCCAGAATCCCTCAGCGACCAGAATCCCTGAAAACAGCCACTACCCAGAATCCCTCACAGCGACCAGAATCCCTGAAAACAGCCGTTACCCAGAATCCCTCACAGCGACCAGAATCCCTGGAAACAGCCATTACCCAGAATCCCTCAGCGACCAGAATCCCTGAAAACAGCCACTACCCAGAATCCCTCACAGCGACCAGAATCCCTGAA
Organism: Leptobrachium leishanense; assembly: GCA_009667805.1. Taxonomy (NCBI): domain Eukaryota; kingdom Metazoa; phylum Chordata; class Amphibia; order Anura; family Megophryidae; genus Leptobrachium; species Leptobrachium leishanense. The sequence goes on from CM019063.1 coordinate 539,580,639, forward strand.
AACAGCCGTTACCCAGAATCCCTCACAGCGACCAGAATCCCTGAAAACAGCCACTACCCAGAATCCCTCACAGCGACCAGAATCCCTGAAAACAGCCATTACCCAGAATCCCTCAGCGACCAAAATCCCTGAAAACAGCCATTACCCAGAATCCCTCACAGCGACCAGAATCCCTGAAAACAGCCGTTACCCAGAATCCCTCACAGCGACCAGAATCCCTGAAAACAGCCGTTACCCAGAATCCCTCACAGCGACCAGAATCCCTGAAAACAGCCGTTACCCAGAATCCCTCAGCGACCAGAATCCCTGAAAACAGCCGTTACCCAGAATCCTCACAGCGACCAGAATCCCTGAAAACAAGCCGTTACCCAAGAATCCCCTCACAGCGACCAGAATCCCTGAAAACAGCCGTTACCCAGAATCCCTCACAGCGACCAGAATCCCTGAAAACAGCCACTACCCAGAATCCCTCACAGCGACCAGAATCCTGAAAACAGCCGTTACCCAGAATCCCTCACAGCGACCAGAATCCCTGAAAACAACCCTTACCCAGAATCCCTCACAGCGACCAGAATCCCTGAAAACAGCCGTTACCCAGAATCCCTCACAGCGACCAGAATCCCTGAAAACAGCCTTTACCCAGAATCCCTCACAGCGACCAGAATCCCTGAAAACAGCCACTACCCAGATCCCTCACAGCGACCAGAATCCCTGAAAACAGCCGTTACCCAGAATCCCTCACAGCGACCAGAATCCCTGAAAACAGCCGTTACCCAGAATCCCTCACAGCGACCAGAATCCCTCACAGCGAGCAGAATCCCTCACAGCGACCAGAATCCCTGAAAACAGCCGTTACCCAGAATCCCTGAAAACAGCCTTTACCCAGAATCCCTCACAGCGACCAGAATCCCTGAAAACAGCCGTTACCCAGAATCCCTCACAGCGACCAGAATCCCTGAGAACAGCCGTTACCCAGAATCCCTCACAGCGACCAGAATCCCTGAAAACAGCCGTTACCCAGAATCCCTCACAGCGACCAGAATCCCTGAAAACAGCCGTTACCCAAAATCCCTCAGCGACCAGAATCCCTGAAAACAGCCTTTACCCAGAATCCCTCACAGCGACCAGAATCCCTCACAGCGACCAGAATCCCTCACAGCGACCAGAATCCCTGAAAACAGCCACTACCCAGAATCCCTCACAGCGACCAGAATCCCTGAAAACAGCCGTTACCCAGAATCCCTCACAGCGACCAGAATCCCTGAAAACAGCCGTTACCCAGAATCCCTCACAGCGACCAGAATCCCTCACAGCGACCAGAATCCCTCACAGCGACCAGAATCCCTGAAAACAGCCGTTACCCAGAATCCCTCACAGCGACCAGAATCCCTGAAAACAGCCGTTACCCAGAATCCCTCACAGCGACCAGAATCCCTGAAAACAGCCACTACCCAGAATCCCTCACAGCGACCAGAATCCCTGAAAACAGCCTTTACGCAGAATCCCTCACAGCGACCAGAATCCCTGAAAACAGCCGTTACCCAGAATCCCTCACAGCGACCAGAATCCCTGAAAACAGCCGTTACCCAGAATCCCTCACAGCGACCAGAATCCCTGAAAACAGCCGTTACCCAGAATCCCTCACAGCGACCAGAATCCCTGAAAACAGCCGTTACCCAGAATCCCTCACAGCGACCAGAATCCCTGAAAACGGCCACTACCCAGAATCCCTCAGCGACCAGAATCCCTCACAGCGACCAGAATCCCTGAAAACAGCCGTTACCCAGAATCCCTCACAGCGACCAGAATCCCTGAAAACAGCCGTTACCCAGAATCCCTCACAGCGACCAGAATCCCAGAAAACAGCCGTTACCCAGAATCCCTCACAGCGACCAGAATCCCTCACAGCGACCAGAATCCCTCACAGCGACCAGAATCCCTGAAAACAGCCGTTACCCAGAATCCCTGAAAACAGCCGTTACCCAGAATCCCTCACAGCGACCAGAATCCCTGAAAACAGCCACTACCCAGAATCCCTCACAGCGACCAGAATCCCTGAAAACAGCCACTACCCAGAATCCCTCACAGCGACCAGAATCCCTGAAAACAGCCACTACCCAGAATCCCTCACAGCTACCAGAATCCCTGAAAACAGCCGTTACCCAGAATCCCTCACAGCGACCAGAATCCCTGAAAACAGCCGTTACCCAGAATCCCTCACAGCGACCAGAATCCCTGAAAACAGCCGTTACCCAGAATCCCTCACAGCGACCAGAATCCCTGAAAACAGCCTTTACCCAGAATCCCTCACAGCGACCAGAATCCCTGAAAACAGCCTTTACCCAGAATCCCTCACAGCGACCAGAATCCCTGAAAACAGCCGTTACCCAGAATCCCTCACAGCGACCAGAATCCCTGAAAACAGCCGTTACCCAGAATCCCTCACAGCGACCAGAATCCCTGAAAACAGCCGTTACCCAGAATCCCTCACAGCGACCAGAATCCCTCACAGCGACCAGAATCCCTGAAAACAGCCACTACCCAGAATCCCTCACAGCGACCAGAATCCCTCACAGCGACCAGAATCCCTGAAAACAGCCGTTACCCAGAATCCCTCACAGCGACCAGAATCCCTGAAAACAGCCTTTACCCAGAATCCCTCACAGCGACCAGAATCCCTGAAAACAGCCTTTACCCAGAATCCCTCACAGCGACCAGAATCCCTCACAGCGACCAGAATCCCTGAAAACAGCCACTACCCAGAATCCCTCACAGCGACCAGAATCCCTCACAGCGACCAGAATCCCTGAAAACAGCCTTTACCCAGAATCCCTCACAGCGACCAGAATCCCTGAAAACAGCCACTACCCAGAATCCCTCACAGCGACCAGAATCCCTGAAAACAGTCGTTACCCAGAATCCCTCACAGCGACCAGAATCCCTGAAAACAGCCGTTACCCAGAATCCCTCACAGCGACCAGAATCCCTGAAAACAGCCGTTACCCAGAATCCCTCACAGCGACCAGAATCCCTGAAAACAGCCACTACCCAGAATCCCTCACAGCGACCAGAATCCCTGAAAACAGCCTTTACCCAGAATCCCTCACAGCGACCAGAATCCCTGACAGCGACCAGAATCCCTCACAGCGACCAGAATCCCTGAAAACAGCCGTTACCCAGAATCCCTCACAGCGACCAGAATCCCTGAAAACAGCCACTACCCAGAATCCCTAACAGCGACCAGAATCCCTGAAAACAGCCGTTACCCAGAATCCCTGAAAACAGCCTTTACGCAGAATCCCTCACAGCGACCAGAATCCCTGAAAACAGCCGTTACCCAGAATCCCTCACAGCGACCAGAATCCCTGAAAACAGCCGTTACCCAGAATCCCTGAAAACAGCTTTACGCAGAATCCCTCACAGCGACCAGAATCCCTGAAAACAGCCGTTACCAGAATCCCTCACAGCGACCAGAATCCCTGAAAACAGCCGTTACCCAGAATCCCTCACAGCGACCAGAATCCCTGAAAACAGCCGTTACCCAGAATCCCTCACAGCGACCAGAATCCCTGAAAACAGCCTTTACCCAGAATCCCTCACAGCGACCAGAATCCCTGAAAACAGCCGTTACCCAGAATCCCTCACAGCGACCAGAATCCCTGAAAACAGCCGTTACCCAGAATCCCTCACAGCGACCAGAATCCCTGAAAACAGCCTTTACCCAGAATCCCTCACAGCGACCAGAATCCCTGAAAACAGCCGTTACCCAGAATCCCTCACAGCGACCAGAATCCCTGAAAACAGCCGTTACCCAGAATCCCTCACAGCGACCAGAATCCCTGAAAACGGCCACTACCCAGAATCCCTCAGCGACCAGAATCCCTCACAGCGACCAGAATCCCTGAAAACAGCCACTACCCAGAATCCCTCACAGCGACCAGAATCCCTGAAAACAGCCGTTACCCTGAATCCCTCACAGCGACCAGAATCCCTCACAGCGACCAGAATCCCTGAAAACAGCCGTTACCCAGAATCCCTCAGCGACCAGAATCCCTGAAAACAGCCGTTACCCAGAATCCTCACAGCGACCAGAATCCCTGAAAACAGCCGTTACCCAGAATCCCTCACAGCGACCAGAATCCCTGAAAACAGCCGTTACCCAGAATCCCTGAAAACAGCCTTTACGCAGAATCCCTCACAGCGACCAGAATCCCTGAAAACAGCCGTTACCCAGAATCCCTCACAGCGACCAGAATCCCTGAAAACAGCCGTTACCCAGAATCCCTCACAGCGACCAGAATCCCTGAAAACAGCCGTTACCCAGAATCCCTCACAGCGACCAGAATCCCTGAAAACAGCCTTTACCCAGAATCCCTCACAGCGACCAGAATCCCTGAAAACAGCCGTTACCCAGAATCCCTCACAGCGACCAGAATCCCTGAAAACAGCCGTTACCCAGAATCCCTCACAGCGACCAGAATCCCTGAAAACAGCCGTTACCCAGAATCCCTCACAGCGACCAGAATCCCTGAAAACAGCCGTTACCCAGAATCCCTCACAGCGACCAGAATCCCTGAAAACAGCCGTTACCCAGAATCCCTCACAGCGACCAGAATCCCTGAAAACAGCCTTTACCCAGAATCCCTCACAGCGACCAGAATCCCTGAAAACAGCCACTACCCAGAATCCCTCACAGCGACCAGAATCCCTGAAAACAGCCGTTACCCAGAATCCCTCACAGCGACCAGAATCCCTGAAAACAGCCGTTACCCAGAATCCCTGAAAACAGCCTTTACGCAGAATCCCTCACAGCGACCAGAATCCCTGAAAACAGCCGTTACCCAGAATCCCTCACAGCGACCAGAATCCCTGAAAACAGCCGTTACCCAGAATCCCTCACAGCGACCAGAATCCCTGAAAACAGCCGTTACCCAGAATCCCTGAAAACAGCCTTTACGCAGAATCCCTCACAGCGACCAGAATCCCTGAAAACAGCCGTTACCCAGAATCCCTCACAGCGACCAGAATCCCTGAAAACAGCCGTTACCCAGAATCCCTCACAGCGACCAGAATCCCTGAAAACGGCCACTACCCAGAATCCCTCAGCGACCAGAATCCCTCACAGCGACCAGAATCCCTGAAAACAGCCACTACCAGAATCCCTCACAGCGACCAGAATCCCTGAAAACAGCCGTTACCCAGAATCCCTCACAGCGACCAGAATCCCTCACAGCGACCAGAATCCCTGAAAACAGCCACTACCCAGAATCCCTCACAGCGACCAGAATCCCTGAAAACAGCCGTTACCCAGAATCCCTCAGCGACCAGAATCCCTGAAATTAGCCGTTACCCAGAATCCCTCACAGCGACCAGAATCCCTGAAAACAGCCGTTACCCAGAATCCCTCACAGCGACCAGAATCCCTGAAAACAGCCGTTACCCAGAATCCCTCACAGCGACCAGAATCCCTGAAAACAGCCGTTACCCAGAATAAGGCTAGGGTCAGACGAAAGCATTTTTCCCCGCGAACGTGAAAAAGTGCGTCCGAACGCATTGACGTATTTTTTCACGGAATGCGCAAAAATGGTCAGACGACGCGCATTTTCGGGCGTGATTTTGTACGGATCGTCAATAAAACTCTTTTTGCGTCTGGACGTTATGTAGGCTGGACATTAGCAGCGTCTGACATCTCCTAATCACGCACACACGCCGCTATGCTGCAGCTGCGCACTCTGTACGTCAGTACTAGCGGTTCAGTGTTCTCCGAAAAATGCGTTCAAATTCCACTTACGTTGCACGGCCGGACTTTTGTGCGACCATACATCGTATATTGGCCGTCATTGCCCGTCATCTGCTGATAGTGCGGCCGTAATTATGTGCGCCAGAACGCACGTTAAAAGTGCGCTGGTCTGACCCCATCCTTATCCCACAAGACGCGGAGGCTTCAGATTATGCTATTCATTTCTTTATTTAGCCGATAGCAGCAAAGAACAAATGACAAAATACAAACAAATAAACTATTTTGACAAAAAAAAGTTCTCATAACAATGAACCGTCCAATGGTAATGTCTCTTGCGTTGTGCTGACCAATCAGCGGGCAGTCGCTCATATAAATACAGAGGTAACCTTATCCAAATCCTCTTTTCTTTGCTGCTCGCGATGAAAGCTGAGCATTAGCAGCAACACAAACTTATCTGTAATGATTTGAATGTGCTTTACATTACACACACACATATATATATATTTATTCTGTATATTTCATTCCACTTTGCGCTGCCTGACAGTCTATGTTGGGATTACATTCATTTAATGATAGTTACTGTGGTTGGTTTATTGGTTAAACTTGTTTTTTTACACATTTCATGCTCCCTTTATTAGTGAGGGTTTATTTTTGTTTCCTCCGGGGAGTCGGGTTCGTCTCTCCAGTGATTTCCAGCGCGTTTCTGCACCTTCCATGGCAGTGCGTCACCTGGTGAGGCGTGGCTTTCCCGCCATAGCTTCTCTGAGGCGGCTCATGGGGCGGCTGAAATACTTTATTTGCTCCTTTGACTAGGTTTTTCCTCTGGGGAGACGACTCCGTCTCTGCAGCGGTTACTGGCGCGTTCCCACACCTCCCCTTCAAGTCAGTCATTGGAGGGCGCGGCTCTTGAAGTAACTCGCGTATGCGCCGCAACACCGTTTACCTCAGACATGTTAACGGCGCGGCAGGTTCAAAACACAGATACATTCAATTTCTGATTAAAATGTCTCCCCCCCCCCGCCCCCGGGCCCTATGCTTAAAGGGATACTCTAGGCAACATGAGCAGCTAAGCTTTTTTAGGTGGTCACGATGCCCTGAGTACGCCCTCGTCTGTCCCCCCTCCCTCCGCTCAGATGAGAGACGTGGAGGACTTTACTCCACCCTCCCAGCTGTCAGTCAGCAGAGCGGCATTCAGATTTCCCGCTTCTGCCGACTATTGCCGAGTACGAGACGTCATTGCGCTTTCAGCTTTCAGCACGATGACGTCTCCAACTCGTCGCAGTAGCTGGCGGCAGTGAGGCACCAGCATAGCCTGCGGCTCGGATTAGTGTTGCGCATCCTCTTGCGCGCAATACTAATCCTCAGCAGATGGAGCCGGGAGGAAGCCTGCCGATTGGTTGGATTAAGTGAGAGATGCGCATGCACACTTCTCACGTAAACCAGAAGACAACTGAAAGCAAGAAGGACGGGAGCGGAAGAGGAGGGAGGGGAGTATAAAAAAAAAAAAGCCCCGCTGGAAACAAGTGGATTTTAGGGAAAGTATTAGTTACACAAAAAAGAGAAAGAAATCCCTACCTTGTTAGTGAGGGAATAGGTTAATGTTAAAAAACGGGGGGTTTGATTAGAGTGTTCCTTCAATACAGTTGTGTTCAAAATGATTCAACCCCCACTGAAATTGAGTGTTTTGGCCAGTTTGACATTGATTTTGATCATTCAGTCATCTTGCTTACAATTAAATCAAAGAGGCACGTGTAGGTCAGACAAATATAACATAACATTTATAATGAAATAAGCACAAATGTCTTTTCTGTGCTGACATCATTATCAGTTTTATTCAACCCCCAAGTGACATTCAATCTTAGTACTTAGTACAACATCCTTTTACAGTTATAACAGCTTTTAAACGTGAAGCATAGCTTGACACAAGTGTCTTGCAGCCATCTACGGGTATCTTCGCCCATTCGTCATGGGCAAAAAGCCTCCAGTTCAGTCACATTCTTAGGCTTGCGCACTGCAACTGCTTTCTTTAAGTCCCACCAGAGGTTCTCAATCGGATTTAAGTCAGGTGACTGCGATGGCCACTCCAAAATGTTCCAGCCTTTAATCTGCAACCATGCTCTAGTGGACTTGGAGGTATGCTTGGGATCATTGTCCTGTTGAAAGGTCCAACGTCTCCCAAGCCTCAGGTTTGTGACGGACTGCATCACATTGTCATCCAATATCTCCTGGTACTGAAGAGAATTCATGGTACCTTGCACATGCTGAAGCTTCCCTGTACCTGCAGAAGCAAAACAGCCCCAAAGCATGATTGACCCCCCCCATGCTACACAGTAGGCAAGGTGTTCTTTTCTTCATAGGCCTTGTTCTTCCTCCTCCAAACATAGCGTTGATCCATGGGCCCAAACAGTTCTAATTTTGTTTCATCAGTCCACAGAACACTATCCCAAAACTTCTGTGGTTTGTCCACATGACTTTTGGCATACTGCAGTCGACTCTTCTTATTCTTTGGAGACAGCAAGGGGGTGCACCTGGGAGTTCTGGCATGGAGGCCTTCATTACGCAGTGTGCGCCGTATTGTCTGAGCTGAAACTTCAGTACCCACATCTGACAAATCTTTTCTCAGTTCCTCAGCAGTCACACGGGGACTTTTCTCCACTCTACGCTTCAGGTAGCGCACAGCATTCAAAGTCAGCATCTTCTTTCTGCCACGACCAGGTAGCGTTTCAACAGTGCCCTTTGCCTTGAATTTGCGAATGAAGCTTCCTATGGTCTCTCTTGGTATGTTTAACATCTTTGCAATCTTCTTATAGCCATTGCCCTTCCTGTGAAGAGTAATCACCTCTTCTCTTGTCTTCCTGGACCATTCTCTTGACTTCACCATGTTTGTAACCACACCAGTAAATGTCTAGAAGGAGCTGAGTATCACAGTCATTTTAAAGCTGCCTAATTGGTGCTTATTATGCTTTATTGCTGCTCCGTGACATCCACAGGTGTTTTCAATACCTGATTGAAAACACTTGAATGAACCTCTGTTCTTCAGAGTGGTAGTCTTTAAGGGGTTGAATAATTGTGTCAATGAAGAATTCACAAAAGAAACATTTACTACTGTATTACGAAACCAATTGATGTCATTTTAGTTGCATATGGTTCTTTAAAAAGTCCTTGTAGGATTTCATTCTGAATACAATTACAAATGTCACTAAATTCCCTAAAACCCTTTACAGCATTGGGGGTTGAATCATTTTGAACACAACTGTACATCCCCAGGAAACCCCCACACAGGCGCTTACGGAAGCTTTGGCGGTTTTGGAATAATTTGGAGTCCGCTATGGTGAGGGACCTCGAGGATCACAAAAGAACATTTGTAAATTCACCAACTTCTAACAGATTTTTATCTTTACCGTCAAATCCCGATAACCGTTACTTATAAAGCGCCGGCAAGTTCCGTAGCGCTGTACAAGAAAACAGAGTGACAACTATACATACACGTATTCGTATCCAAATATGGAACCCATACTTCACAAGTGAAAAATATTTTATGCAAATATTGGTACATCTTAAGGGATGCATACCCTGATATTTCAGAGTTTCAGACTATCCCACTAATGTCATACAAGAAGGGGAGATCTTTTCGACAGACGCTGGTTAAAGCAGAGTTTGGACAAGATACAGGCAGAACACCCTTTTTTGGTAAACCCAGGAATGGAACCTTCCCATGTTTAAGCTGCTCTTGTTGCAATGCAGTTATACGTGGTGATTCTTTTGTCCATCCACACTCTGGGAGGAAGTCTAAAATTAAAGGTTATTTTACCTGTAATTCTACATACGTGGTGTATCTATTGAAATGCCCGTGTGGGTTGATATATGTGGGCGAGACTACTCAGAAAGTTAAAAATCGCTTTATTAAACACAGGTCAGATATTAGAACTAAAAAGATTGAATTCCCAGTCCCTGAACATTTTATACGTTGTGGACATGATATCTCACAGTTACGTTATAAGGTAATCGATGAGGTGTCTAAGTTAACAAGAGGCGGGGACAGAGAAAAATTACTTAAAAGGAGAGAATTATATTGGATCCATCATCTTAATACTCTCTTTCCACATGCCTTAATAGAGAATCAGATCTCTCACCCTTTTTATAAATACGTTACGGCAGTACCTCTCTATGACATATAGATTTGTTCTTTTCCCTTCCCTAGATGACAGTCCGTATCTGTAACCTATCTGTGTCAGATAATAGTGTTTATGGGATAGGTAATTTATGGGCTTGCGGATGGATTAGTCTTCTATTATGAGTCAGACTCCTAGATTGAATACATCATGCTCTTTGGCTCTCAGGGTAGTAAATCTTCACTATGGGGTCAACCCAGATCCTTTGTAGTAGAAGGGTAATCCTCTCCCTTCATACTTATAATTACTAAGTCACTTCTTTCTCTCATAGGCATTGCTCTACAATTGATCGCCAATTATTGTATGTTAATAAGCATTGTATATATAATTACATAAGTTAATATGTTAATTGATGTATCCAATTGTAGACTATTGTTTTTAATTGTTGGGTTGGCATACACGGACTGGTTGCAATGATTGTTTGATTGCTTAACCAGTCTGTGGTGCTATTTATTCCCAGTTCTGTCATTGTGTTTTAGGCTTGACAAAGACCAGTCATGGTCGAAACGTTGCCTTTTTTCCTGTTGTTGGATTAAATCCATTGAAATTTATCGTGGACTCTGGAGTTTCTTTATTCACTTGTGACTGCTGGGGCTGTGGAGCAAGAGACCCCCACTCCAATTATCCACCTTGGGTTTGCATTCAGGCACAACTTTTCACATACATACACGTTACACACACGCACACACACACACACACACTAGGAGAGAGGTCCCTGCTTGAGAGCTTACAATCTAAGATAATGATAAGATAATGAGGTCCCTGGGGATTCTAAAGAGGGAGGAAAGTTACGCCACCCGAAAAATTCAGCCCATAGAAAACGTACATTAACCCCGTACTCCTCAAATCTCTCTCCACAGCACAACACTGTGACTAAAACAAGAGGCTGATTAATCTTGGGTAGAAAACGCGAGTGGAAGCCGCTAACGAGCAACGGATACGGACGGCTCCTCAGATTATATTAGTGAGGAGGTACTTTCTGAGCCCAATGACGGCTCTGACCTGGACTACTCGCCCGTTTCCTCTCCCGAGGTCTTCCCCATCTTCCACTGAGACCAAAAACCCGGCTTCAGACCCGGTAGACGCGTTGGGGAACTCCATGTTTGTATCGGAGCTTTTAAAACATCCAGAAACGGATCCCCATTGAGCATGTAGCGCAATATATATAAGCGTGTATACCAATGCCTATGGACAGAGTGTCCAGCCCCAACTCTGGCACGATACCTGCGGAGAGGGTGGCTTTACCCCGATTTCATCTCTTTGGATGAAGAGTCGAGGCTAGAGATACAATGGTGACTAGAGACCACATAGATACATGGAACGGCAAAGCCATTATCCATCCCACTCCAGAGTTAATCATAAAATCAGACGCCAGCAGATCTGGCTGGGACGCGCACTGCGGATCACTTTCCACAAGCGACAGATGGACTTCCACAGAGATGGACTTCCACAGAGATGGACTTCCACAGAGATGGACTTCCACAGAGATGGACTTCCACAGATTGTTTGGAGCTCCTGTCTGGATACTTTGCTATTAAAAGTTGTAAACATTTCCCAGCATGCTCCCTACTTCTGAAAATGGACAATTTTCCATTGTACACTACCTCAATCACTATTACCACAATTTTACAGATGGAAACCAGACCGCTTGGCCTTAGCCACGGACGCTCTGATTCAAACTTGGCCTTCAGGAATCCTTTCTGCGTTCCCTCCGGTTCTACTTGTGCCTGTACCATATGTCGTACTGTTGGAATAAGTTGCTACAATAGCATTAATAACACTTCTATGGAAATCTCAAGCATGGTTTCCACAGCTTCTGGAACTATCTAGAAATATTCCCAGACTGATTCAGGTATCATCGTCCCATTTGAGGGACCCAGAAAAAAACGTTGCAGAATCTTCTGCAATCTCGCTAGCTCTAGCTGGAAGCCTGGAATATATCAGGGGTCACTGGCCTTCAGACAATATTTCAAAGGCAACCGCTTCCCTATTGTCAAGGTCCTGGACTCCATCTACCAGAAGGAGATACACTATATTGCCAAAAGTATGGTCTCACCTGCCTTGACTCACATATGAATTTAAGTGACATCCCATTCCTAATCCATAGGGTTCAATATGACGTCGCTCCACCCTTTGCAGCTATAACAGCTTCAGCTCTTCTGGGAAGGCTGTCCACAAGGTTTAGGAGGGTGTTTATGGGAATTTTTGACCGTTTTTCCAGAAGCGCATTTGTGAGGTCACACACTGATGTTGGAGGAGAAGGCCTGGCTCTCAGTCTCCTCTCTAATTCATCCCAAAGGTGTTCTATCGGGTTGAGGTCAGGACTCTGTGCAGGCCAGTCAAGTCCATCCACACCAGACTCTGTCATCAGGCCCGGATTAACATCTCTATGGGCCTGGAGCTGAATATTTTGGTGGCTTTTTTGTAATTTAGTGAAATGAAAACATATTTATGGTTATTTAATAGTGCAGATACGGGTATATGTAACCAGGCGGATACGGCTATATGTAACCAGGCTGATACGGGTATATCTAACCAGGCTGATACGGGTATATCTAACCAGGCAGGTACGGGTACATACAGTCAGGTGCAGAAATATTGGGACATGGAGACAATTGTAACATCTTTGGCTCTATACACCACCACAATGGAGTTGGAATGAAACAAACACAATGTGCTTTAACTGCAGACTGTCAGCTTTAATTTGAGGGTATGTACATCCAACTCAGGTGAACGATGTAGGACTTACAGCAGTTTGCAGATGTTCCTCCCACTTGTTAAGGGACCAAAAGTAATGGGACAATTGGCTTCTTAGCTGTTCCATGGCCAGGTGTGTGATATTCCCTCATTACCCAATTACAATGTGCAGATAAAAGGCCCAGAGTTCATTTCAAGTGTGCTATTTGCATTTGGAATCTGATGCTGTCAACTCTCAAGATGAGATCCAAAGAGCTGTCACTATCAGTGAAGCAAGCCATCATTAGGCTGAAGAAACAAAACAAACCCATCAGAGAGATAGCAAGAACATTAGGCGTGGCCAAAACAACTGTTTGGAACATTCTCAAAAAGAAGGAACGCACCGGTGAGCTCAGCAACACCAAAAGACCCAGGAGACCACGGAAAACAACTGTAGTGGATGACCGAAGAATTCTTTCCCTGGTGAAGAAAACACCCTTCACAACAGTTGGTCAGATCAAGAACACTCTCCAGGAGGTAGGTGTATGTGTGTCAAAGTCAACAATCAAGAGAAGACTTCACCAGAGTGAATACAGAGGGTTCACCACAAGATGTAAACCATTGGTGAGCCTCAAAAACAGGAAGGCCAGATTAGAGTTTGCCAAACAACACCTAACAAAGCCTTCACAGTTCTGGAACAAGATCCTATGGACAGATGAGACCAAGATCAACTTGTACCAGCGTGATGGGAAGAGAATAGTATGGAGAAGGATAGGAACTGCTCATGATCCTAAGCATACCACCTCATCAGTGAAGCATGGTGGTGGTAGTGTCATGGCGTGGGCATGTATGGATGCCAATGGAACTGGTTCTCTTGTATTTATTGATGATGTGACGCTGACAAAAGCAGCAGGATGAATTCTGAAGTGTTTGGGGCAATATTATCTGCTCACATTCAGCCAAATGCTGCAGAACTCATTGGACGGCGCTTCACAGGGCAGATGGACAATGACCAAAGCATACTGCAAAAGCAAGCAAAGAGTTTTTGAAGGGACAGAAGTGGAATGTTATGCAATGGCCAAGTCAATCACCTGACCTGAATCCCATTGAGCTGCATTTCACTTGCTGAAGACAAAACTGAAGGGAAAATGCCCCAAGAACAAGCAGGAACTGAAGACAGTTGCAGTAGAGACCTGGCAGAGCATCACCAGGGATGAAACCCAGCGTCTGGTGATGTCTATGCGTTCCAGACTTCAGGCTGTGATTGACTGCAAAGGATTTGCAACCAAGTATTAAGAAGGGAAAGTGTGATTTATGATTATTATTCTGTCCCATTACCTTTGGTCCCTTAACAAGTGGGGGCACATCTGCAAACTGCTGTAAGTCCTACACCGTTCACCTGAGTTGGATGTACATACCCTCAAATTAAAGCTGACAGTCTGCAGTTAAAGCACATTGTGTTTGTTTCATTCCAACTCCATTGTGGTGGTGTATAGAGCCAAAGATGTTACAATTGTGTCCATGTCCCAATATTTCTGGACCTGACTGTATAACCAGGCTGATACGGGTATTGTCAGGGATTATTATTCAATAAGAAACTTATACGAGACACAAATATCAATCGTTTATATTTCCTAGAAATTCTCCTAAATTCTTTTAATTGTCTGTGTTTTGCTTTGAAGAATACACTAATCAATAATCGGATAAAAATATATATATTTATTATGTATACAAAAAAGTTTCAAATCTCATATCATAAACAAGAATTTATAAACCACAAAATCCATCAGCACATAGAAACTAGCTTCCCAATATATGTAAAGTTGTGTTCATAATTATTCACCCCCAATGCTGTAAAGGGTTTTAGGGAATTTAGTGACATTTGTAATTGTATTCAGAATGAAATCCTACAAGGACTTTTTAAAGAACCATATGCAACTAAAATGACATCAATTGGTTTTGTAATACAGTAGTAAATGTTTCTTTTGTGAATTCTTCATTGACACAATTATTCAACCCCTTAAAGACTACCACTCTGAAGAACAGAGGTTCATTCAAGTGTTTTCAATCAGGTATTGAAAACACCTGTGGATGTCACGGAGCAGCAATAAAGCATAATAAGCACCAATTAGGCAGCTTTAAAATGACTGTGATACTCAGCTCCTTCTAGACATTTACTGGTGTGGTTACAAACATGGTGAAGTCAAGAGAATGGTCCAGGAAGACAAGAGAAGAGGTGATTACTCTTCACAGGAAGGGCAATGGCTATAAGAAGATTGCAAAGATGTTAACCACTTGGCTGCTATGGACGCGCTCAGCGCGTCCAGCCAAGTGGTTCTCCTGTGCTACGGACGCGCTCAGTGCGTCCGAGCACAGGAGGCAGCAATCCGCCGGATTCCGGTGGATTGCTGCGCCCCCCCGGTGCGGGCTGACATCTTGGATGTCAGCCCAGCACTCAGGAGCCCGGCGGGGACATTAGGTGTCATCGCGGCGACGCGATGACACCTAATTCAGGCACCCCCCTGCATGTGCGGAGGAGGCGCCTGAAAGGAGGGGGGGGAGGTCCTTCGGACCTCTCTCCCTCCGATCGGCGGCGTTACGGGGGTTACCCAGGCACCATTTGGAAGGGCACAGCCTGCCCTTCCAAATGGTACCTGGCATTAAACCCTGGGGTGCCGGATCACGAATCGGCGCTGAAAAGCGCCGGTTCGTGATCCTTTCCGGAGCTGGCCGACATCTTGGATGTCGGCCAAGCCTCCGGGAACTCCCCCTGAGGACTGGCGTCATCGTGCATAGCACGATGACGCCAGTCCTGGAGTTAACCCCTAGCTGCCACCAACGGTGGAGATAGGGGATTCCAATGAACTCCCTATCTCCCGATCCGTGGCAGCTAGTGGTTAAAGCTTGGTACTGTTGGATCGGCCAGAGCATGGCCGTTCCAACAATACCAAACACGACTGTGAAAGTTTTTGTAAAAAAAAACAAAAAAAAAATAAACATTTCTTTTTCTTTTTTTTGGTTGGTTAGTGTAGCAATATTGTTTCCATTTCAATTATAATGTGAAACAATGATGCTGCAATTAACAATTTTTGTATGCGGTGCGTTTGTTAAAAACCGTGTAATTTTCCCAAAAAAAAATGTAACGAGACCCCATCTCTAATTTTTTTAACAAGCGCACCCCATACAAAATATAACCGCAATTGCTCGCATGTTAAAATGTGAAAAAAAACACTTTACACATTGTAAATTATTGAAAATACATATTTTATTGCATTTTTTGTTATAATATACAGACAGGTCATAACGTATACATATAATAATGACATATTATGAATCTACTGAGTCTGACGGAAAGAACGATATATAATATGTCTGGGTAATATACTAAAATAAGCTTCAAAACACGTTTAAACATGATGAGCAAAACCGGTAAAAATGACCTCAGCACAGGGGCGGGAAATGCCTCAGCAGCGAAAGGGTTAAACATACCGAGAGAGACCATAGGAAGCATCATTCGCAAATTCAAGGCAAAGGGCACTGTTGAAACGCTACCTGGTCGTGGCAGAAAGAAGATGCTGACTTCGACTGCTGTGCGCTACCTGAAGCGTAGAGTGGAGAAAAGTCCCCGTGTGACTGCTGAGGAACTGAGAAAAGATTTGTCAGATGTGGGTACTGAAGTTTCAGCTCAGACAATACGGCGCACACTGCGTAATGAAGGCCTCCATGCCAGAACTCCCAGGCGCACCCCCTTGCTGTCTCCAAAGAATAAGAAGAGTCGACTGCAGTATGCCAAAAGTCATGTGGACAAACCACAGAAGTTTTGGGATAGTGTTCTGTGGACTGATGAAACAAAATTAGAACTGTTTGGCCCATGGATCAACGCTATGTTTGGAGGAGGAAGAACAAGGCCTATGAAGAAAAGAACACCTTGCCTATTGTGAAGCATGGCGGGGTCAATCATGCTTTGGGGCTGTTTTGCTTCTGCAGGTACAGGGAAGCTTCAGCGTGTGCAAGGTACCATGAATTCTCTTCAGTACCAGGAGATATTGAATGACAATGTGATGCAGTCCGTCACAAACCTGAGGCTTGGGAGACGTTGGACCTTTCAACAGGACAATGATCCCAAGCATACCTCCAAGTCCACTAGAGCATGGTTGCAGATTAAAGGCTGGAACATTTTGGAGTGGCCATCGCAGTCACCTGACTTAAATCCGATTGAGAACCTCTGGTGGGACTTAAAGAAAGCAGTTGCAGTGCGCAAGCCTAAGAATGTGACTGAACTGGAGGCTTTTGCCATGACGAATGGGTGAAGATACCCGTAGATGGCTGCAAGACACTTGTGTCAAGCTATGCTTCACGTTTAAAAGCTGTTATAACTGTAAAAGGATGTTGTACTAAGTACTAAGATTGAATGTCACTTGGGGGTTGAATAAAACTGATAATGATGTGAGCACAGAAAAGACATTTGTGGTTATTTCATTATAAATGTTATGTTATATTTGTCTGACCTACACGTGCCTCTTTGATTTAATTGTAAGCAAGATGACTGAATGATCAAAATCAATGTCAAACTGGCCAAAACACTCCATTTCAGTGGGGCTTGAATCATTTTGAACACAACTGTATCTCCTGTTAGTAACTGCATATATGATTAATATCATTTATATTATCAGTTAGTAACTATACACAAATGGTTAATAAACATTTCTGCTTTACGAAAATTTAACATATATTTCCCAGCAAACCAATGTTTAACAAGCTAGATCTTGTAGATATATATATATATCTCTATACTACGTGGATCAACAAAAGATGAGCTATCACTTATTCTATTTTTAGAATGATAAGTAATAAAAACAAATTTAGTGAATCCTCCCCTAATATTGAAAATTAAACTTCTAATCTTCTACTTTTTATATTGTAGTTATATAATTCCCTGCTTATTAATTTCAATCACAGTAATTTACAAATTCAATATATATATTGGTATATCAATCTTACAACAGTTTCTTTAGGATAAATGCTTATATCCAATTCTTCTTCATATCTCTATCTGCAGATGTAGAAATATTTTGAAGATTTTAGATCTAACAGTAATCTGAGAAATCTCAGTCTATCTGTTGCAAAAAATACTCCAAATATATATATAATTACATTAATCTGAATAAAAATAGCTTTCATACATTACCTCCAATCTGGATTAAATGAGTTACTGCCTTGGAATATTCTTTATGTAATATTGTTTTTGGAATATGTGAAAATTATCAATATCAGATAATCAATGCATGGGAGTTAGAGATTTGGTGTGAGTTAGAGATTTGGTGTGAAATCTTGAGTGCATTGTCCTGGGATGGTCTGCTAGCCTTGTGTGTAAGTCTCTGAATGCCTCATGACCTGGAAAGCTGACTACATTGTCGTATCTCCAATTATAGTCAATTTGACGTCACTGGCAATCTATTCATTATATTAAATATATATTTACTATCCTCTAGAGGGCAGTGTCGCACTACTAATTATTTCCACATTTAATTTTAATATCTCTTATCTCAGGTCAGGAGGTCAATCTGACTTACAAAGACCCTCTATTTTTGTCACGTTCCCACGTTCCAACCCTGTCTCCCTGCCCTCTGTATTCCTTATGTCTGTGTTTCTCTGTGCTGCTTTCCCTGACATGCAGCTCAGGGGTTAAGTTCTTTGCTCGTTGAGCTTCTGCTGGTGATATGGGCTGATTACTTCCCTATTTAAAGCCATGGGCCCATATCACCATGCTCTTGCATCCTGGTTCACTTCAGCCACAGATTTGTTCCTGAGAGCTCCCTGTTATTCTATCCTAGTGCTTTCTCAGTGTTTCCCCCTTGTCTGAGTTCTAGGTTTCTGATTGACTTCCTGGTATTGACCCTCTGGCCTGGCTGACGGATTTTCTCTGGTGCTATATCCCCGCTTTGGCTCAAGGTATACGTTTTGGTTTTGACCCCTGGCTTATTTATTTATTAACGACTCTTCTGGACATCCCTAGCTGTTCTGTGCATATTGTATTATATGTTGTGTATCCCTGTAGACCACGACTTTTGTATATTGAAGTCCTTCCCTGCAAGTTGTTGAGTACAATCCTTCAGGTGTCTGTGTTTTCCCCTGGACTCTGCACGGCTACAAAAGGTAACCTTTTTCTATTAGTGCAGATTCGGCCACTCTAAGGACCGATCTATCAGTATAGGGCTCCTTCGGTATAGCCGTGCAGAGGTCCCCCAGTGTCTCCTGTGGTTTATTCACATATCCTAGATCATTGTGTCACGCATCTCTGCATATAGCGGCTTTTCCTCATACCTGGGCCCTACTTGGCGCATGCCGGGTACCGCCATTGTGGCTGAATGTGACAATTTTCAGCCGTAGACTTTGAGTCTATCCTGCCAGAATAAAATTTATGCCTCCCCTCCTCTCAAACGGAGTAAATTCCTTTCTAGTACTTAGCTCGGCATTATATCAAATAAAGACATATTAAGATTCCCTCATGTCTGGTCACCTAGCCGTGAACTATTTAAAAAAAAATCTCTATTCATTTCTAAAACTAGAGAAAATTGAAAAAGACTTTCTATTTAAAACAAAATGGTTACAGGCATCCATTTTAATTTTTCTTTTATTAATCACCTCACCCGCCGCTCTCTCTGCCGCTCCCCTCTGCGAGTCCCTTCACTGGCTCCCCATCCACTGCAGAATTAAGTTCAAAATCCTTATCCTTACCTACAAAACCCTCACTAACTCAGCTCCCCACTACCTGTCCTCACTAATCACCAAATACACCCCAGCCTGCTCCCTAAGGTCAAACAGTGACCTGCGCCTAGCTTCTCCCCGCATCACCTCTTCCCATGATAGACTGCAGGATTTCTCACGCGCAGCCCCCACTCTCTGGAACGCTCTCCCTCGTACTGTCAGACTTTCCCCTAACTTCTCTTCCTTCAAACGCTCCCTTAAAACGTTCCTATTTAGGGAAGCCTACCACCCAACTCACTGACGCAACCATCAATCACTCTCACCTTACAGTCCTCTCCTCCTGTTTCCAACCCCAACCCTCCCAGATTGTGAGTTCCTATGGGAATAGGGCCCTCATCTCCTCCTGTACTGTTTGTCAAATGTTGTTCAATGTATTGTAACCCTGTCTGTACTGTGCTTATTGTACAGCGCTGCGGAATATGCTGGCGCTTTATAAATAAAGAATAATAATATACCCGACAGTATATGTAACCAGGTGGATACGGGTATATGTAACCAGGTGGATACGGGTATATGTAACCAGGTGGATACGGGTATATGTAACCAGGTGCATACGGGTATATGTAACCAGGTGCATACGGGTATATGTAACCAGGTGCATACGGGTATATGTAACCAGGTGCATACGGGTATATGTAACCAGGTGCATACGGGTATATGTAACCAGGTGCATACGGGTATATGTAACCAGGCTGATACGGCTATATGTAACCAGGCAGATACAGGAATATGTAACCAGGCGGATACGGGTATATGTAACCAGGCAGATACAGGTATATGTAACCAGGCAGATACGGGTATATGTAACCAGGCAGATACAGGTATATGTAACCAGGCAGATACGGGTATATGTAACCAGGCAGATACAGGTATATGTAACCAGGCAGATACAGGTATATGTAACCAGGTGCATACGGGTATATGTAACCAGGTGCATACGGGTATATGTAACCAGGTGCATACGGGTATATGTAACCAGGTGCATACGGGTATATGTAACCAGGTGCATACGGGTATATGTAACCAGGTGCATACGGGTATATGTAACCAGGCTGATACGGCTATATGTAACCAGGCAGATACAGGTATATGTAACCAGGCGGATACGGGTATATGTAACCAGGCAGATACAGGTATATGTAACCAGGCAGATACGGGTATATGTAACCAGGCAGATACAGGTATATGTAACCAGGCAGATACAGGTATATGTAACCAGGCAGATACAGGTATATGTAACCAGGCAGATACAGGTATATGTAACCAGGCAGATACAGTATATGTAACCAGGCAGATACAGGTATATGTAACCAGGCAGATACAGGTATATGTAACCAGGCAGATACAGGTATATGTAACCAGGCAGATACGGGTATATGTAACCAGGCAGATACGGGTATATGTAACCAGGCAGATACGGCTATATGTAACCAGGCAGATACGGGTATATGTAACCAGGCAGATACGGCTATATGTAACCAGGCAGATACGGCTATATGTAACCAGGCAGATACGGCTATATGTAACCAGGCAGATACAGGTATATGTAACCAGGCAGATACGGCTATATGTAACCAGGCGGATACGGCTATATGTAACCAGGCGGATACGGCTATATGTAACCAGGCGGATACGGGTATATGTAACCAGGCGGATACAGGTATATGTAACCAGGCAGATACAGGTATATGTAACCAGGCGGATACGGGTATATGTAACCAGGCGGATACGGCTATATGTAACCAGGCGGATACGGGTATATGTAACCAGGCGGATACGGGTATATGTAACCAGGCGGATACGGGTATATGTAACCAGGCGGATACGGGTATATGTAACCAGGCGGATACGGGTATATGTAACCAGGCGGATACGGGTATATGTAACCAGGCGGATACAGGTATATGTAACCAGGCAGATACAGGTATATGTAACCAGGCAGATACAGGTATATGTAACCAGGCAGATACAGGTATATGTAACCAGGCAGATACAGGTATATGTAACCAGGCAGATACAGGTATATGTAACCAGGCAGATACAGGTATATGTAACCAGGCGGATACAGGTATATGTAACCAGGCGGATACAGGTATATGTAACCAGGCGGATACAGGTATATGTAACCAGGCAGATACAGGTATATGTAACCAGGCGGATACGCGTGTATATATAACCAGGCGGATACGGGTATATGTAACCAGGCAGATACTGTGTGATTTAATTTTTCATTCTGATTTCAATCATTTAAAGAGTGTAAAAAAATTTTCCCCATTTTATCATCCAAACCTTTGTGGTTATATATTGTATAGCGCATTATTGTTAAAAAAAAATTGAAATGGGAAGCTGTTACTGCATTATTTTGAGAAAATATAAAATTTTAACCCAAAAAATTATTTAAAAAATGAAATATTTCCCTTGTGTTTTGGATCATGTTTTTTATGAATATGATTATCAGGGTTATTCAGAGCGGTGAAAAGCAGGAGAATGACTGGAGAATGGAAAATTCTAGGTCAAAATAGCCAATTTGGAAAGTGAGATGAAAGGGAGAATTTTTCTGGTTTGGCTATTTTGACCTAGAATTTTCCATTCTCCAGTCATTCTCCTGCTTTTCACCACTCTCTGAATAACCCTGTATGTATAAAACACTGACCTTGCTCCCAGCGTGGGAAATGAGAAGGTTAGTAATGGCAGTGGTATTGCTCATTTTATACGAGACAAATGGACAATACCATCGCTTTGCAACTAAAAATAAATAAATTTAAAAAAAATTATTTTCTTTTCTTTTAGATTTCACATGGTCAGGTTTGGTTATTAATGGAAAGGCCAGACTCTGCCCTGTCCAATGACACCTCACTTGACCTTGTGAGGTATAAAGATTAGTGACGCAGGGATCCAAAGTTCCCCACAGTGCTCTTCGCTGCAGTGAGTCGGTTTCGGTTTTTGATGTAACAATTCGTAACTATGGTTTGTACCATCCATCACCTCCACACTTGTTGGTGACATGAGAAATGTGATGGTGAGTTACTTTATGAAATATATTACTGTTGGAATATTACTGGCCTTTCCAGTGATTCCTCACTTGACCCTGTACCTGCTATGGAGGTGGAGATACAGGGGTCCAAATGCAGCCATAGTTATCCTTTCTCTGGGCCTATTCGGAGGCATAGGACTGGAGCTGCTGCTCCATCTGCCCCTATGTTAACCCGGCCCTGTCTTTATGGACCTTGCTTTGTGCACTGGTGCTCAGTCATGTTGGAAGAGGAAGGGGCCAGCTTCAAACTGTTCCCACAAAGTTGGGAGCATGGAATTGTCCAAAATGTCTTGGTATGCTGAAGCATTCAGAGTTCCTTTCACTGGAACTAAGGGGCCAAGCCCAGCTCCTGAATAACAACCCCACACAATAATCCCCCCCCCCTCCACCAAACTTTACACTTGGCACAATGCAGTCAGACAAGTACCGTTCTCCTGGCAACCGCCAAACCCAGACTCGTCCATCAGATTGCCAGATGGAGAAGCGCGATTCGTCACTCCAGAGAACGTGTCTCCACTGCTCTAGAGTCCAGTGGCGGCGTGCTTTACACCACTGCATCCGACGCTTTGCATTGCACTTGGTGATGTATGGCTTGGATGCAGCTGCTCGGCCATGGAAACCCATTCCATGAAGCTCTCTGCGCACTGTTCTTGAGCTAATCTGAAGGCCACATGAAGTTTGGAGGTCTGTAGCGATTGACTCTGCAGAAAGTTGGCGACCTCTTCGCACTATGCGCCTCAGCATCCGCTGACCCCGCTCCGTCAGTTTACGTGGCCTATCACTTCGTGGCTGAGTTGCTGTCGTTCCCAAACACTTCCACATTCTTATAATACAGCTGACAGGTGACTGTGGAATATTTAGGAGCGAGGAAATTTCACGACTGGATTTGTTGCACAGGTGGCGTCCTATCACAGTTCCACGCTGGAATTCACTGAGCTCCTGAGAACGACCCATTCTTTCACAAATGTTTGTAAAAACAGTCTGTATGCCTAGGTGCTTGATTTTATACACCTGTGGCCATGGAAGTGATTGGAACACCTGATTCTGATTATTTGGATGGGTGAGCCAATACTTTTGGTAATATACTGTATAATAGAGCATGGAGCTCATGGGTTTCTTGGTTTGTGGAACAGGTTGATCCCATATCAGCTTATTTTAATAGTTTCTGGAGTTTCTTCAGTCACTTATTGGAAGATGGGAAAGTGTATCGCATGATAAATCATTTTATATCTGCCATCTCTGCTGCTCATCAAGGGTTCAATGGAATCCCTGCAGGAAAACACCCTATTATATGTAGGTTATTAAAAGGTATACGTTGTGAATGACCCCCTCATTCCCGTTATTCATTCACCTGGGACGTTAATACAGTATTAAAAGGTATACGTTGTGAATGACCCCCTCATTCCTGTTATTCATTCACCTGGGATGTTAATACAGTATTAAAAGGTATACGTTGTGAATGACCCCCTCATTCCTGTTATTCATTCACCTGGGATGTTAATACAGTATTAAAAGGTATACGTTGTGAATGACCCCCTTATTCCCGTTATTCATTCACCTGGGACGTTAATACAGTATTAAAAGGTATACGTTGTGAATGACCCCCTCATTTCTGTTATTCATTCACCTGGGACGTTAATACAGTAATAAAAGGTATACGTTGTGAATGACCCCCTCATTTCTGTTATTCATTCACCTGGGACGTTAATACAGTATTAAAAGGTATACGTTGTGAATGACCCCCTCATTTCTGTTATTCATTCACCTGGGACGTTAATACAGTATTAAAAGGTATACGTTGTGAATGACCCCCTCATTTCTGTTATTCATTCACCTGGGACGTTAATACAGTATTAAAAGGTATACGTTGTGAATGACCCCCTCATTCCTGTTATTCATTCACCTGGGACGTTAATAGAGAATAAAAGGTATACGTTGTGAATGACCCCCTCATTCCTGTTATTCATTCACCTGGGACGTTAATATAGTAGTAAAAGGTATACGTTGTGAATGACCCCCTCATTCCTGTTATTCATTCACCTGGGACGTTAATACAGTATTAAAAGGTATACGTTGTGAATGACCCCCTCATTCCCGTTATTCATTCACCTGGACGTTAATATAGTATTAAAAGGTATACGTTGTGAATGACCCCTTCATTCCTGTTATTCATTCACCTGGGACGTTAATACAGTATTAAAAGGTATACGTTGTGAATGACCCCCTCATTCCTGTTATTCATTCACCTGGGATGTTAATACAGTATTAAAAGGTATACGTTGTGAATGACCCCCTCATTCCTGTTATTCATTCACCTGGGACGTTAATACAGTATTAAAAGGTATACGTTGTGAATGACCCCCTCATTCCTGTTATTCATTCACCTGGACGTTAATACAGTATTAAAAGGTATACGTTGTGAATGACCCCCTCATTCCTGTTATTCATTCACCTGGACGTTAATACAGTATTAAAAGGTATACGTTGTGAATGACCCCCTCATTCCTGTTATTCATTCACCTGGGATGTTAATACAGTATTAAAAGGTATACGTTGTGAATGACCCCCTCATTCCTGTTATTCATTCACCTGGGACGTTAATACAGTATTAAAAGGTATACGTTGTGAATGACCCCCTCATTCCTGTTATTCATTCACCTGGACGTTAATACAGTATTAAAAGGTATACGTTGTGAATGACCCCCTCATTCCTGTTATTCATTCACCTGGACGTTAATACAGTATTAAAAGGTATACGTTGTGAATGACCCCCTCATTCCTGTTATTCATTCACCTGGATGATAATATAGTATTAAAAGGTATACGTTGTGAATGACCCCCTCATTCCCGTTATTCATTCACCTGGGACGTTAATACAGTAGTAAAAGGTATACGTTGTGAATGACCCCCTCATTTCTGTTATTCATTCACCTGGACGATAATATAGTAGAAAGGTATACGTTGTGAATGACCCCCTCATTCCTCTTATTCATTCACCTGGACGATAATATAGTAGTAAAAGGTATACGTTGTGAATGACCCCCTCATTCCTCTTATTCATTCACCTGGACGATAATATAGTAGTGAAAGGTATACGTTGTGAATGACCCCCTCATTCCTCTTATTCATTCACCTGGACGATAATATAGTATTAAAAGGTATACGTTGTGAATGACCCCCTCATTTCTGTTATTCATTCACCTGGACGATAATATAGTAGTAAAAGGTATACGTTGTGAATGACCCCCTCATTCCTGTTATTCATTCACCTGGGACGTTAATACAGTATTAAAAGGTATACGTTGTGAATGACCCCCTCATTCCTGTTATTCATTCACCTGGGACGTTAATACAGTATTAAAAGGTATACGTTGTGAATGACCCCCTCATTCCTGTTATTCATTCACCTGGGACGTTAATACAGTATTAAAAGGTATACGTTGTGAATGACCCCCTCATTCCCGTTATTCATTCACCTGGGACGTTAATATAGTATTAAAAGGTATACGTTGTGAATGACCCCCTCATTCCTGTTATTCATTCACCTGGACGATAATATAGTAGTAAAAGGTATACGTTGTGAATGACCCCCTCATTCCTGTTATTCATTCACCTGGGACGTTAATACAGTATTAAAAGGTACACGTTGTGAATGACCCCCTTATTCCCGTTATTCATTCACCTGGGACGTTAATACAGTATTAAAAGGTATACGTTGTGAATGACCCCCTCATTCCTGTTATTCATTCACCTGGGACGTTAATACAGTATTAAAAGGTATACGTTGTGAATGACCCCCTCATTCCTGTTATTCATTCACCTGGGACGTTAATATAGTATTAAAAGGTATACGTTGTGAATGACCCCCTCATTCCCGTTATTCATTCACCTGGGACGTTAATACAGTATTAAAAGGTATACGTTGTGAATGACCCCCTCATTCCTGTTATTCATTCACCTGGGACGTTAATACAGTATTAAAAGGTATACGTTGTGAATGACCCCCTCATTCCTGTTATTCATTCACCTGGACGTTAATACAGTATTAAAAGGTATACGTTGTGAATGACCCCCTCATTCCTGTTATTCATTCACCTGGGACGTTAATATAGTATTAAAAGGTATACGT
Source organism: Leptobrachium leishanense (assembly GCA_009667805.1). Classification (NCBI taxonomy): domain Eukaryota; kingdom Metazoa; phylum Chordata; class Amphibia; order Anura; family Megophryidae; genus Leptobrachium; species Leptobrachium leishanense. Next base: position 539,607,158 of record CM019063.1, read on the forward strand.
TGTGAATGACCCCCTCATTCCCGTTATTCATTCACCTGGGACGTTAATACAGTATTAAAAGGTATACGTTGTGAATGACCCCCTCATTCCTGTTATTCATTCACCTGGGACGTTAATACAGTATTAAAAGGTATACGTTGTGAATGACCCCCTCATTCCTGTTATTCATTCACCTGGACGTTAATACAGTATTAAAAGGTATACGTTGTGAATGACCCCCTCATTCCTGTTATTCATTCACCTGGGACGTTAATACAGTATTAAAAGGTATACGTTGTGAATGACCCCCTCATTCCTGTTATTCATTCACCTGGACGTTAATACAGTATTAAAAGGTATACGTTGTGAATGACCCCCTCATTCCTGTTATTCATTCACCTGGACGTTAATACAGTATTAAAAGGTATACGTTGTGAATGACCCCCTCATTCCCGTTATTCATTCACCTGGGACGTTAATATAGTATTAAAAGGTAAACGTTGTGAATGACCCCTTCATTCCCGTTATTCATTCACCTGGGACGTTAATACAGTATTAAAAGGTAAACGTTGTGAATGACCCCCTCATTCCCGTTATTCATTCACCTGGACGTTAATATAGTATTAAAAGGTATACGTTGTGAATGACCCCCTCATTCCCGTTATTCATTCACCTGGGACGTTAATATAGTATTAAAAGGTATACGTTGTGAATGACCCCTTCATTCCTGTTATTCATTCACCTGGGACGTTAATACAGTATTAAAAGGTATACGTTGTGAATGACCCCCTCATTCCTGTTATTCATTCACCTGGGACGTTAATATAGTATTAAAAGGTATACGTTGTGAATGACCCCCTCATTCCCGTTATTCATTCACCTGGGATGTTAATACAGTATTAAAAGGTATACGTTGTGAATGACCCCCTCATTCCTGTTATTCATTCACCTGGACGTTAATACAGTATTAAAAGGTATACGTTGTGAATGACCCCCTCATTCCTGTTATTCATTCACCTGGGACGTTAATACAGTATTAAAAGGTATACGTTGTGAATGACCCCCTCATTCCCGTTATTCATTCACCTGGGACGTTAATATAGTATTAAAAGGTATACGTTGTGAATGACCCCCTCATTCCTCTTATTCATTCACCTGGGACGTTAATATAGTATTAAAAGGTATACGTTGTGAATGACCCCCTCATTCCTGTTATTCATTCACCTGGACGTTAATACAGTATTAAAAGGTATACGTTGTGAATGACCCCCTCATTCCTGTTATTCATTCACCTGGGACGTTAATACAGTATTAAAAGGTATACGTTGTGAATGACCCCCTTATTCCCGTTATTCATTCACCTGGGATGTTAATACAGTATTAAAAGGTATACGTTGTGAATGACCCCCTTATTCCCGTTATTCATTCACCTGGGACGTTAATACAGTATTAAAAGGTATACGTTGTGAATGACCCCCTCATTCCTGTTATTCATTCACCTGGACGTTAATACAGTATTAAAAGGTATACGTTGTGAATGACCCCCTCATTCCCGTTATTCATTCACCTGGGATGTTAATACAGTATTAAAAGGTATACGTTGTGAATGACCCCCTTATTCCCGTTATTCATTCACCTGGACGTTAATACAGTATTAATCTTTCTAGATGCTTGGCCTGTTAACGTATCCATCTGTGACAGACTCAGCTGTCTCTGGGGCAGTTGGTGGAGCCTGGGGTTTGCCTCCTGTCTACGGACTATGGACCAAGGAGCAGCCTGGGGTTTGCCAACTGGATTGCCCAGGGAATCCAATATTTTGCTGGGTTTCTGTATTAGCTGTCCTGTCTTTTTATATTGCACTCTTCTGTAGCTACCCCCCCCCCCCTCTCAGTATATTGTATACTTGCTGCTGTAAGAAGGTTCCTCAGGATACGCCACTTTCTCCAGATATCTGTAGCACAGCACAGGTGATATAATTTGCTGCTTAGTGATTACAGGATTCAGTTTGCATCTCCCCAAGGCAATCTGCAAAATCTGGCCTGGTGGAGGGTCCAGATGACAGGTTTGGGAAACACTGCTCTTGGTGGATCTAGCAGGCAGGTTAAGATAAGAATGCAGTGTGTTAAATGTCTCTTCCTATTGTCCTGTGACTGGAGTCTCTTGATGTTATATGTAATGTTTTCATGAAGAGGGATGTCAATTTGGGGCGGTCTCAACTGTGTAGCTTTGTGTTTTTTCAAATAATCAGTCTTTGTGCTGCACTCTACAACACTGGCCGTGCCTGGTGATTTATAGAGAGAAGGTTTTGGGGGTTGCTACAGCTGGATTTCAGGGTCCAGCTTGGAGAAAGCTAGCGTTTGACATCGGCACGCGGTCGGTGTGTCAGGCGGTCTGTCACACCATCAAACAAATTTTACAAAATGATCCATTTTACTTTGGTTATCTGGTAGAAGTTTTCTCCCTATGGGGTGACATGTCGGATTTCTAATAGGACAAAACTTGTCAGACGTTTTTTACCCAGCTTTTCCACAACGTCCTAACCTTTGTGCGGTACATTGTTTTAAAGAATTTTATAATTTTACTGCCCCGACAGGTCACCCCAATCCCAACATTTATCTCCCTACACAAACCATACAACCCAGTGACTTCCATCACACGGGCAGGGTGGGTTAAATGGATCATGTTAGAGGCTGGTATAGACGTCTCCATGTTTGGAGCTCATTCTTCCCAGAGTGCTTCTGCATCCAGTTTCTTGTGGAGGTCGTCTTGAAGACATCATGAAAACAGCAGACTGGTCCAGAGAATGCACCTTTAAAGGAATTCCACTTTAAACCAGTGATTCACATGTCACCATCACTAACTTGGCTTTCAACTCGCATAATATGAGCCTCCGTGTCTTGGGGGATAATTCCCACATTCCCCTATTAATATGATGGGGAAATATAATAAAGACAGAGGTGAGTATCCCCCCTCCCCCATGCATGGTCACACGATATGCTTTTTCACATAACCTTATTCTCGCTCTTCACAGCACACGCACAGACACACACACACTGCACTGAATCTTACTCTCTGCTGTTGTTAGATTTTAATTTCCTGTAAATATAATAAATATTTAGTCTTAAAAAGCCGGTTCTTATAAATGGGCTGTGAAATTCCCCCCCTCCATATTTGTTAGTGTCAATACTGAATAGACCGTTGTTCCTTCTATAGGATATGAGCTGTGGCCGATTTCCTGTTATGTTCAGTGCAGGAAAATGTGAGCAGAAGCGGGAAGATGGGAAAAGGGTCTCGTGAACCATATATGGTAGTACTTTAACTGAGTGGCTAAACTTTGATGTTGTAATGTATCTGTACACTGATTGGCTATAAATTCTGTGTATTTTAATAAATAGATCTGGCTTAACGAGGAAAGCTAGACTTCTGAGAAAGACCAATACAGTTTTGTGATTGATTCTTTTTGGGGGTCTCCGCCATGGCGTAGCGCAGCTCTTATTTTGGTTTTGATATATAAGAAGAAACTTGGAAAAGGTTTATGGTAATTATAATGAATAATAGAATTTTTCAGCTGTCCCACCCAACCCTCTCCATCCGCCCTCCCACCCAGGGCAGGTCCATAATTTCAGGTCTCTCTTCCAGCTGTCTCCACTTCTCTCTCTAATTACTCTCACTAAGCCCAGGCTTCTGCTTCTTCCCATTTTGCCCTGCTGCTAACTGGCTTCACATTCCCTCTGCTCCCATCTGTTTCACCTACCCCAGTCCCTTAGATTGTAAGCTCACGGGATGTCTGACTGTGCACTTGGGTAAGTGCTGTACTACCTGGACAGTTATCCTACGGGCAGGGTCATCTTTTCATCATGTACATCTCCTGTTTGTGCTCCCCTATTGTAAAGCGCTGCGGAATATGTTGACACTGTATAAATGCCTGTATTTGATTACCTATTAATTGATCGAGATTATTATTATTTAGTTGTTTCCAAATAAGTATATGCGCACAAAGATTTGGGAAAATATATTTGCGTTTTTATCCATTTTTTATTCTTTTCATTTTCAGCAAAAAGTCTTTTTATTTTTTGAAAATGTTTATTTTTTTAGACGAAATTTTTGATTCCCACTTTTAAAAAAATAAATAAAAATTTATTCAGTAACAGACTTTTTTTTTTTTAAAGGTCTTTTAATATTTTATTACATTTTTATTGGTTTAATTGTATAGATATGTTTTGATATGAGCTTTGTTCTTGGTCTGTGCTGCTAACCTGTGCAGAGAGCTCGTCTGTTTTCCCCCATCTCCACCACCCCTTAAACCTTCCCTCTGGTATCCCCCATTAGGGTGGTGATCGCTCCTCTGCCCACCATAGGTCTCCCTAGTTCCTTTTCTCTCCCTCCCCCCCTTTTTATATATCATTCTATCCTTGTGCTCTCCTCTTGGCTACCCTCGGCTGTCCTCTGGGGGAGGGGTGGACTGGTATTCGCTTTTTTTTATATATTTAAGACTTTATTTGAAAGCGAGATGCATACATTGAGACACAAGTATGGTCAAACCAGCCCCACAAGATAAAACAGGCATCATCTTACACTTTCCAGGTTTATCAAACTCTTACAAGGTTATTCAAAGAGAATCAAAAAGTCACTGCACGTTCGTTGAGTTTTCGTTCTCTTCAATTCGGTGTGATTTGCCGATCCCATTTCGGCGACCGTGCGGTGTATTCAGCAAGCTCCACAGGGCCATCGTAGTGCAGGGAAAAGCCGCCGCAAACCCCCCGAACACTCACCGCAAAACCCGACGAACGTACAACGAAACCCGCAAAAACATCTGAATTAACCCCGCCGAACACACCGGAGAAACCCAAGCAGGAGCCGATCAGAGCACAGAGCAGCTGCCGGAAAAAGCCGACACCACAGACTAATGGAGTGGGGAAAAAAACGTTCACTTGAATGTTTGAAAAGTGAAACTCTGTTTGCAAAGAAACTACTGAGCGAAAATGTCTGAAATTTACATATAAAATCCAATGAATGATAATAACAAGGCTGTTACAGAAAAAAGAAAACAATTAAAGAGGAAATAAATTTTTGCAGAAAAATGCCTAAAAGAGCCTAAAAAATCTATAAGAATCTTTACTGCAGAATATTATAATCAACGGATTATTAGATATTGAATTAAAACGGGAATATTTTTAACATTGAAGCCTATGGGATTCGCCTGAATAAACCTGCCGAATGGAAGCACTGAACAGCAGGGCAATTCTGCAACTTTTCACTGCTGGTTTGTGTTCTCTGAATAGACGAAGCAGTGCTTTTTCATGGGGATTTCACTGCCCTCGAACAGGCACCAAACAGGCACTGTATGTTCAGGCAAATTGCCTGTGCTCTGGATAGCGGAATGGCCAGGAAAGGTAACCTAACGCTGAATTTCAGTGTTCCATTACCTTTCACCAGCAATTCGGATCTCTTTGAATAACCCTGTTAGTGAGAGGGGGGGGCGTGCGAGATACCCAGACAATGACAAATCGTAATCATGTTAATGTATACAATTAGAGCGGCCGCGTAGACCAGTCAGGGGAATACCAGGCTTCCCATATTTTAAGCTACGAGGGCATGGTGTGGTGGACCCTGGCCGCCAGCTCATCCATAAGCTGCACTTGATCCATGATCTGGAGGATGCTCCTCTGAGGCGGTAGGGAAGGGGATCTTCAGCGTTCCGCAATCGCTTTCCGAGCCACCAGTAAGAGCTTGGCCAACAGACGGTTTTGATGGTGTGAGAGGTCCAGAATAGGCTTTGCAAACAAATTGGTCCACGGATCCCTTGGTACCAACAGTCCAAAGACCTGCTCCACCGAGGCCTGTACTCCATCCCAGGATTTGAATATTTTCAAACACGACCACCACATGTGAGCTTGAGTGCCTCGGAGGCCACGCTCCTCCAACAGACATCCGGCAAGTAGATGTTAGCCTTATGTAGGAAGACCGGGGTAGTGTACCACCTCATTGTACTGATGAGAGACTGAATGGGAGGAAAGAAGCTTAAGCATTTTCCCTGTTTAAAGAAAAGAGTAGAAAGTTGGGAGGAGTTACAATGGTTCACCCTTTTGTTTCAGGATTATCGCTGGGATTGGGTCTCGGGGGCAGATAACAGAAAGGGGAGGGACAGGGGTAATAGAAAAGGGTAAGCAAAGGACAGAAGAAATCAGTCTAACCTTTGTCTTTTTGGACAGCCAACTCCATTTTACCATCACCATCATCATATGAAAACCAATGACTGGATAAGTATTACTGGCTGTATCAATCTGTTATATATTCCCTATTATTATAGTCTGCTAAATATATATTCCTAGTTCTAGTATTACTTGGATAAATAGGTGCAGGTTTTTCCATTGTATTGATTTGTAGGTTTTATTTAGTAGATGTTTTGATATTCGTTACACTTTGCAATACTGTATTCCCTTGTTAATTTTGTGTAGTATCTGCGTGATAGTAATTATGAATAGGTTAATTGTTCTGGTATAACTCGGCCAGAATTCAGTGATTTGTTGTTTTGTATGTTATTAGGTGCATTTGGGATCAGTAATTCTGCCTGTGTCTGAGGATTGCCGTGCCTTTATAGTTAAAGTGCTCACTCTATTAAATGACTGACGGTCAATTTTAAGAATCACACACATGAATAGTGGGTGTTCTAGCACCAAATAGCACTCCAAAATCGATACATTTTAATGAGCTGCAGTCATTTTTGTACTGAACAGGTCGGAAGCATACAAAGCAACCGGTGATAAAATGGCCACCCCAATGTTTATTTGCAAGTATTTTGCTTTACAGTTTATTGTCTCTGTATATAGTGTAGAGTGTGTGTGTGATGTGCTATGCTGTTGTTAAAGTGTGTATCTGTATGTTACAGTTAGAAGTTGTTATATTTTGCACTCATTAAACAGTAGGAGAGGCCCCTTGCACTCTAACATCCTGGGTTTCCCTAAGCACACTGTTTAGAGAAGCATGGGTAAACATTCCATTGTGATGACTGTTTTTTCTATTGTCCAGTGGCTGGAGCTTTTCTATTGTCCAGTGGCTGGAGCCTGTTGTTTTCTGTAATGTATTCTGGAAGGGAGGGGGTTGTCTCACCTGGGTGTATGTGAAATAAATAAAGTAGCCCCAAGAGCTAAGCAATAAGTTGATGAATAAACTCATTTGTATACTGTATTTAAGTTCACTATACTAATTGAGGCAATTTCTGAAGTGACACAGCAGTAATGTACAATCTTTTTTGCGCACTTGCTACAGTTGAGTAATTATTTCAGAACGCTAACTTTTTCTTTATTGAGGGAGAGGAGAGACTTATGTCCGAAATGGAGGAAACATGAGCAGCAACTCCCTCATCTTTCCCACTCGTACTATCATCATAAGAAAGCCTGGGAGTTGATAAGTATTAAGTGTATTAATTCTGTGAATTTGTCTCTATTTTGACATTATACTGTGTGTGTGTGTGTAATCTATTCGGTTAACTACGCGCTAATTTACCCGTTCTAGTGATTTGCATTTTAGCTAGAATATGCTCGTTGATATTTGCTTCACTTTGTAATACTTGATCAAACCTTATTATTTGTATAGTCTGTATGAGCTTATAAACATAGGTAATCAGTGACCGCATGGCTGGCAGGCATCTTAAGCCTCAAAAAGTCACATGGTCTGCTGTCAATGAGGAAGTGCTGCAGCAGTAACTGTATAATCTGTTTAAACTTACATTTGCGCAACTAAATTAATCCAGATGGTTTCTGCCAGATTTATGAATATATAACAATTACTAACCAAATACACATCTAAATGTGTCTCTTATAATTTCTGAAGATGCGTATCAACTAAACAGTGATTTTGTATGTTAGCAAATGCTGTTTCACTATTTTGGGTAGGTTGACTTAACTTCGGGCCTATAGATTAATATACTAAGCAAGAAACCGTTTTTCATTGGACGAGGGTTTAAGACTTTCACATGTGTAGCCTCGTACTATTGGTCAAGGATTCCAGGGCTGGTGAGCCTTAAGGGTTTTTTAAGGAAGGCTTCAAGATACTGATTAGGGTTGAAGCGAAGGGGGTAGGAAAGTAAAGCAGTTGAAATCAGCATATGAACTGCCAGAAATATTGAGAGAAAAGTGGGGGAAGGAGGTGCTGTTAGGTGGAATGGCTGGTCCTTTGGAGAAGTCCCCATTTAGCTTAACCCAGAGGGCATTTGGGGGAACGAGGCTGTAACGTCGGGGTTCCTGTCCATGAGCAGACTGCTCCCCTTGAAGTCAGTATTCCGCAGAAGTACTGCTTATGGCCCAGAATGCGGCCAATAACGTACATAAGATCCTTGCTTTTTTCAACTCAAAATGGAGACTGCATTTATTTACATTGTGCAAGGGACACACACTGTCAGGGTGGCACCTGGCATACGCCGTGGTGGGACCCAATTGCTGGGTATTTGAGCCCTTTAGGCAGGAATGTACAGACTGTACCTTAGAATAGGCTGGTTGGTAGCAGTCCATAGCGCGGTACAAATGGGGTTACGAGGTAGGATGGTCCGTGGGTCAAATAGGCGGGTAGCAAGGAGGCAAGGTCGGTTGGTAAATCAGGGCCTGGTACACGGGTTATCACTAGCAGTATAGAGCAGGTCTCAACAATACACAGGATTGACTTGTAATGAGAAGTCCAGTTGCAGGAGTGGGAGTTTCTCTTTTATTAGACAGGGGGGTGTGGTGTGTGTTGGTGCTTTTACGTTGTACCTGGGATTAACCCATATAGGTGCTGGACAGGGCTGAGGCAGCCCTTTTCCTGTATGCATGCGTGCAGGGCAGGTTCTTGCGCACATACAGGTACAGATCCCTTACACACACACACACACAGAGAGGAAAGGTGCAGAGACAATGTAATCACATCCAGCTAGGAACAATGCATCAGATAACCGTGAGCTGGGCGACCTTGGCTGCTGGGGGCGAGGGGCTGACAGAAGCATGTGAAAACAAAAGGAATCCATTACTTAGAGGGGGGAGGGTATATTACACAAAGACTGGAGCGTAATACAGAGGTTAAGTGGAGGTATGCCCGGTGTTATGTGTAAGAGGTTATTTGGAGGCGGCTCCTGCAAACGGCCATATGTTTTTGAGGCATGAGGATGGAACCAATTTTGTCCAGGTTTCAATTCAAAGCGGCTGTGGAAAAGGCTGTAACGTTGCTGGGATGGAACATAGAAAATGTGGGCAGATAAGAACCTTTCGGCCCATCTAGTCGCCCAATTACATGGATACTTTACCTGGATTTATCTTTTCTTTAGGATAGCCTTATGCCTATCCCACGCCTGCTAAAATTCAATCACTGTTCTAGCCTCTACCACTTCTACTGGAAGGCTGTTCCATGTATCCACCACCCTCTCAGTGAAATAATGTTTCCTGATGTTACTTTTAAACCTTTGCCCCTCTAATCTAAGACTATGTCCTCTTGTTTTGCTACTTTGTTTCCTTTTAAATATACTCCCTTCCTCTACCTTGTGGATTCCCTTTACGTATTTAAATGTTTCTATCATATCTCCTCTGTCTCGTCTTTTTTCCAAGCTGTACATGTTAAGATCATTAAGCCTTTCCTGGTAACTTTTCTCCTTCAAGCCGTACACCATTTTAGTAGCCCTTCTCTGAACTCTCTCTAAGATGTCTATATCCTTCTGGAGATATGGTCTCCAGTACTGCACACAGTACTCCAAGTGAGGTCTCACCAGTGCTCTGTACAGTGGCATGAGCACTTCCCTTTTCCTACTGCTAATACCTCTCCCTACACAACCAAGCATTCTGCCAGCATTTCCTGCTGCTCTATTACATTGACTACTTACCCTTAGATCCTCTGCAATAATAACCCCTAAATCCCAACCCTCAGATGTTGAGGTTAGGACTGTATCAAATATTCTATATTCAACCTAGGAGAAGGTGGGGGAAGCCAGATATAATGGGGGATATTCTGTTTTTGGGTAAAAAATAAATAAATAAATAAACCTTCATTTCTCTGGCAGATCGCGAGCAGTTAGGATTAAAGGGCACCGGTTTTAGCAGGCTAGCTGGTATTTCATAATTTACTAAGTTAGAGAGGAGAGGGTTGTGAATAAGCAGGGGTATGTATATAACCCTGATTCAATTTACATTCGCGATAAAAAGTTGGTATGTGTTTGAGCGTTAATATTCTGTTTTTGTTTTTTTTCTTGCAGAGCGAGCGAAGAGAGTATGAATCCTGGGACACTCCTATGTGCACTCGGTGGCTGTTCACGCTGCGGGCACAACGACAGGAGTGAACCTGGGGTTCAGCCTCACTAAAGCAGGCATTAGGTGGATAGGAAGGAGGGGTATGGGGTGGGCGCAGTTTTTAGGAGTAGCACAGGAATCTAGGAGAAGGTGGGGGAAGCCAGATATAATGATAGTGCATTTAGGGGGTAATGACATAGGGGCTATGACGGCGATAGATTTGCAGAATAGGGTCCGGGAAACACTTCGGTGGTTCAGGAAGGAATGGCCGGATGTTCAGATAGTGTGGTCTAACGTAATTGCTAGATTAGTGTGGAAGAACTGCAGGGAGCAGGGTGCAGGATACATCGGGAGAAAGAAGCTAAACCAGGCAGCGAAAAAGATTATGCTGGAGACGGGAGGAAAGGTTTTGGAGCACAGAACATAGTGGAGGAATTGTTTAGGAATGACGCGTCCAGTTGTCCGAGGCGGGGAACGACCTTTTCATTGGCAACATCGAAGGGCTGATAAAGACCCTTGTGTAAAGTAAGTGAAAAGGTCACGGTCTTTTATTGGTGGTGGAAAAAGAGGGTCCTCATTTTCGGTGGAGGTGAAATATGCGGCCCTGGCACGTGGAGAGGCGATAGAGGGGGAGGATCTGGGGGTCTGTGTGGTGGTTTGTGCGGCCAAACACAGGTGCCTCCTGGTTTGAAGAGCCTCTTGGCCTGCTATCTGCTATAAAGAGAGCAGCGTGTGGTCGCGCTAGCTTAGCCACGTGGGGCCGGCCGCTATTTCTGGGCAATGCTGGTGGGTCATTGCGGTTGCCAGTGTTATCTGTCTGGATTAGGGATTAGCCGAGCACCCCCCAAGTTCGGTTCGGGCCCGAACCCAAACTTCCCATATGTTCGGGCCCGAACCCGAACTCCATGCAAGTCAATGGGGCTGAAAATTCGGTTTTTAGAGTGCCCTCCAAGAGGGCATATATGCTAGATATTTGCCATAAAAGGTGTATGGGGGTCCGGGTAGTGCCCTGGGGGACAGGAAACAAGGACAAAAAGTAAAAAAAAAAACGTTTTTAAAGGGACAGTGAGTTAAAGGGTTAAAAATAAAAACGAACAATTCCTTCAAATATCGTGCCTAGGAAGTCCCCATAACCTGCCCGTGAAGTGGTGGATTTCTAGGATGTATAGAAACACTTAAAAACAAAAAAATGACGTTTCAAATGACGGTAAATGCTTTTCCTTTTAATCTATCCATAAACAACTGCTTGGGGCGGCAGTCTGTATGAAAAGAGGAGACATTTTCGTACACGCAGAAAAAGTTTACTGATTTTTTTGGCTAAATTATTGTGAAACTTATGCAGGCTTTGAATGAAAGTAACAATAGGTGCTTCAAAATTGGTCCTTTAGCATCCCCAACAGTGCCGTCACACCGTAACTTTCTGAGGATATGAATCTGATACAGGCGTCAGTGGCAGTGCACCCAAATATTGTGCTTTTGGTGCCAGGCCTGCAAGTACTATCATACAGTAACCCCTCTGTGGTATTGTGGAAGATTGCAGGGGTGAACCTTGCGGTCCTATATTAAAAAGATATGCATCTGGTGAAGGCGTCAGTGCGCCCAGATATTGTGCCTTTGGTGCAAGACTGCCAAGCCAGCAAGTATCATCATACAGTAACCCCTCTGTAGTATTGTGGAAGAATGCAGGGGTGGACCATGTGGTCCTATATTGAAAAGATATGATTCGGGTCAAGGCGTCAGTGCACCCAGATATTGTGCTTTTGGTGCCAGGCCTGCAAGTGCCATCATAATACAGTAACCCCTCTGTGGTATTGTGGAAGAGTGCAGGGTTGGACCCTGCGGTTCAAAAAATTAAAATGATATAAATCTGGCACAGGCGTCAGTGCAGCCAAATATTGTGCCTTTCATGGCAGCAAGTGCCTTCACACCGTAACCCTTTTGTGGTATTGTGGAAGAGTTCAGTGCTGGAGGTTTTGTGAATGCAGAAGAGGACATCCCCGATCTATTCCATTACTTCAGCATCAGGGGATTGATAGCTGCTGATCCAGGACTGATTCATTTTTATAAATGTCAGCCGGTCTACAGAGTCGGTGGACAGACGCACTCTTTTGTCTGTGACAAAACCTCCAGCGGCACTGAATGTCCTTTCAGAAAGCATGCTAGATGAAGGGCAACCCAGTAGCTGCATAGCATATTGGCTAAGTTCTGGCCAGTGATCCAATCTCAACACCCAGTAAGCCAGTGGATCATCTGCTGGAAAGGTATTCAGGTCTGCCCTTGCCCCTAGGTAGTCCTGCACCATATGGTGAAGACGCTGGCAATGGGTGCCTACATTTGACGTCCCTGGGCATCGAGGACTAAAAAAATTAAAAAATGCATCAGTCAAGCGGCCCTGGCCTTCACCACTATTCCCCTGATCATCCGCAGCCTCAGAAGCACGTGTGTCAGCACTTGGTAATCTACCAGTGCCTGGAAAGGTGTTACACAAGTTTCGCTTTAGAGCGTCCTCAAGTTTTTTCATCCTGTGCTCCCTCTGTGCGGGCAGGATGAGCTCTGCAACTTTCCCCTTGTATCGTGGATCAAGAAGGGTTGCCAACCAGTAATGATCCCTCTCCTTGATAGCATGAATCCTGGGGTCCTTTAGCAGGCTTTGCATCATTAGGGAGCCCATGCAGCGTAGGTTGGAGGTGGCATTAGCTTCCGAGTCTTCCTGGTCAATGAGGATGACCGTATCGTGCACTTCCTCCTCCCAGCCACGCACTAGCCCTTGTGTTTCTGGGCACACGAAACCCTCCCTTGAGGAATCCCCACCTTCAATGCCCTCACTACTTAAATATTCTGCCTCCTCCTACTCCTCAGCCTCCTCCTGTCTGATCTGAGTAGGACCCGCTGGAATGCTGTCTGCGTAAAGACTGGGGCCTTGAGAGCTAGGGAAGGCCTCCTCTTCCTCCCGCTGCTCTGCCTCTAGAGCCACATCTATTATTATTATTATTCTTTATTTATAAAGCGCCAGCATATTCCGCAGCGCTGTACAATAGGCACAGTATAGACAGGGTTACAATACAATACAATGAACAACATTTGACAAACAGTACAGGAGGAGATGAGGGCCCTATTCCCGTAGGAACTCACAATCTAGGAGGGTTGGGGTTGGAAATCTATAATTCCCCGCAGAGTGTGCTCCAGCAGGAACACTAAAGGAATTGTGTCACTGATGCATGCACTGTCCCTGCTCACCATCCTCGTTGCCTCCTCAAATGGTGACAGTACAGTGCATGCATCCTTGATCATCAGCCACTGCAGGGGGGGGGGAGAAAACAAGTTGACCTGAACCTGTCCTTGTGCCATACTCACACAGTTACTCGTTGATGGCCCTCTGCGGCTTGTGCAGACGCTGCAGCATTGCTAATGTCGAGTTCCACCTGGTGGGCATGTCACAGATCAGACGGTTTGTGGGAAGGTGGAATTCTCTTTGAATTTCTGCCAGGCGAACGCTTGCTGGGAATGACCGTCTGAAGTGGCTGCAGACTTTTCTGGCCTGGCTGAGAAGCTCTGGCAGCCCTGGGTACTTGGTTAGGAAACGCTGTACCACTAGATTTAGGACGTGTGCTAGGCATGGTACATGCGTCAATTTACCCTTGCGTAGGGTGGAGAGAAGGTTGCTGCCATTATCGCAGACGATCATTTCCAGCTGAAGCTGGCGTGGTGTTAACCATCTCTGCACCTGCCCCTGCAGAGCTGACAGAATTTCTGGCCCGGTGTGGCTCCTGTCCCCTAAACAAACCAGCTCAAGCACAGTATGGCATCTTTTTGCTTGAGCCATTGCGTAGACCCTGTCAGGCGTCGGTTTAACGGAGGAGGAGGAGGACTCATACAAGCAGCTTTCTGGAGGCATGGTGGATGAATAAGCTCCAGCTCCAGCACAGAGCCCCGTCTTGGATCCCTCCCAGCTGCAATCAGAGTTACCCAGTGTGCCGTGAAGGAAATGTAACGACCCTGTCCATGCTTGCTGGACCACGTGTCTAAAGTCACATGCACCTTGTTGCTGACTGCCTTTCCCAATGACTGGATAACATTGTCTTCCACGTGCTGGTATAGTGCTGGAATGGCCTTGCGTGAAAAGTAATGGCGTTTTGGAACCTGCCACTGTGGTACAGCACATTCAGCAAATTCACGGAAGGGAGCAGAGTCCACCAGCTGAAAAGGCAGCAGCTGCAATGCGAGTAATTTTGCTAAGCTGGCATTTAGACGCTGTGCTTGGGGATGGTTGGGACTATATTTTTTCTTTCCATGCAGCAGCTGCGGCAACGTAATCTGACTGGGTAAATCTTCAGCTGCTGGGATGATGTCACATTGTGAGGAAGGACCTGGTACATCCATTACTGTAGCATCATCCCTGTCGGTGGAGGTTGTAGGCAATGACATGGCAGGACATACAGTGGGGGAAGAGACAGATGAGGAGGACCTACGCAAAGTTTTGCGCCAACGGGATGTGTGGCAGTTGTTCATATGTCGCCTCAAGCACGTGTGTCATGCCCGTCGCCGCAGACACCGCAAAAGGCCTTGATATGGGTCTGAACTACCATCTTCCCTGTTCTGTCCCATTCCAGATTTCCCATCTAGCCCTTGCTTTCATCCAGTTCCCCATCCTCCAGCCCAGTATTTCCCATATGTTTGTCCCTGAGTTTAATTACCCCTCACCTGCCCAGGTCTCCATATAGGGAGACTACGCCCAATGCTCGGGACTTCAGCATTAACATCTGACCACTGAGTCACACGCTGTGTGAACCTGCCTGTACCTGGATTCCAGACCCCCTTGTCTTCCCTACTGGACTTTTCGTTACTATTTGGATTATCCCCTCATTTTGCCAAAAGGACTTCTGTTTATTTCAAGGACTTCCACCATTCATATGGACTCCTGCTGACCCCTGTACCAAGACCTCTTTGTTGCCACCTCCACCTTAGACCCTCTGCTATTTGTGTATCTGTCCCTGTGTCCTGCAATCTACCTCGGTTATTATCCTGCTTCTGTGTAAGTACCCCTTTGTATCTTGTGTCTAGTTCATGTCATGCCCCTCTGTATCCAGCCTGTGTCTAGTTCATGACATGCCCCTCTGTATCCAGCCTGTGTCTAGTTCATGTCATGCCCCTCTGTATCCAGCCTGTGTCTAGTTCATGACATGCCCCTCTGTATCCAGCCTGTGTCTAGTTCATGACATGCCCCTCTGTATCCAGCCTGTGTCTAGTTCATGACATGCCCCTCTGTATCCAGCCTGTGTCTAGTTCATGTCATGCCTCTCTGTATCCAGCCTGTGTCTAGTTCATGACATGCCCCTCTGTATCCAGCCTGTGTCTAGTTTATTCATTTTTCTTACTCCTCTATGTCAGCTCCTTTCTTGTGTCTAGTCATCTTTTTAGTTCTAGTCCTGTATATTCCTTTTGTCCTGCCGGTGCATAAAATAAACTAAACCGTGCCCTTCAACCTGTATGGTCTCCTGCATTTCCTGCAAACCGGACTCCCCTGCTCCTCACACACAGCGACGCATGACAACGTGGTACCCAAGTGTCCGGTATCTTTCCCACGCTTAAGCCTTATCTGACATAGATTACAAATAGCAACGCTGCGCTCTTCTGCACATTTCTTAAAGAACTCCCAGACAACAGAGTTCCTGCAAGTGTTCTTTGAGACAACAGCGCTCTGCACCGGAGCAGCTCTGACATGTGATGCCTTGGACTGGCTAGTGCTACGGTTGGTCACAGAGGATGTTGTGCCTTGTGTTTGCTGTGCCTCCTCCTCCCTCTCTTCCTCACTTAATTCCTCTGTTCGATCAGGAACCCAGGTGGAGTCAGTGACCTCATCATCATTGTCATCATCACCCCCTATCTCTTCGTCACTGGAGCCAACTTGGCTGCAGCAACATGAGTGCCAGTTATTTGTGTGTCATCACTGGCACCCCCTTCCTCTAGGTTGATTATACTCCCTTCCTCAACCTCAGAGATTGAATCAGAGCACTGTACTTGCTGCGCATCCTCAAGCAGCATGTCACTCTCATTGTAGTCAAACAATTCAGCTGACTCCTCCGTGTGTGATAGCGAGGCTACGGCAGGAGTAGCTGTGGACATGGAGGCTGCATTAGATGCTTTGGCAGCTGAGGTGGACTGTAAAGCACTACAAGCCTGGCTGGCAGAGGACTCGGAAGATGAGGATGGCCTAGTTAGCCAATCCACCAAGTCCTCTGTATGTTGCTGCTGCTTAAGACCGCCAGCACCAGTTAGAAAGGACAAGCGTGCCCCTGCAGAGGATGCACCACGTCCAGAGGCACAGCCTCCCGACACAGGGGCTGCTTGCCCTCTTATCTGTGGCTGGGAGCGTCTGCCTGTCCTTTTTGTTCTTTCAGACATGGTGAGTGATATATAGATTAATATATACAGAACTCTGATTCAACTCTGGTATAAAGATTTAAAGAACTCTGGTATAACTCAGTGAGACACGCTGATAGCTGGCAGCCAGTGACAAGACACAGATTACAAGTCTCAGACACCTCCTATAAATCAGTGAGACCCCTTGATGGGTGGCAGCTAGTGAGAACACACGGATTATAACAATTCCCAAATGTTTTGTAGAAATTAGTGAGCCCCAAAATACTGCGTGGTACTGATTGTGTGACAAGACATAGATCACCTCAATTCACAAATGTTTTAAAGAAATTAGTGAGCCCCAAAAAGACTTGCTGGCACAGTGTGACAAGACACAGAAGATCACCTCAATTCACAAATGTTTTAAAGAAAGTTGTAAACCCCCAAAAAACTTGCTGGCACAGTGACAAGACACACATCACCTAAATTCCCTGATATTTGGTAGAAATGAGACCCCCCCCCCCAGTAGCGTGGCAGACCGGCAGTAACAACACACAACTATCTCCTCTGAAATCTCATCTCAAAATGCGTGCTGTAGCTATGCGTGGAAATGTTATATAGTGTGTTGCGGGACTTAGCTCTGTGAGCCCATGATTGGGCAAAATTTGCCCAATCAGGACTCTGAGCGGTGATTGGCATACTGTTGAACCTGTCTTGCACCAGACCTGTGGTCAGGTGCAAGGCTGTAGCCAATTACGAGCTTCAGGCCAGTGGGAAAATGCATTGTGGTCCATTGTGACGCATTGTGGTCGAACATGCGGCGAACACCCGGAAATGTTCGGTGTTCGCGATCTAATCGAACAGGCTAAATTCGGGTCAACTCCGAACCGAACAGCTCATCCCTAGTCTGGATCTATGGTACCAGTGTTATCTGGTGTTACCTATTCCAAGAAAGCGAGGATCGCTGATAATTCTGCCACAAAGGCAATGATTTTTTGCCTTGATTATAAATAAAAGACATGACCTTTTCAAACCGCCAATACTTTTGTCATGTGTTTTTATTTATGGAGAGAGCGGGGGCGGGGGGGATGGTTTGGGGGGGTTGAAGGGAAGTAAAGGTAACTTAAGAGAAAGGTAATGGTGGAAGAGAAATAAAGGGTAAAATGCTTAAGCGTTTTAAGCGACTGTACCTGTAAAGTCATGCAAATGGATACCGTACTTAGGGCCTCCCTGTAAAGAACAGAGAATCTCAAAAGGGAGAAGTTTCCACGAGCAGCAAGTGCAAGTCTTTGATCCTCATCACTCCATATGCCGCTCAGCCCCTCCAATAAGTGAGGAGACATTCCTGGTTGGAACTGCGGGTTCCGCCACAAGGTCAACAGCGATGAAAGGGCACGGCGAAGCTCCCGCTTGGTCGACACTTTGTCCCATAGGGACACTGTATTGCGCATGGACAGGCAGGGCGAGAGCAATGGGGGGGCATAGGACTTGGAGCCAGAGACAATAACTAGGGGAGTCCATCCATGTCGAGCAATTTCAATGTCCACCGAACGATGGGTTCCTGGAGCGCAGTGCAGGGACACCACCTGTGAGAGTTGTGCTGCCTGATAATAGGGAAGACCCAACCCCCCCCCCCGAACTACGAGACCTGTACAAAGTGGACTGAGCCACCCTCCTCCTGCAATTATGCCAGATAAATGTGTCAATGCTAGTTTGGAGAGAACCCAGGTCACTCGGGTATACGGGAACTGGCAGCGCTGAGAACAAATACAACAGCCGTGGTAAAAGATAAATTTTTATACAGTAAATGTGACCCAACCAGGAGATGCATTCCTTGTCCCAAGCTTCCAGATGCAGCCAAAGTTGTGCAAACAACGATGAATAGTTGGCAGTATATAGGTTAGCGTATGACCTTGGTATATGTACGCCGAGATACGGCATGGTGGAGGACGAGACCCGAAACCCATACTGCCACGAGACGTGCCCAATCTCATCCACAGACATGTGGAAGGAAAGCATAACAGACTTGCCTAGGTTGATCTTATACCCAGAGAGGGCCGAGAATTCAAAGAGCAAGTCATTCAACCCTGCCAGAGACACACTCGGGTTTGTTAGTGTCAGCAAGAGGCCATCCATGTATTCCTCATTCCTCAGCGGGATTCCTGACAGAGCTGAAGAGGACCTCAAATGCCACAGCAATGGTTCCAGGGTGAGGGCGAAAAGGAGGTGGGATAAAGGACATCCTTGCCGGGTACCATTACGGATGGGGAATGTGCTGGGGAGAAACGCATTAGATCTGGGGTTATGATAGAAGGGAAACCTCATCCGGTCAAGGAGGTTAAACAAAAAAGGCCATTCAATGTGGTCAAACGCCTTGTCAGCATCCAAAGACAAGAGGAGAGAAGGAGCGTCCGACTGTTCCAAATACCATAGGGCATCCGCAGCCCTGCGTGTATTCTCAAACATCTGGTGCCCAGGTACAAAGCCTACCTGATACGGGTGGATCAGATCTGGTAATAATCGAGGTAAGCCTAGTGGCCATCAATTTAGCAAAAATCTTAACATCAAGATTCAACATAGGCCTATAACCCGCTGGCCTACACAAGTCTTTACCAGGCTTAGGCAATGCAAACACCGATGCCAGTAAGGAGTCATCCGGGAAATGAGCCCCCTCCCACACTGAATTAAAAAAGGGTCACCAGGTGGGGTTCTAGGACGGGGAGAAAAACCTTGTAATAACATGCGGGGAACCCATCTGGGCCTGGTGCTTTATTTTAGGTTTTAGGGCTGCGATTGCATCCGCAACCTCCCCCATTGTGAGCGTCTTCTCCAAGAGCCGAGTGAGCCTCAGTCAGCGTCGGGAGATGGGCCTCAGAATGAAAGGTGCAATAGCGGCCAAGTGAGTGGGGGAGGGGGGGGAAGTTCCTCTGGGCAGTTATTGTACAAAAGGGAGTAAAAATCTGAAAAAGCCGACTTAATTCCCTGGGGAGAAGTAATCATCCAGCCCCTGTTATCCTTAAGAGATGCTATCTTAGTCCGGAGGTCTGGGGCGGATCTGTCTGGCTAGTAATGTATCCATCTTGTTGGCGGATTTAAAGTACCTACGCTTAGACCACAGCATAGACCTGGCAACGTCATCATCAGCAATTTGTTTAAATCATGCAGAGTTTGGCGCAGACGCTCAAAGCCCGCTGGGGAAGGAGCAGTCTTGCGAGCAAGCTCCAGGGTATGCTGCAGCTCTAAGATCGCGCAGTTTACATTTCTTCCGCCAAGAGACCTTTTGAATAATAGAGCCCCTGATAACAGCCTTATGAGCGGCCCATACCATAGAAAAAGGGAGATCCTACATACTATTTTCCTGAAAATAAGATTTAAGCTGCTCTGACCGGGTCTAGCAGGGAGTGGGCACACAGACGCCAATTCCACATCAGGTAATGCCCTGACACCAGCAGGTCCAGCCTCCCCTCCACATGGTCCAACCAGCTGATAGACCCTATGGAGGAGGCTCACACCCATGGGATGAGAGTCGTGACAAGAAGATGTTATCGCGTTTTTGGAGTACAAACCATGCGGATTAGAGTAGAAGGTATAGTCCCGGGTGAAAAACCCTCCTCACGTTCACCAGGGAACGCTGGGTGAGGAAATGGTCAAACACGTCCTGCCTAGTGCTGGTCAGAGTCTGGGGGGTCCCAGGACAAGACCTATCCACTGTGCGTGATCTGTAATTTTTTTTCTTACAGTCTAGTTAGTTCAGTTCAGTTTAGTTATTTTTTCTTTTACTGCACCAGACTTTTACATTTTATTCCTACATTTTAATTTCTACAATTGGTGCTGTATTTTGCCAAAATCCTGGCAAACCTATGCATGGGGGGTATGTGTGTACTCAGGAGATCGTGCAGAAAACAACCTGGAGAGTTTTCATGCAGTAACAAACAACAGTGTCTTCTAAATCACAGTCCAAAACTGATGTGGGTGTGAAAATGAAAAATGACCACCAAACTGTATCCAATATGTTTGGAGCAAACGGTTGCATCCATAGCATAAAAACACTCCATTTACAATACTTTGGGGTGTTAGCTTACCAAATATATGCACGTTAATAAAATTGGGGTATGTAAAAAGGCCCCTAAAAAGAAGATAAGCAAAGAAGATACTGTATGTCAAATTAGAAAATTGACAAGCACATGTCAAAAGATTGGCGTAGCACCCCAAAAACAACAGAACAAATCTATATATGGGTGGTATCAATTTACTCAGAAGATATTGCTGAACATATTTTGGGGTGTTTTTTGGCAGTAACCCATAACTGGATTTGACAATTCATGCCTAAAGTACAATGTGTGTGAAAAAATAACACAAAGTAACTACCTGAAGGTTTGACAACGAGCTAGTGCATGGAAAGTGTTAAAATACAACTCTTTGAAGTACCCTAGGGTGTGCCCTTTCTAAAAATATATGGTTTGATGGGGTAAATTACTTTGGCCGGCTTCAAAAATGTCCCAAATAGGCCATGGGTGCATGATGACGAAATGTGAAAATTCCAAGTTGGAAAACTGAAATGCGCACCCCCAAAATAAGGCCTATTAGCCCCCAAATGACCCGACATACCTATACATGGGTGGTATCAATTCGAGCTCCGGCAGCACCGCTTACTTTAAGGGGATTGCGAACACCCAGACATGCATCTTGAATACCCTCTCCTCGGTCTGCTGTCGGACGACCTCGGGGCCCCGTGGGCTCAGTTTACCAGCGGAGTTTACGTCCTGGTGAGCAGTCTCGGGCCTCCCCACTTTGCAGCCTTCTGTCTTCGGTGGCCATCTTGCAGCCTACACATTGCCTCCTTGGCACCGCTCTTGTCTCCTGTCACCGCAGGGAGTCTCCCACCTCTATGGGGAAGAAGTCTATGAAGAGCTTGGAGGCTGGGAGCTCCGGCCTCACGGACATCCGGCAGTTGTTGGGCCTGGGATGTGGAGGCGGGACGCAGAGCCGAACTGCTGAGATACTTACCTGTCCCAGGTGCTCGGATACGACGACCAACCCTGCATCTTCGATCCCAGGTGAGAGTGGAGCGTTGCTGATGGAGCCGGCGCCGGGGCTGATGGAGGCTGCCCTGCGCACGGTCATGGAGGAGTTCTTTGGCGTCAGGATCTTCAGGAGGTTCGTTCCGCTGTGGTGACCCTCCAATCCCTTATCGATGAGGTGGATGTGCATACCTTGAAGGTGGAGCTTCAACATGTCGCTCACCTGAACTCCGCAGTGATGACCCTGGAGTCTAGACACCGATGGAGAAACCTGAGGCTCTGGGGGATACCCGAGAATATCGCCGATGAGGGGCTTCTTCAGTACGCTGTTGGCCTGGTGACCCACATCCTGCAGACCTCTACAGAATTTTCAGGGTCCCAGGTTCTTTCAGCCCTGCGCCTCTGGAAGGTGGCTCCAGCGGGGGCCCCTAGGGATGTTCTCCTGGTGCTCAGGGACGTGGATACCCATTCCCGGCTCATGTAGGCCGCTGGTCCTATTACCATCTTCCCAGATCTACCCTTTCTAATGCTGATAGCCCGCAGACGTTATAAGGAGATCAGTGCCCTGCTTCGTATACACGGTGTTCGTTACCGTTGGATCTTCTGGCTCTCTCCTTGTGTCCTCAGATGGTGGGACCCTCGCGGCGACGACCCTGGATGAGGCACAAGCTTTGGTGTCTCGCCTGGGACTTGCGGCTGCTCCGCCGGCCTCGCAAGACCAGCTACGAGATCTGGGTTGATTGATGGTTCTCTCCCCCCATTTTTCAATTCCCCCCCCCCTTTTTTTCTCTCTCCCGGTCACAGGTAGACATACCCATCTCTCTGTGTCTAGCTATCGGTATATCTACTGCGATATGCATTATATAGGCATATTTATATCTATGGCTATCTATAGATACCAGGCCATTTGGCGCAGCTGGAAGCAATTAAACAGGTTCGTGACAATTTTCTCTGAAGTCATCAAAAAGTGTGAATTAAAGATAACACCTTTTTGGGGGTCTACCCAGCAGCAGAAGGGACACGTCAAATAAATAAAAGATAAATCCAGGTAACGTATCCATGTAATTGGGCGACTAGATGGGCCGAAAGGTTCTTATCTGCCGACATTTTCTATGTTTCTAATGAAGGAGGTCACCCCTTCAGGAGAAGAGACACCGTCATGGGACAGGACCCGCAGCAGCGACCCAGCAGCGGCGTTTCGGCCTTCATCTCCCTCAACGACCGGGACCAGCCAGCGATCATCAAGGGGCTCCGGATTGTAGGTAAGCTCCACTAGCCGTGTCGCAGGCAGCACCATCGGCAGCTGCTCCACCGCAGTACCGGCCCGTATCTTGGGACCCTCCAGTGGCGTTGCAGGATCAGGACGCACACTGCATCGGGCTGTCCACTTGAGATGCGTTCTCCAGTGTCCCCCACAACAGACATGTAGGGCCACAGCACCCAAACTTCGGCACGCCAGATTTCGAGCAGCTCCTTTAGGAGGTGCCACAGATCTCCCCTAGTAGCTGGCCTGTCCTCTCCAGGTTGATCAGGCAGCATCTGGTGGCCCCATCCAGTGCTCCCACCCGATCAGAGAAGCCCTTCCTACCGGAGTCATCCTGGTTTGGCAGCAATATCCCCAAAGCAGCCAGCGAGCCTGTCTGGAGTCCAGAAGCCATGTCGCAAGTCATATAATTCCCGGGCGAAAGTCTAAGAGGCGAGACAGGCTGCAAAGATGGCCGCAGAGGGAAGGCCGCACTTGTAGGCCCTAAATCTGGTACCAGCTTACAAGTCATCCAAAGGACCCGGTGCGTGTCCCGGTACCTGGTCCCCACCACCAAGGCACAAAATCCTTCAAACAGGGCTCAGAAAACCGGAGAGACGCTTAAGCAGAAGGTTTAATAAGTGTCATCTAGAGACCTCAGCATGTAGCGTCCTCTCCCGTCGGTAGTCAGCTCCGCCCCACGATAGACTGAATTAATCTGGCGCTAACACAAAAAATGTCAACGCTAGGGTTAGCGCTCATCAGCTGATAGTGCTAAAAATAAGTATATATAAAATTCGATAATCCCAGAGGAACGTGATGTAATGAAACCTTTTATGTTTTACTAACCTGATACTTAACTGCTGAATAGAGTATTGAATTTTTCGCCGATGTCTGAGAACTGCTTCAACGACTCCAATTTTAGCAAATTACAGTGACCAGTCATTAAATGGGGAATTCATCATATTTTTGGCAGAATGAATTCCCCAAAATGTGACGGAAAGCAAAGTATCTAAAGATGAATAGACCCTTTAGATTCTAACTTTCATAAACCCAGGGAAATACAATGAAAATAAACAGTGTGGCATGTAGCTACCCATTAACCCCTAAAATGCCATACATCAAGGGAAAAATTGCCAATTGTCCCCCTGTAGAGACGCCTATGGGTAAAAGCATGAGGGCACCCGCAGCGCCGGGATTGGAGAGGGAGGGAAGAAGGGTAGAGAGGGGGAACAAAGAGAAATGAAAACAGCCCTGAGACATCCTAATTACTGGGAACTCGAGGGTAACTAGAAGGGGAGAAAGAAGTGCGTACTCCACGCTGTTGGTATCTTACCCCAGTTCAACTTTCTCATACAGTATGTCACCATCAACCCTGGATACCTGTTGATGGGGCTGTGGTGCACACTGTACTTCATATGTGGTGGCTTTGCCCTCAAGTCCAGCAGTTTTGGTTTGACGTACATACGCTCCTCATTGCCATGCTTTCCTATCTGCTTTCGAAACCTGTTGTAACGATCTGGACAATCTGATCCCCTGGTGCCCCCTTGAGTCCTGTTGCCGATCACATCCTGCATGAATATGCAAGTTCCAGGACTTTTACCGGCTGTTCGCAATCTATTCCTGGAGCCTCACCTGAACTCTATCTGGACTTAATGAACAGGGCTTAAAGGGAAGAAACACCCTCAAGGCGTTGCTTCCACATTCGTAGTCCTGGCCCTGGTTGAGTGCAGACTGTTCTCCATTGAGCTCTGGCCTGTATCCCTAAGGACCCGTTCACACCTGGGGGTTCTGCAGCACATTCCTACGCGCTGTAAAATGCCAAAACATGGAAATCCCATGATTTCCTATGGGGCCCGTTCACACCTGGGCGTTTTACAGCGCGTAGGAACGCGCTGTAAAACGCCCTACGCCCAAAGTACATGAGCTTCTTTGGGGCGTATTGCAGCACATTCGCGGCCATAGACTGCAGCGTAAACACGCTGCAATGCACGCTTTTCACGTTTGCGCGTATTACGCGCATATGAAAAACGTTGAGGTGTGAACCCAGTCTCAAGGTTTTCCTGTCATCCCATGTTTACCCTTTGCTTTGTTCTGGACGTTTTATCATCACCGGTACCCTCCTTTGCTCCTTGTTACCCCCGTTCCAGGTTATATTTGGATCCCATGTGTACCAGACCCCTTGTGTCAGCTGGAATCAGCAATTTTTGGCTGACTTTTCGGCTGGTGTTTTGCTTTCGGGCCGAAGCCGATAACCCCATTGTCGGCAGATATCTATCGGTGGCTGAAATTCTGGTGCATCTGTTTGTTAGCCATTGCTCAGCATGCAATGAATATGCACAGGCACAACAGAAAGAACCCATGATGTCGCATGTGCTGCCCACCCGGCCTTGGCAAATTGTAAGCATGGACTTATTCAATTATGCTGGGCAAGACTTTCTACTTATTGTTGATCACTATTCTGACTTCTGGGAGATTGTAGTATCAGCAGACAGGTCAGGAAGTAGCTCAATCAGGCGGTGTAAAGTACAGTTTGCACGTTATGGCCAGCCGGATAGGGTAATCTCAGATAACGGACCTCAATTCGCATGTGAGCAATTCAGACGGTTCTCTGCAGGTTGGGGATTTGAGCACGTTACCTCGTCGCCTTGGCACCCGCAAGCCACTGGCAAAGCGGAATTGACTGTCAAAATTGTGAAGAATATTTGTAAGAAGGCCAAGTATGATGGTGCTGACCCGTGGAAAGCCATTCTACATTGGAGGAACACCCCATCCGAAGGCATGGACAGTAGTCCTGCGCAACGCTTAATGTCAAGGAGACTGAGAAGTTCATTGCCTGTGGCCAACAAATTACTTGAACCTTGTGTGGTTACAGGTGTCCTAGAGAAACTGCGAAGGAGGAAACAGATTGCCAAACTGTCTTATGATGTGTCTGCTAAGGACTTACCTGAACTAAGCATTGGAGAGCCAATCCGTATGAAGCCGCTTCCTGGTGACAGGACTGGTCGCTGGAGACTGGGTTCCTGTGTTCAGCGTGTAGCCCCTCGCTCATATCTTGTGGATGTAGACGGCAGTCTCTACCGCCGCAATCGGGTGGCCTTGCGAAGAGCGGAGCGACTCCCCATACAAGCCTATGTGCCTCCTGCATGTGCTCCTCCTGAGGTGCTCAATGCCCATAGTCCTCCTGGACCATATCCGCAAAGCGGAGGGAATACTGCTGTCCTTTCAGAAGGATACATTGAGCATGACATAATACAGCCACATGTACCTTCACGTTCGTCTGTGCCAAACACCCCAGCCAGGAGGGAGGGCGTCTCTGTATCAATGCCTACTGGAGCCGCACGACCTTCCCCAGGCAGAATCTCTGTTGGCTTGCGTAGCGGTCGAGTCTCCAGACCGCCGGATAGACTCAGTCTGTGGTGTAGCTCCCAGTCACTCCGCATGCCATGATTCAGACGGCTCCTGATCTGTTTTAGGTTCATTGTTTACATAGTTTCTATTGAATGTAAAAAAGGGAGATGTTATGTATGGATTATGCTTCTACTTCCTGTTTCCTGCTCTGACCTCTGACCTGGAGGCAGTTCTATGACATGATTCCTCACACACACAGCTTGCAGCGTCTTCCTTTCTATCAGGGTGTGAAACGTTATTCCACGGTCACTTGTTGCGTATAAGCACTTCTACTCTATGTTAATAGACCCTATAGCATTGATTATATATTGGTTGGTTACACTTTAATAACTTAATCATTTTTAATATTTATTCCTTTTATTTAAATAGATGTTTCAATGTTAAGGCAGATATTTTGAAATTTTAAGTCCCCCGTCCATCAGGTGACCTTACTCGGTGTGATTTATAGGCTTTTGCAATATTGTAGTCATTTGTATATTTTTTTGTTCAGCAGTATATATGCATGACGGAGCTGCACGTTGTTATCAATCGAATGTCCAGCATTAGATCACACGATGTAAAAGCTGATTCTCATTCACTGCTGCACTTTAACTTATTAATGCTTGTGCCCTTTAGCCACTCATTTTGATTTTAACCATCACATTGCCAAGAGTTGCAACACGCATTTTCCCGTATTAGTGGCCTCTGCCGACTCTATATAGGCCTTAAGAGGTTTGAATATTTAATATACCTGTTATTTAATCACTCAAACCACTAGGTTGCGCCAAAATACACTTTTTTCTTTCTCTACAAGTGATCCAATTAATTTCTAAAATTACTCTGTGCACCGGTCCTGGCTGAAGGTAAGAACTGTAAATCCGTCCCTTTTTTTCCACCAGAATTTACTCTAAAATCTGGGCCGTACAACATTTCGATGAACAGACCGCTTTATCCAGTCACACTTTGCCTTCCTATTACAAGATCTGGACTCCATGGTTAGAGCAGATGGGCTCTTCATGTCTCAGAGGGAGGGTGTGCCCGGGTTGGGAGGATTGTAGTGATGAGATTGCATTCTTCGTTTTACACACAAGCTGGTTTTCTGTCTACTATGCTTTTACATCTCCTACTCGGGTTTGGGTCGAAATCCCTACAACCAGGTTCCCTAATGCCAAAATCCCAACGGCCAACTTCCCTACACAGAGAACTCCCTGATGGGCAACTTCCAGACACCCAAAATCCCAGTGGCTAACACTATCCCTACTCCCTAACCCCCTCAACCTAGCCCTAACCCCAAACCTAGCCCTAACCCCCCCTAACCTAGCCCTAACCCCCCAACCTAGCCCTAACCCCCCTAAGCCTAGCCCTAACCCCCCTAAGCCTAGCCCTAACCCCCGAACCTAGCCCTAACCCCCCCTAAACCCAGCCCTAGCCCATACCCCCTAAAACTAACTCTAACCCCCCTAAATTTAGCCCTGTTAGTTTTAGGGTTAGCCGCTGGGATTATGGATGTCTGTAAATTGGGTGTGTAGGGAAGTTGGGATGTCCGGCACTTGTTCTGTCTGGAAGTTGGCTGTCGGGATGTTGGCATTAGGGAACCTGGCTGTAGGGATTTTGTCCGGCACCCCTCCTACTCCAATGACTTTTACCTGTATGGTTTGTTTGGCTTTTTTTTTTTCTTCCTTCTTTCACTCTAACCTGTTGGAGCTTGGGAACCCCCCCCCCCTCTTATTCTTCCCTCGTTCACTTCAAAACTGGAAAATATTTCTTGTACGTTTTGTATATATATTTGTATTCTTACGGCTTTCCAATAAAAATTACATGAAAAACACAAACCGTAAATATAACACTAACACAAGCACAAACTGTAAAGCAAGCGAACAGAAACTAACCTTAAAACAAGCACAAACTGTAAAACAAGCGAAAAGAAACTAACCTTAAAACAAGCACAAACTGTAAAGCAAGCGAACAGAAACTAACCTTAAAACAAGCAAACCGTAAAGCAAGCGAACAGAAACTAACCTTAAAACAAGCACAAACTGTAAAACAAGCAAACAGAAACTAACCTTAAAACAAGCACAAACTGTAAAACAAGCGAACAGAAACTAACCTTAAAACAAGTGAGATAGCAATTCCTGGGATTTAATTTAGAACTATACTAATCTAGTGATCCGCCATTTAGATGTTCATCCAATTCG
Source organism: Leptobrachium leishanense (assembly GCA_009667805.1). Classification (NCBI taxonomy): domain Eukaryota; kingdom Metazoa; phylum Chordata; class Amphibia; order Anura; family Megophryidae; genus Leptobrachium; species Leptobrachium leishanense. The sequence goes on from CM019063.1 coordinate 539,635,590, forward strand.
TGTTTTAAAATACACTTGCTGTCCTTGAGATTCTATTTTCAATCTGCATGCCTAAAAGAATTCAGTTTGTCAGCAAAGCCAAAGGAAGTACTGACAATTGCAGAATTATGACTGACAGCTGAAAGCCCAAAATGAGAATGAAGGGGAAAGGTGACATCGTGTGTAAAATTAGGTCCTAACTCAGACATATGGTAACTGTCACGTGACAATCTGGGTATGTTGGGAGGAGGGCAGCCGAGGGGAACTGTATTTTTGGAACAATGTATAAAAGCAGCTGAGTCTGATGTTCTCGTGACTCAAGCTTTTGAACAGATACGATCTGTTTCTTGAGTCCAGCAGGTACCAGCTGAATAAACGCCATTTTCTTTTGAAACAAAGGCCTCCATCTGCTTTCCTTCGTCGAACCATCACCCATGATTTCCCGGTCAGCTGGCTATAACACAAGCAGAAACTGTAAAGCAAGCGAACAGAAACTAACCTTAAAACAAGCACAAACTGTAAAACAAGCGAACAGAAACTAACCTTAAAACAAGCACAAACTGTAAAGCAAGCGAACAGAAACTAACCTTAAAACAAGCACAAACTGTAAAACAATACAAAAAAACAAGCAGTAACCCTAACCCTGTAACAAGCACAAACTTTAAAACAAGCACAAAAGATAATATAACCCTAAAAAACAAATACAATAATAATATAATCCTAACACATACAGGGTTATTCAGAGAGCGGTGAAAAGCAGGAGAATGACTGGAGAATGAAAAATTCTAGGTCAAAATAGTTGATTTGGAAAGTGAGATGAAAGGGAGAATTTTTCTGGTTTGGCTATTTGACCTAGAATTTTTCATTCTCCAGCCAGTCTCCTACTTTTCACCACTCTCTGAATAACCCTGTAAATGTAACTCTAACCCTAAAACAAGCACAAATGGTTTTCCTAATAGTAAAGAGACAGTAACCCTAAAAAAAGCAGAAACTACCAACCCCCTCTGCCGGGCTCACCATGTTTTTGGTGCTTTTCTGTTTGGTGTGAATGATTACTCAGCCAACAAAAATTACACAACAACAAAACAATTTTACTTGGTGCCTTAGTTTTTAAGCCTGTTCATGGGGTTATTCAGGTGTGCCGATTCAATAAATTGCAGTGGCTAGGTGCATCAGCTCTAGTTTCTGCAAACGGTACAGGGATTGGATAGCTGAGGGCTGGGGTAAAGTCATGGTTTCTGGGGCATCCGGAAAAAAGCTTGTCTGGAGAAGAAAAGGTGCGTGTTACCATCAGTCCTGTGTCACGCCAACAGTAATGCGTCCTGAGACCATTCATGTGTGGGGTTACTTCTCAGCCAAGGGAGGGGGATCACTCACAATTTACCCAAGAACAAGGAAGAACAAAAAAACTAGCAACTTCTTCCAACCATCCAAGAGCAGTTGGTGAGGAGCAATGCCTTGTCCAGCATGATGGAGCACCTTGCCATAAGGTAAAAGACACAACTAAGAGGCTCGGAGAACAAAACATTGAAATTTTGGGTCCATGGCCAAGAAACTCCCCAGACCTTAATCCCATTGTGAACTTGTGGTCAATCCTCAAGAGGCCGGGGGAACAAACCTAACCCACGAATTCTGAAAAACTCCAATCATTGATTATGCAGGAATGGGCGGCCATCAGTCAGGATGCGGCCCAGAGGTTGACTGACAGCTGCCAGGGTGAATGGTAGAGGTCTTGAAAAAGGGTCAACACTACAAATATGGTCTCTGCATAAACTTAATGTAATTGTCAAAAGCTTTAAGTCTTATGAAATTCTTTTATTCTTTCGTAACCATAGCAACATCTGACAAAAAAGATTGAAAAACACTGAAGCGGCAGACTTTGTGAAAATTAAGATTTATGTCGGTCTTTCTCAAAACTTTTGGCCATGGCTGTAGACTTGATGCTTAATTTTTGTTCTTGGTCAACAAAGTGCCCACACAAAGTATCCTTGCTTTATATGCCTTTGGATAGTACAACCAAACATGATCATTGGGCAAGAAAAGATTGGCCTCTGAGAAAATATATGGTGGTTGGAGGACAAAATGTAATCCATGAAGATTTGGTAGCATGAGATAGAATCCTACTGCCACCACTACATACACTCACTGTCCACTTTAAGTACATCGGTTTAATTGGCTGATTAAGCAATTTGTTAACAAGAAATCACATGGCAGTGGCTCAATGCATTGCGGCATCTACACGCGGTGAAGATGACTTGAAGTTCAAGCCAAGTATCAGAATGGGGAAGGGGATTTAAGTGACTTTGAACGTGGCGTGGGTTGTTGGTGCCAGACGGGCTGGTCTGAGTATTTCACAAACTGCTGATCTCCTGGGATTTTCACCCAAAACATCTGTAGGGTTTACAGAGAATGACCCGAAAGAGAAAATATCCAGTGAGAGGCAGCTGTGTGGACGGAAACGCCTTGTGAGGTCAGAGGTGAATGGGCAGACTGGATCGAGATGATAGAAAGGCAACAGTAACTCCTAGCCACTCAATAGAAGCACGGTCTTCAGATATACCATCTGTGAACGCACAACATGTCCAACCTTGAAGCAGATGGGCTACAGCAGCAGCAGACCACACCGGGTGCCGCTTCTGTCAGCCAAGAACAGGAAAGTGAGGCTGAAATTCGCACAGACATCTAAACTGGACAATAGAAGATTGGTCTGATGAGTCTCAATTTCAGCTGTGACATTCAGATGGGTCAGAATTTGGCATAAACCACATGAAAGCATGGATCCATCCTGCCTTGTATCAGCGGGTCAGACTGGTGGTGATGGTGTATTGCTGAGGGGGATATTTTCTTGGCACACTTTAGGCCCCTTAGTACCAATTGAGCATGTTTAAACACCACGGCCTACCGGAGTTGTTACTGACCATGTCCATCCCTTTGAGCACAGTGTCCCCTTTATCTTCTGATTGCTCCTTCCTGCAGGATAATGCACCATGTCCATCCCTTTATGAGCACAGTGTTCCCTGTATCTTCTGACGGCTCCATTCAGCAGGATAATGCAGTGTCGAAGCTCAAATCATCTCACACTGCTTTCTTGAACGTGACAATGATGTCACTGTGCTCCAATGGCCTCCACAGTCCCCAGATCTCAATCCAATCGAGCACCATTGGGATGTGGTGGAACGGGAGATTCACATCATGGAGGAGCAGCCGACAAGTCCACAGTAACAGCGCGACGTCATCATGTCAATATAGAGTGAAACCTCTGAGGAATGTTTCAAACACCTTAATGAATCCATGCCACGAAGAGTTAAGGCAAAAGGGGGTCCGACCTGGTACTAGCAAGGTGTACCTAATAAAGTGGCCGGGGAGTGTGTAAAGCTAGGCCTGGTGAAACAATTTGTAAAGGCTTTGAATAAAGACGCTCCGTACATTGAATACATAGCGTATACATTACCTGGACTTACCATGGAAAAACTGAAGGCAGGGATTTCCGTTGGGTCACAGATCAGAGGACTTCTAAATGAGCTACATCTCATCACGTGCCAGCTAGTCATTTGTTCATGTTGTGAAGTTTCTTGGCATCAGGATGGAAGGCAGACGACACAATTAGTAGAGTATCTGCTCGGTCATTTCCCCGGGCTTGGCTGTAACACGAGGGTTAAATTATCTGCACAGTCACTTCGATCACTTTCCAGAGAACCTCGGTGACGTAAGAGCAAAGTGAAAGATTTCACAAATACAAGCGGCAGAAGCTGATGCAGGGAAGACACAGGGACGCACATTCGATGGCAGGATATTGTTGGAATCCTATGTGGGATTGTCCTGGCAGATCCCACTCTCGAACGTCTTACAAAAGGAGCTTCTTGTGCGTCGCATGACTGGAAGGTTTGTATCATAAGCCTGTGCTTTTGGTGTGAAGTCAGATTTTCATTTAGTGCACTTTTAATAGGTGTGACAGAACCGTTCTCTTCCGCCTGTCCTGACTCTCCAGACACCCCTTTGTTGCGGTCAGCCCGGCTACTGGGAGCGCTGTCCTCAGCGCCTCGAGCAGCTTGACCCGCCTGCTTCTGATTCTCTGCCCTGGAGCCGTTAGGAATTTCCAGAGGGCCGCTCTGTGCCTTCTGAGGGGTATAGTGGGTACCCTGAATGAGACACCAGACAAGCTGTATGTTCCCACAGGATTCTCTGACTGTGAGTTCTGACCTTTAATGAACAAAAACGCCACCATTTATGCTGAAATCCAACAGCCATAATTTGCATAAATGACGCACCTCATCCTACTAAAATGCTAATTACATTATGTCAGGCATTTACAATAAACATTCTTTACATTCTTTAGCCTTTAGCTCACACAACATTTGCATAATCTATTGTTCTAACACATCAGATTACAGACAAACACTATCACAGACTTCTTGAATCAAATATGCAGCCAGATAAGGGGAAAAGCCCTGTTGCATAAATTACACAGCAGTAAAGCTTGTTTACTGGCTATACAGAAACACATTTACCTACAGGAATAGATGTATATTTAAAACTAAAGTTACGCCATTTTACACTAAACTAATGTAGCGCTGTGTTTAATTCCTTATTGTGGCAGTACCTATTTTTGGCCACCGGAGGGAGACAAGCGCAATGTGAGACACTCAATATTACATTGGGACTACATTTCCCAGCATGCTTTGGGAACGGACACAGGAAGTGGGTGGGACACAGGGACTTACATCCTGAGCCTCGTGGGGAGAGCTGGCAGAGCGTGCCAGGGAGTGAGAGAGACAAGACACAGTGCTGCAGAACGTAACAGTGTCCAGGCCGGAGCGCAGGTGCGGCCTGACGGAGTTACAGATCGGGTTGCTCAGCCTTACCAAAGGGAGACCCAGTGATCCACAAGATTACCCAAGATGCTATTGCGGAAGCCAGAGGACCCAGAGTTAGGAGTACCGCAGGTCGATCGGACTGGGAGAGCAGGCGGTAAGCTGGACAAGTCGCGGCAGGAACAGAAAGCCAGACAGCGGATCCAGAAGCCAGGAGAACCCCAGTCAATATCGAGCGGAGAGACATCCTGGGTCAAGCGGAGCCTCAAGTATCTGGCGGTTGGGTGAGAGGCCTTCTAGGCCGTTGTAAAACCAAGAAAGCACGCTGCTGTTTGTTTCCAAAACCCACAGGGCCCCAACTTGACTAGTTGAAGATACCTCTTAAGAAATTCACTGGCCAGTTGGTGTACCCGGGTACCATAACACACACACACACACTTACATTCTGGGACACAACCTGTGCGGGACTCACTCCCCAATCAAAAAGGGGTTAAAGATAATTTTCCATTTATTTTCCGCTGCGCGTTTCTCGAATTACGAAACATCGTATTTATTTTCCGCTGTGCGTTTCTCGAAATACGAAGCATCGTATTTCTTTTCCGCTGCGTGTTTCCCGCATTACGAAGTACTGTAAATATATCTACGAACACCGTGTTATTCATTATATGCCATTTATTCTAGTAAACTATATAATTTATAAAATCCATGACGGTGCTGGAGTATATTTATTCCCTAGTGCGGGGAGACTGACCCGAGGTTCAATTTCAGCGGCTCCTCCGGGAGTGAGCGCTACACGTGGGGGCTCGTTTCCGGGATCCAGTCTCTGGAAAAACCGCATCTAAAGGGTTAAATATGGATCCAGACACTGCTGCCAAATGGTGTGAGGAGCACAGTAGTCAGTTAGAATGTTGTATAGTCATGGATATTCCCGCAGACACTTGGGCCGAAGATCAGATTCGCCAGGCCGTGGCCGCGCTGACACCAGATCATCGGGGGTTAATCCTGGACATTAAAGAGAACCCAGATACCTCTCACATGTATGTTCTTTTTGAGTGGAGAAAGGGTGTTCCAGTGTGTTTTCAGGGCGCGAGCGTGAAGCTGACCGATGAGGTTGAAGTCCAACTGATTCAGCCAAGTGCGCCACGTGGCGAATCTGCGAGTGTTCCCACGCCCAGTCCGTTGGCCATGATCGGGACTGAATTTATAGTGGCTATTGGAGATTTGTTGGCTAAGTGTCAGAGAACAAGCCCTCCGCACACTAACTTCGGTTATCGACGGTTGAGAAATTTTACAGGAAACGTACCAACTCCGGTGGGAGAAGAAACCTTCGAAGAATGGGTGGAACAGGCGATGCAGGCTCTGGATGAGTGGGACGTCCCTGAAGCCCAGAAAAAGCAAAGGATCACCGAGAGCTTAAAGGGACCTGCGTCAGAAGCGGTGAGAAACCTAAAATTGAGTAAAAAAGACTGCACTGCTCTAGATTATTTGAACGTTCTGGAGGAAGTTTTTGGGCGAACGGAAAAGGCCGCAGAGCTTGTATATCAGTATGAACACACCTACCAGCAGAAAGGTGAGAGAATGACCGAATACATGAGGCGCCTAGATAAGATTCTGCACCAGATACTCCTCAAGAAAGGGGCCGAACCGGCCGAAGTGGATAAGATCCGAATAAAACAGATCCTGAGGGGCTCTCAACCTCTAGATCCAGTGATGCTGCAGCTGAGAAGCAGAGCAGGTAATCAAGAACTGAAGTACCTGGAACTGATCCGAGCTGTCAGAGAGGAGGAGGCTTTACTGGAAGAAAAATCCTTCAGGCGAGGGGAAAGAGCTTACGCGCAACCTGTGAGGCATAACGACTGTTTGCAGCCTGAAAGCGACTCGTTAGATACCTACGGATCCGACGTGGACGAGCAAGAGCATCTGATCGCTTTTAAATCCACAGAGAGGGCTGTCAAAGAATTAAACCTCTCCGAACATGGTGAGTTGCACAAAACTGTTAAGAAAGTACAAGAAGCTCAAGCTGAATTGCAACAGGCGCACGCGGAACTGTGCCGAGTATTATTGAAGGTGACAGAGATGCAGGCAGAAATGCAGAAGTTCCTTACAGGCATACAGACAACCGGAGTTGCTGTGGCATCTAGCCAGGGTCCTTCAACCGAATCACAGCAGGCGACTGCGTCTCCGCTCTCTAAGAAGAGATGTTTCGGTTGTGGAGAAATGGGCCACTTCCGCGCACAATGCAAAGGCCGAAAGCCTGAAGGGAATAGAGTTGAGGAGCTCTTGAAAGCTTTAGAAGGACTGTTATCTAACTCACCGGTGGGAAACGCCAGAGGGCACAAGTGAAGGAGCAACCTAGGTGCCCAAAGGTCGAAACCCGCTCCAAAATCAAGCCAGGACTAAGAGGGCGAGAGGGCCCAAAGTCTGGCCAACTGCTGAGCCTGCCAGGACTGAAAGAGTCACTCCCTTAGCATCCGGACCTGCGTCATGGGGAAGCAATGCACACCCAAAACCTACACGGGCCAAGAAGAAGGTCAGGGTACAGCAAACTGGGTCTAAGTGTCCTGGTGCCACCACCAAGTTTCCTGACCAGCTGATAGGTCCTTCTCCTATTGTGCCAATCCAAGTGGAGGGAGTCTACACTAAAGCCCTGTTGGATTCAGGGGCTCAAGTGACATTGATCTACTGAGACTTCTACGAGAAACACTTGAGGCACATTCCTTTACAGAAATTGAAGGACCTGGAAATCTGGGGTATTGGAACTGAGAAACTCCCTTATGACGGGTATCTACAGGTGAAGTTGGAGATCGGATCCGAAGTCATCGGACAGTCCGGAGGTTGTGATGCATTGGCCATTGTGTGTCCTTGGCCTTCAGGGGCAAACAGGAGTTCCATGATAGTGGGGACGAATACTGATTTGGTGCGACGTCTACTGACACCTATCGTATTGGAAGAAGGTTCTACTCAAGGAGTACACCCAATGTTACGTCCAGTCTATCAGAGGATGGTCGAAGAACAGAAGGCACCTGCCAAAGTGGGGCGCCTATGGAGATTAGAAGGAACAGAGAAGGTTCTGCAAGCAGGAGAAGTAGCGAGCTTCCGGGCTTCAGTCAAGTTGAACAGATCGTAACCAGGTCCCTATGTGGTACTGGAAACCGATTTTAATCATGGGAGTGAAGCCGGAGTCGAAGTAATTCCTGAAATAATCTCCACTAAAGCTTTGAAAAGAACACGAGGAAGAGTCTCAGTCAGCGTGTGCAATGTGTCTGATTCTCCAGTAGTCCTTAAAGCACGAATGCCTATCGGGCAAGTAGCGTCTGCTACGCCTCTCTCTCCTACCGATTTAGGAGGGGGAGTGGATAAAGAGATTCCAGATGAAAGATTCTACCCCAAGGACGCTCTCATTTCACCTGAATGGAAGAAACGTCTTCAGTCTCAAGTTCTAAAGTGGAGAGAATTGTTCTCGAAAGATGAGTTCGACGTAGGCCTAGCTAAAAGTACTGAACACCGCATTCGATTACAAGAAGACAAGCCATTTCGTGAAAGGTCAAGACGACTTCCGCTGGGAGACTTGGATGATCTGCGAGAACAGCTGAATGAACTGCAAAGAACCAAGGTGATCCAAGAGTCCAGGAGCCCATACGCATCTCCAATAGTGATGGTCCGGAAGAAGAATGGTTCTGTCCGCCTATGCATAGACTATCGCACGCTGAATCGGAGAACCATCCCAGACCAATATGCTACTCCTCGGATAGAAGATGGCTTACAGTGTTTGTCTGGAGCAAAATGGTTTAGTGTACTAGACCTGCGAAGTGGGTATCACCAGATACCAATGCATCCTGAAGACAAAGAGAAGACTGCGTTCATCTGTCCACTGGGGTTCTTTGAATTCAACAGAATGCCTCAAGGCCTTACGGGGGCTCCAGCCACGTTCCAACGGTTAATGGAGAAGATAGTCGGGGACATGAATCTGATCGAAGTATTAGTGTACCTGGATGACATAATTGTGTTCGGGAAGACTCTGGAAGAACATGGGCAACGTTTGGAGAAGGCCTTGAAGAGGCTCCATGAAGAGGGATTGAAACTGTCTCTGGAGAAATGTCAATTCTGCCTACCGTCTGTTACGTATTTGGGACATGTGGTCTCAGCAGAAGGTGTTTCAACAGATCCTCGGAAGTTGGAGGCTGTAGCTTCTTGGCCTAGACCCCGAAACGTCACTGAACTTAGATCTTTCTTGAGGTTCTGTTCCTATTATCGAAGATTTGTGGGAGGATTCGCAAAAATAGCTCAACCACTGACCAAACTCCTACAGAAGGAAAGCACAGAAGGCTGCAAGGTCTCTGACCGAAACCCGTCAGCTCCAGGACCAAGGAAAGCTCGAGAGTCCATACAGGGAGAATGGACTAGTCAATGTGAAGGTGCTTTCTTGAAGCTGAAAGAGAGTCTAACTCAAGCTCCTGTCTTGGCCTACGCGGACCCTCACAAGCCGTATGAGTTACATGTGGATGCCAGCAGAGAAGGTCTAGGAGGAGTCCTGTATCAAGAGTATGGTGGATTGATGAGGCCTGTAGCATACGTGAGCCGGAGCCTTACACCTTCAGAGAAGAACTACCCTACCCACAAGTTGGAGTTCCTAGCCTTAAAGTGGGCAGTGGTAGACAAGTTAAAGGACTATCTGTATGGAGCTGAGTTTGTGATAAAGACGGATAACAACCCTCTTACCTATATTCGTACTACTGCGAAACTGGACGCAACGGGACATCAGTGGTTGGCCGCTCTGTCAGGGTTTCGGTTCAGCCTGAAGTATCGCCCTGGGGTGAATAATCGAGATGCTGATGCTTTGTCGAGAAGACCCTACGCTGCAGAATGACTCCGTTAACTACAGACGGGGTCCAAGCTTTGTGTCAAGGAGCAGAGCGCCGGGTCAAGGGAGGGATTGAAGCGGAGGCCATAGGAGTCATGGCTGCGGCTGTTCCGGAGTTCTATTGCAACCCTACGCAATTGAGGGATGAAAGTCTACCTACCTTTTCAAAACAGGACCTGAAAGCTGATCAGGCCAGAGACCCTTTAATTGCGTTAACCATAAAGGCCCTAACTGTGAACCAGCATGAAATTCTACTGACCAATTCCCCAGACGGAGCCAGATTGGTCTACAAAGAGTGGGAACGGTTGAAGATGTTGGATGGGGTGGTCTACCGAAGGGGCCCCTCAACCAATGCTGAAGAGCCCAACAGTTATTCCTTCCCACTAAACATAGGGAGAGTGTGCTGCGATCGCTACATGATGAGCATGGACATTTGGGCGCTGAAAGGACTTTTAAGCTGGTGCGAGACAGGGTTCTATTTTTTTTGCCTATTGCTGCATGAGAGCTGAAGTGGAAAGTTATTGCCATTCATGTCTGAGGTGTATTCAGAGGAAGACCCTACCGACCCGAACCCTCCAATGAGCCATCTGCAGAGTCAGGGACGCTGCATGGATTTGGTGTGGCATTGACTTCCTGTGCTTTAAGAGCCGGATGCTTAGTGGGCAAGGGAATATTTTTTAGTAGTGACTGATCACTTCACACGTTACGCATGTGACGGTTGTCCGCGGCCCCCCCTCCCCCGCCTGGCAGCGGCTTCCTCGCTGCTCGCTGGCCAGGCGCCGAGTGATATCGCGGAACGCTTCCGCACACGTGGGACGCCGGGGGGCGGGGCCAGGCGTATGACGCGGACCCGCAGAGTTTAAAGCCCGGCTTCTCATTCTCACTGGTGCCCTGACGTGGTAGTTACTTCCCGCAGAGCTCTTGTATTCTGTTGTAAATTATTGGCTATTCTGTGTATTGACCTTTGGCATTTGGCAAACTGACCATTCTGTGTACCGACCCTGGCATTGGCAAACGAACCATTCTGTGTACCGACCCCTGGCATTGGCAAACGAACCATTCTGTGTACCGACCCCTGGCATTGGCAAACGAACCATTCTGTGTACCGACCCCTGGCATTGGCAAACGAACCATTCTGTGTACCGACCCCTGGCATTGGCAAACGAACCATTCTGTGTACCGACCCCTGGCATTGGCAAACAAACTATTCTGTGCATAACCCCTGGTATTGGCGTTTACTCTTCTATCTTAGTATTGAGGTCAGTCTGTGTGGCATCCTAAGCACGCATCAGACTACCTCTTCTATTGTTTAGGTCTTGGGAAGAGCCAACCATTCTAAGGTCTTGTGTACCCTCCTAGTATCGTTCTTTGTGTATACCTATCTTGACGTATTCTGTATCTGTCTAGACGTGCCGACCACTCTAAGGATCGGAAGGGTAGTGAGCGGTCTGCGTAAAGGGACCACCATCTTGGTAACCAGGGGGATCCGTGACATTACGTCAGGGCCAATGGATCCCGCAGACCTCTCTTCTCAGTTGACAAGAATTGCAGCCCGACAAGAAGAGCAGGACCACAGGATGGACCAAATTGCTCTTGCTCTGCAAACCCTGTTGAATCGATCCACTACTGGTACTGCAAGTCCTCCAGAACCAGTATTGCCTAGGGCCAGTTCGGCCTCACCCGAGGGGTGTAGGCTCAGTATGAAGGCACCCGTACGCTATGATGGTACGCCTAACTTGTGTCGGGGTTTTTTGACCCAACTAGAGATTCTATTCGAGAACAATCCAGGCTCCTGTGTATCCGATAAAGCCAAAGTAGGCTACCTAATTAACCATTTAACTGATAAAGCGTTACTGTGGGCCACGCCATTGTGGGAAAACAAAAAGCCCATCATATATGACTATGAGGGCTTTACCTCTGAACTAAAACGTACGTTTGATCCCTCTAGAAGGGCCACCAATGCAGGCAGGTCCTTATTCCACATTAAGCAAGGTAATAGGAGAGTCTCCGACTATGCCATAGAATTTAAGACCTTGACTTCTGAGGTACACTGGCCTAACGACGTTTTAACCTTGGCGTTTACCGAAGGCCTGAACGAGGCTTTGATGTTTGAGCTGGCTCCCTTGAAGTTGCCAGAACATCTGGACCATTTGGTTGATTTCTGTATTGCCATGGACGACCAAATTAGGGACAGGAGGCATTCTAGAGACAGACCCAGAAGGGTTTTGCCTCCTTTACCCTTGGTACCCAGACACACCAATACGTCAGGTACTTCAGAGCCAGAAAGAACCGATCTACCGGTCGTAGAACCCATGCAGATAGGTAGAACAGGTATTTCAGAGGCTGAGAGAACTTACAGAAGGGAAAGGGGGCTCTGTTTTTACTGTGCCGGGGCAGGGCATTTTCGTCTTCAATGTCCTCAAAGACCCAGGGGTGGCAGGGGTGACACTGGCAAGCCGGGCCAGAGAACACCTACTAGCCAGGTAATCGGTTCGCTCTATGCCTCCTTTGTTGATAACGAAAAAAAAAAAACCCGGATTCTGGTGCCCATCTCCTTAACCTGGGAGGGGGTGCACCTCGAGACTGAGGCGTTCCTAGACTCTGGAGCCTCAGGTAACTTTATGGATAGAGTGTTTGCCTCCAAGAACCTCATGCCTCTAGTTCTCAAAGAAAGACCTCTAATGGTGGAGGCCATAGACGGGAAACCCTTGTCATGTCCCCATATCACCCACGACACTATAGAGGTATGCATGAACACAGGGGTTTTGCACCGGGAAACCATACGATTCCAGATTATTGACTCTCCCTCATGCCCCGTCGTCCTAGGGTTTCCATGGTTGACTGAGCATAACCCAGTGATTGATTGGGTCCAGAGAGACATAAAATGTTGGGGTCCCAGTTGCCAGTTGAAATGCATGGGCAGGGTCACTGTTATTGGTAGCCTTAATATCGCCACAGCACCTCCTTTATCCACAGTAGTCCCTGACTGTTATCAGGCATTAAAGGAGGTTTTTTCGAAGGCCAGGACTGAGGTTTTACCACAACATCGCCCGTATGACTGTGCCATAGAGTTACTCCCCGGTACTATGCCTCCCAGAGGACATGTATACCCCTTGTCGCAAAAGGAGAACGACATTATGGAGGAGTATATAAAAGAGAATCTCGAGCGTGGATTCATTAGACGGTTCGGTCCTCCTCCCCAGCAGGAGCTGGTTTCTTTTTCGTCTCCAAGAAAGAGGGAGACTTGCGACCATGCATAGATTATAGAGGTTTAAACAGAATAACCATAAGAAATGCATATCCCATACCCCTTATAACAGAGTTGTTCGACCGACTGAAAGGGGCCCGTATATACACGAAGCTCGATTTACGCGGGCCTACAATCTGATAAGGGTGAAAAAGGGGCACGAGTGGAAGACGGCTTTTAATACGCGTAGCGGGCATTACGAATACCTGGTAATGCCCTTTGGCTTATGTAACGCGCCAGCTGTGTTTCAGGATCTCATAAATGACACCCTAAGGGATTTTCTGCAAACATTCGTCATAGTGTATCTCGATGACATCCTGATATACTCTCCAGATAAGGAGACCCATCACGCCCATGTGCAACAAGTGTTAAGGAGACTATTGAAGGCCGGCTTATACTGCAAATTAGAAAAGTGCCTATTTGATATAGAGAAGGTGCACTTCCTTGGGTATATCATAACCCCTGAGGGGTTTCAGATGGATCCTGGTAAATTGTCGGCAATCCTCGACTGGCCCCTACCCCAAGGGCTTAAAGCCATTCAGAGGTTTCTAGGTTTTACCAACTATTATCGAAGGTTCATTAAAGACTTTTCGGCCTTGGTAGCTCCTCTCACGGCCATGACTAGGAAAGGGGTGGGAAATCAGAAATGGACACCCCAGGCCAGGCAAGCCTTCGAGGCCCTCAAACAGGCATTCACGACTGCCCCTGTTCTCCGACATCCTGATCCAGCTCTGCCCTTCCAACTCGAGGTTGACGCCTCCGAACTCGGTCTTGGAGCAGTCTTGTCCCAAAGGCGGGCACCCGATAAACCTTTGCATCCATGCGGCTTCTATTCCCGGAAGTTGTCTCCGGCCGAGAGAAACTATGACATCGGTAATAGAGAGTTGTTAGCAGTTATCGCAGCCTTGGCAGAGTGGAGATACTTATTAGAGGGATCTACGGACCCAATCGTTATCATAACTGATCATAAGAATCTCACGTACATTGGAGACGCGAAACGATTGAACGCCAGACAAGCGAGATGGTCTTTGTTTCTTTCAAGTTTTAATTTCGTCCTCACATATAGACCTGGGTCAAGAAACATTAAAGCAGATGCGTTATCTAGACAGTATGAATCCTATGAACATAACGTGCAGGATCAACATCCCATTGTACCTCAGGAGAGATTATAGCCTCTACCACGATTAGTGTCTCATCCCCTCTGATGATCCGATTGCAGACTGTCCAAGATAAGGCTCCGGGGGGAGGCCTCCCGCGAAGCTCTTTGTACCTGAGAAGGAAAGAGAAGAAGTCCTTAAGATTTACCATGACAATAAAACCTCTGGGCATATGGGGATCACCAAAACAGTGGCTAGCATCCGAAAACTGCTATGGTGGCCCACGATGCGCCGGGATATTAAAGATTACGTAGCCGTGTGCGAGGTATGCACAAGAAATAAGAGTCCTAAGACAGCGCCCATTGGTTTACTCCAGCCCCTGCCTATCCCCGAACGACCATGGTCGCAGATAGCCATGGATTTTATAGTAGAGTTACCCGAGTCCAAAGGGAATACTGTTATACTCACGATTATAGATCGCTTTTCCAAAATGGGTCACTATGTTCCTCTTCGGAAGCTACCGTCAGCAGCCGAGCTGGTGCCCATTTTCATCGCCAACGTGGTCCGCATACACGGTATCCCTCTTGGGATTGTTTCTGATAGGGGGACCCAGTTTGTCTCCAGATTCTGGAGGGGGTTCTGCAAGAATGTGGGAATAGACCTGTCCTTCTCCTCGGCCTATCACCCCAAACGAACGGGGCAGCAGAAAGGGCCAATCAAAATGTTGAGAAGTATCTCAGGTGTTTCATATCTGAACGACAGGATAATTGGTCAGACCTGCTACCTTGGGCCGAGTATGCCCTAAACAGTGCCGTGAGTGAGGCCAGTGGTCATTCCCCTTTCTTCACGGTTTACGGATTTGATCCTCCCGTGCTTCCCACTGCATTTTCCTGATACCGCGATTCCTGCTCTGGATGAGCACTTGGCGTCATTGACTGAGACCTGGGGGAGGGTTAAACAGGCACTGGAGAGGAGCAGTATTGTCCAGAAAACGAAGGCCGATAGACGTAGGGGACCAGCACCTGTGTATCAAGTCGGGGACAGGGTTTGGCTTTCTTCGCGGAACATTAAGCTCTTAGTGCCATCGATGAAACTAGCCCCCAGATACATAGGCCCTTACAAGATACTGCGGCGACTCAACCCGGTCTCCTATGCCTTGGCACTGCCCTCCCATATCAGGATACACAACGTGTTCCACGTGAGCCTTTTAAAACCGCTTTTGTGTAATCGGTACACCGGGGTGTCCCTCCTCCTCCGGTCTCTGTGGAGGGCGAGGAGGAGTTTGAAGTTAAGGCCATTCTGGACGCCAGGGTTTCTAGGGGGGTCCTTCAGTACTTAGTGGACTGGGTGGGCTACGGTCCGGAGGACCGCTCTTGGCTTCCGGCTACTGAGGTTCATGCCCCTCGCTTGGTGAAGGCCTTCTATTTGGCTCATCCCTGTGCCCCTGGGGGTCGTCCAGTGGCCGCCCGTAGAGGGGGGGGTTCTGTGACGGTTGTCCGAGGCCCCCTCCCGGCGCCTGGCAGCGGCTTCCTCGCTGCTCGCTGGCCAGGCGCCGAGTGATATCGCGGAACGCTTCCGCACACGTGGGACGCCGGGGGGCGGGGCCAGGCGTATGACGCGGACCCGCAGAGTTTAAAGCCCGGCTTCTCATTCTCACTGGTGCCCTGACGTGGTAGTTACTTCCCGCAGAGCTCTTGTATTCTGTTGTAAATTATTGGCTATTCTGTGTATTGACCCTTGGCATTTGGCAAACTGACCATTCTGTGTACCGACCCCTGGCATTGGCAAACGAACCATTCTGTGTACCGACCCCTGGCATTGGCAAACGAACCATTCTGTGTACCGACCCCTGGCATTGGCAAACGAACCATTCTGTGTACCGACCCCTGGCATTGGCAAACGAACCATTCTGTGTACCGACCCCTGGCATTGGCAAACGAACATTCTGTGTACCGACCCCTGGCATTGGCAAACAAACTATTCTGTGCATAACCCCTGGTATTGGCGTTTACTCTTCTATCTTAGTATTGAGGTCAGTCTGTGTGGCATCCTAAGCACGCATCAGACTACCTCTTCTATTGTTTAGGTCTTGGGAAGAGCCAACCATTCTAAGGTCTTGTGTACCCTCCTAGTATCGTTCTTTGTGTATACCTATCTTGACGTATTCTGTATCTGTCTAGACGTGCCGACCACTCTAAGGATCGGAAGGGTAGTGAGCGGTCTGCGTAAAGGGACCACCATCTTGGTAACCAGGGGGATCCGTGACAGCCCAAGCCTTTTCCACGAGAGACCAACGCGCTCCGACAGTAGCAAAGGTTCTGATGGAGAAGTTCTTTGTTCACTATGGCCTACCAAGGAGAATACACTCTGATCAGGGTAGAGACTTTGAAAGCCAGCTTGTTGGGCAATTGTTGGAACTGTTGGGAATCCAAAAGACCCGAACTACACCATATCACCCTCAAGGTGATGCTCAGCCTGAAATCGCACGCTGCTAAATATGCTGGGGACATTGTCAAACACAGAGAAGCAGAGTTGGAGTCATCACATAGCTACTCTGGTGCATGCATATAACAGTACGGAGAGTGACGCCACTGGATACTCACCGTACCGTCTTATGTTCGGAAGAGAAGCTCGACTGCCGGTTGATTTGGCGTTTGGGTTATCTCTAGACCAGACGTCAGTAGCTTCCCATAGAAATTACGTGGATAGACTTCGAAAGAATCTGGACTCTGCGTTTGAACAGGCCCGTCTGACCTCAGGAAACAGGGAGCAAAGGAACAAAAGGAACTATGACTTGAAAGTTCGGATACAAGATCTGCAACCCGGTGATAGGGTTTTGTTGAAGAACTTGGGTGCTGCTGCGAGGCAAAAGTTGGCGGATAGATGGAGTTCTCAAGTCTACATTGTCTGCAAGCAACTGCCGGGTCTGCCGGTGTATCAAATCCGGCCGGATGGAAAGGCTGGGCCTCTTAAGAACTGGCACCGGAATCATTTGTTACCTTTGAGAAAGGCTGTGAGGAAACCAGTTGGGGACGAACTTTCTCTGCCAAATCCGCCTGCTCCACGTTTGCCTCCCGTTACTCGGTCTCAGCAGACCCGGGCTGTCAGAGAGAAAGGGACAGTGAGGAAGAGAGTTTTTGTCTGGACTGGATGCACTCACCGGAACCTGAAGAGGTTATCGCGGTTCCTGAACGGTGGGAAAGTAATTTGAGGCCGGAAGCTCCTGAATTTCAGTTAGAAGTTCCTGAGACTATTGCAATCCCTGTAGTTCCTGAAGCTGAATCTTATGACTACAGTTCTATGCCTTCACTGGAGGGATCATACTCCGAAGAGGTGTCTGCTCCAGTGGTAGAAAGGACTGAGCCAGCGCCTATAGTACTTCCACCTGAAGAGGAACTTATTGAGCCAGAACCAAAACGCTCTGTTCGACCGCCCCAGCGACTCACCTAGACATAGCACTGAAGAGGCTGTCACCACAGTGCGAAGGTTACCCGAATTGTCTGCTATGTTAGCTGAGGTAGCCCAAAGCATGAGTCAACTTGAGGAAGTGTATCTAACCCACTGTATGCTTACTGCTGAGCCTGTATATGTTGCCTAAACTGTGTTGAAATGTAATGTAACTGTTGCAGAGTGTAGCGCTGTGTTTAATTCCTTATTGTGGCAGTACCTATTTTTGGCCACCGGAGGGAGACAAGCGCAGTGTGAGACACTGAATATTACATTGGGACTACATTTCCCGGCATGCTTTGGGAACGGACACAGGAAGTGGGGACACAGGGACTTACATCCTGAGCCTCGTGGGGAGAGCTGGCAGAGCGCACCAGGGAGTGAGAGAGACAAGACACAGTGCTGCAGAACGTAACAGTGTCCAGGCCGGAGCGCAGGTGCGGCCTGACAGAGTTACAGATCGGGTTGCTCAGCCTTACCAAAGGGAGACCCAGTGATCCACAAGATTACCCAAGCTGCTATTGCGGAAGCCAGAGGACCCCGAGTTAGGAGTACCGCAGGTCGATCGGACTGAGAGAGCAGGCGGTAAGCTGGACAAGTCGCTGCAGGAGCAGAAAGCCAGACAGCGGATCCAGAAGCCAGGAGAACCCCAGTCAATATCGAGCGGAGAGACATCCTGGGTCAAGCGGAGCCTCAAGTATCTGGCGGATGGGTGAGAGGCCTTCTAGGCCGTTGTAAAACCAAGAAAGCACGCTGCTGTTTGTTTCCAAAACCCACAGGGCCCCAACTTGACTAGTCGAAGATACCTCTTAAGAAATTCACTGGCCAATTGAATAGTGTACCCGGGTTCCATAACACACACACACACTTACATTCCGGGACACAACCTGTGCGGGACTCACTCCCCAATCAAAAAGGGGTTAAAGATAATTTTCCATTTATTTTCCGCTGCGCGTTTCTCGAATTACGAAACATCGTATTTATTTTCCGCTGCGCGTTTCCTCGAAATACGAAGCATCGTATTTCTTTTCCGCTGCGCGTTTGCCGCATTACGAAGTACTGTAAATATATCTACGAACACCGTGTTATTCATTATATGCCATTTATTCTAGTAAACTATATAATTTATAAAATCCACGACGGTGCTGGAGTATATTTATTCCCTAGTGCGGGGAGACTGACCCGAGGTTCAATTTCAGCGGCTCCTCCGGGAGTGAGCGCTACACTAATTTAAACTAAAACCAAATGATGTAAAATATATTTAAAATCACATGATACAATTGAACATAAAGTCTCTTGGGGTTTGAAGCATGGAGCGTTACATCAGCTCCATGACAATAGGTTTCCTTCATGCGTAAAAGCTATTAAACATTAAATTATCCAGATTTTTTTTTTTTGGGTGAGCAGTGAGGAACGGGATACGGAGTATGTTCGTGTCTCAGTAACTAGAGCCGACTGGGGAAACCTGCAGGTAAAATATACTCAGGAACAGCTCCATCGTTTGAGACACCAAAATGTGTGTTGGTCAGTGTTCTGTTCGGGCAGCTTGATGTGACAGTCAATGTGGTGTAATATCTCTGTAAAATGCTATGTTGTTTGAATTCAACCTCACGTTAAAGATGAGACCCCTAAGAGCTGCTCCGCTTTCTTCTCCATACACATTTGTAAAATTTCTAGATATTCTGCAGTATTGATGAAGTCATGAAATGCCGGGTGTGGGTAAGAGAGCTCGACAAGACCGAGGTACCACAACAGTCTGTGTATGGCAATTACAGCAACACCTTGTATCTGTATGTGCCGCATAATGCCTGTGTATGGCAATTACAGCAACACCTTGTATCTGTATGTGCCGCATAATGCCTATGTGTGGCAATTACAGCAGCACCTTGTATCTGTATGTGCTTCATAATGCCTGTGTATGGCAATTACAGCAACACCTTGTATCTGTATGTGCTTCATAATGCCTGTGTATGGCAATTACAGCAGCACCTTGTATCTGTATGTGCTGCATAATGCCTGTGTATGGCAATTACAGAAACACCTTGTATCTGTATGTGCCGCATAATGCCTGTGTATGGCAATTACAGCAACACCTTGTATCTGTATGTGCTGCATAATGCCTGTGTATGGCAATTACAGCAACACCTTGTATCTGTATGTGCCGCATAATGCCTGTGTATGGTAATTACAGCAACAACTTGTATCTGTATGTGCCGCATAATGCCTATGTGTGGCAATTACAGCAGCACCTTGTATCTGTATGTGCTTCATAATGCCTGTGTATGGCAATTACAGCAACACCTTGTATCTGTATGTGCTGCATAATGCCTGTGTATGGCAATTACAGAAACACCTTGTATCTGTATGTGCCGCATAATGCCTGTGTATGGCAATTACAGCAACACCTTGTATCTGTATGTGCTGCATAATGCCTGTGTATGGCAATTACAGCAACACCTTGTATCTGTATGTGCCGCATAATGCCTGTGTATGGTAATTACAGCAACAACTTGTATCTGTATGTGCCGCATAATGCCTGCTTATGGCAATTACAACAACACCTTGTATCTGTATGTGCTGCATAATGCCTGTGTATGAAATTACAGCAACACCTTGTATCTGTATGTGCTGCATAATGCCTGTGTGTGGCAATTACAGCAACACCTTGTATCTGTATGTGCCGCATAATGCTGTGTATGAAATTACAGCAACACCTTGTATCTGTATGTGCCGCATAATGCCTGTGTATGGCAATTACAGCAACACCTTGTATCTGTATGTGCCGCATAATGCCTGTGTATGGCAATTACAGCAACACCTTGTATCTGAATGTGCCGCATAATGCCTGTGTATGGCAATTACAGCGACACCTTGTATCTGTATGTGCCGCATAATGCCTGTGTATGGCAATTACAGCAACACCTTGTATCTGTATGTGCTGCATAATGCCTGTGTATGGCAATTACAGCAACACCTTGTATCTGTATGTGCCGCATAATGCCTGTGTATGGCAATTACAGCGACACCTTGTGTCTGTATGTGCTGCATAATACCTGTGTGTGGCAATTACGGAAACACTTTGTATCTGTACTGTACAAGGATTTTCACTCATAAGCCCCTGAAACTTATCGCTGTACAGCAGTAACTGACCCAACAGCTCTACCCGTATTCTGCCCAATCCTTGGCTGCTGGAATGCAGCAGGAAGGTTTGTTACAGTGAGGTTTTGGGCTGCTATTTGCAGCTTCTTTTATCTCTCTCCGGGGTGGCTGGAGAGAGACAAGACAGTGGATTTTGTTTCTCCACAGGGGGGGGGGGCACACTAGTCTTGCTGAAAAAGGTGTGAAAATGGGTTTTTGATTGGCTATTGAGTGCTTTTCAATGTATCATGATAACTAGACTTTGGGAGTGAAGGAGTTAAGTTTCGTGGAAGGCGAGGCGGCACAGTTACCACTAATTTGGTGGAATGAAATCCTAAACCAAAACACTTGCTCCTCACTCTTTCTGTAGCTGCAGGTCCTCTAGTGGAGGATGACCGCACTACATAGAACCATAGAACAATGTCGGCAGATAAGAACCTTTCGGCCCATCTAGTCGCCCAATTACATGGATACTTTACCTGGATTTATCTTTTGTTTAGGATAGCCTTATGCCTATCCCATGCCTGCTTAAATTCAATCACTGTTTTGGCCTCTACCACTTCTACTGGAAGACTGTTCCATGTATCCACCACCCTCTCAGTAAAATAATGCTTCCTGATGTTACTTTTAAACCTTTGCCCCTCTAATCTAAGACTATGTCCTCTTGTTTTGCTACTTTGTTTCCTTTTAAATATACTCCCTTCCTCTACCTTGTGGATTCCCTTTACGTATTTAAATGTTTCTATCATATCTCCTCTGTCTCGTCTTTTGTCCAAGCAAGCCACGTATTCCAAACCAGAGAGCGTGGCTTCAGATACGCAGCCCTTTATGTATTTTTTGATGTTCGCCCATAAAATAATCCCCAAATCAGGGCATTTAGATACACCCTGTATTTGCAGGATGCGAGGTGTCACCTCTCCACCCCCTGCCTTTTTATGCTTCACAATCAGGAAGGGGTCACCTCCTCCACTGCTGTACAGACATGCTGGGAAAGGTTTGTAAACCTAGAGTTTTATGCACACTACAGACGCTGGCGGGGTTAGACCTGACACTGCCCGCTTGTGTTCCTTTTCAGTGCTGAGCTCATTGAGGAGCTGGTTTGTCTATACAGACACTTTATGGACAAAATATGCATTGAAAATAATTCAAGGTGATGGGCTGACATCAGTGGCAGAGGAGCTTCTGTGCATCTGACCAGATGTAGTCTGGCATGGTCATTGCAGAGCTGGAGGAACTCCAAGAAGAAGCTTCCTGGTGCGGAGTTCAGAGATAAAAGTCCAGCGTTAGACCTCATTCATTTTCACACCAAGGGGAAGGACGGACACAGTGCAGCAGGAGTGGAGGACAGGACTGTCTGGAGAGAGCGATGATGGTTCCCCGGGTTTTTACGCTGCTGCTGCGAGGATACAGTAAAAAAGTTAATGCGAATATTCGCCTCCGAGTCTTTGTTAAAATCCTTTCAGTCTGCAGTAGGAAAATCTGGTAATTCTGACACACGAGGCAAAAGCGTGATGATGTGCGCACAGAACTGTGAAACAATGATACAATGCAAATCCTCTTTATTTCCTAAAAATTCCTTCATTAACAAAGCACAGCCCGATAAACATAACAGCTTCCACGGTGACCAGAACCCCCACCCCCACCTGATGAACGCGACCGCCTCCACGATGACCAGAACCCCCACCTAAAGAACACAAC
The DNA here is from genome assembly GCA_009667805.1 of Leptobrachium leishanense. Lineage (NCBI taxonomy): Eukaryota > Metazoa > Chordata > Amphibia > Anura > Megophryidae > Leptobrachium > Leptobrachium leishanense. The sequence goes on from CM019063.1 coordinate 539,657,868, forward strand.
CGCCTCCACGGTGACCAGAAACCCCACCCCCACCTGATGAACGCGACCGCCTCCACGATGACCAGAACCCCCACCTAATGAACACAACCGCCTCCACGGTGACCAGAAACCCCACCCCCACCTGATGAACGCGTCCGCCTCCACGATGACCAGAACCCCCACCTAATGAACACAACCGCCTCCACAGTGACCAGAAACCCCACCCCCACCTGATGAACGCGACCGCCTCCACGATGACCAGAACCCCCACCTAATGAACACAACCGCCTCCACGGTGACCAGAAACCCCACCCCCACCTGATGAACGCGACCGCCTCCACGATGACCAGAACCCCCACCTAATGAACACAACCGCCTCCACGGTGACCAGAACCCCCACCTAAAGAACACAACCGCCTCCACGGTGACCAGAACCCCCACCTGATGAACGCGACCGCCTCCACGATGACCAGAACCCCCACCTAAAGAACACAACCACCTCCACGGTGACCAGAACCCCCGCCTGATGAACACAACCGCCTGCACGGTGACCAGAACCCCAACCCCACCACGATTAATGCAACACTCCCACATGAGAAACCAAGCCGTGTGCTTAGAAAGCTGGACATTCCATGTGTGGGAATGCAGCGCCACTGAGCAGCGAGCGAACCCTGCGATCAGCAACAGCAGAACCAAAACGCTCTGTTCGACCGCCCCAGCGACTCACCTAGACATAGCACTGAAGAGGCTGTCACCACAGTGCGAAGGTTGCCCGAATTGTCTGCTATGTTAGCTGAGGTAGCCCAAAGTATGAGTCAACTTGAGGAAGTGTATCTAACCCACTGTATGCTTACTGCTGAGCCTGTATATGTTGCCTAAACTGTGTTGAAATGTAATGTAACTGTTGCAGAGTGTAGCGCTGTGTTTAATTCCTTATTGTGGCAGTACCTATTTTTGGCCACCGGAGGGAGACAAGCGCAATGTGAGACACTGAATATTACATTGGGACTACATTTCCCGGCATGCTTTGGGAATGGACACAGGAAGTGGGTGGGACACAGGGACTTACATCCTGAGCCTCGTGGGGAGAGCTGGCAGAGCGCACCAGGGAGTGAGAGAGACAAGACACAGTGCTGCAGAACGTAACAGTGTCCAGGCCGGAGCGCAGGTGCGGCCTGACAGAGTTACAGATCGGGTTGCTCAGCCTTACCAAAGGGAGACCCAGTGAGCCACAAGATTACCCAAGCTGCTATTGCGGAAGCCAGAGGACCCCGAGTTAGGAGTACCGCAGGTCGATCGGACTGAGAGAGCAGGCGGTAAGCTGGACAAGTCGCTGCAGGAGCAGAAAGCCAGACAGCGGATCCAGAAGCCAGGAGAACCCCAGTCAATATCGAGCGGAGAGACATCCTGGTCAAGCGGAGCCTCAAGTATCTGGCGGATGGGTGAGAGGCCTTCTAGGCCGTTGTAAAACCAAGAAAGCACGCTGCTGTTTGTTTCCAAAACCCACAGGGCCCCAACTTGACTAGTCGAAGATACCTCTTAAGAAATTCACTGGCCAGTTGAATAGTGTACCCGGGTTCCATAACACACACACACACACTTACATTCCAGGAACACAACCTGTGCGGGACTCACTCCCCAATCAAAAAGGGGTTAAAGATAATTTTCCATTTATTTTCCGCTGCGCGTTTCTCGAATTACGAAACATCTTATTTATTTTCCGCTGCGCGTTTCTCGAATTACGAAACATCTTATTTATTTTCCGCTGCGCGTTTCTCGAATTACGAAACATCGTATTTATTTTCCGCTGCGCGTTTCCTCGAAATACGAAGCATCGTATTTCTTTTCCGCTGCGCGTTTGCCGCATTACGAAGTACTGTAAATATATCTACGAACACCGTGTTATTCATTATATGCCATTTATTCTAGTAAACTATATAATTTATAAAATCCACGACGGTGCTGGAGTATATTTATTCCCTAGTGCGGGGAGACTGACCCGAGGTTCAATTTCAGCGGCTCCTCCGGGAGTGAGCGCTACACTAATTTAAACTAAAACCAAACGATGTAAAATCTATTTAAAATCACATGATACAATTGAACATAAAGTCTCTTGGGGTTTGAAGCATGGAGCGTTACATCAGCTCCATGACAATAGGTTTCCTTCATGCGTAAAAGCTATTAAACATTAAATTATCCAGATTTTTTTTTTTTGGGTGAGCAGTGAGGAACGGGATACGGAGTATGTTCGTGTCTCAGTAACTAGAGCCGACTGGGGAAACCTGCAGGTAAAATATACTCAGGAACAGCTCCATCGTTTGAGACACCAAAATGTGTGTTGGTCAGTGTTCTGTTCGGGCAGCTTGATGTGACAGTCAATGTGGTGTAATATCTCTGTAAAATGCTATGTTGTTTGAATTCAACCTCACGTTAAAGATGAGACCCTTAAGAGCTGCTCCGCTTTCTTCTCCATACACATTTGTAAAATTTCTAGATATTCTGCAGTATTGATGAAGTCATGAAATGCCGGGTGTGGGTAAGAGAGCTCGACAAGACCGAGGTACCACAACAGTCTGTGTATGGCAATTACAGCAACACCTTGTATCTGTATGTGCTTCATAATGCCTGTGTGTGGCAATTACAGCGACACCTTGTATCTGTATGTGCTGCATAATGCCTGTGTATGGCAATTACAGCAACACCTTGTATCTGTATGTGCTGCATAATGCCTGTGTATGGCAATTACAGCAACACCTTGTATCTGTATGTGCCGCATAATGCCTATGTGTGGCAATTACAGCAGCACCTTGTATCTGTATGTGCCTCATGCCTGTGTGTGGCAATTACAGCAACACCTTGTATCTGTATGTGCCGCATAATGCCTGTGTGGCAATTACAGCAACACCTTGTATCTGCATGTGCCGCATAATGCCTGCTTATGGCAATTACAGCGACACCTTGTATCTGTATGTGCTGTATAATGCCTGTGTATGAAATTACAGCAACACCTTGTATCTGTATGTGCCGCATAATGCCTGCGTGTGGCAATTACAGCAACACCTTGTATCTGTATGTACCGCATAATGCCTGCTTGTGGCAATTACAGCAACACCTTGTTTCTGTATGTGCCGCATAATGCCTGCGTGTGGCAATTACAGCGACACCTTGTATCTGTAGGTGCCGCATAATGCCTGCATATGGCAATTACAGTGACACCTTGTATCTGTATGTGCTGTATAATGCCTGTGTATGAAATTACAGCAACACCTTGTATCTGTATGTGCCGCATGCCTGCGTGTGGCAATTACAGCAACACCTTGTATCTGTATGTACCGCATAATGCCTGCTTATGGCAATTACAGCGACACCTTGTTTCTGTATGTGCCGCATAATGCCTGCGTGTGGCAGTTACAGCGACACCTTGTATCTGTATGTGCCGCATAATGCCTGTGTATGGCAATTACAGCAACACCTTGCATATGTATGTGCCGCATAATGCCTGTGTATGGCAGTTACAGCGACACCTTGTATCTGTATGTGCCGCATAATGCCTGTGTGTGCCGCATAATGCCTGTGTGTGGCAATTACAGCAACACCTTGTATCTGTATGTGCCGCATAATGCCTGTGTGTGGCAATTACAGCGACACCTTGCATCTGTATGTGCTGCATAATGCCTGTGTGTGGCAATTACAGCAACACCTTGTGTCTGTATGTGCTGCATAATGCCTGTGTGTGGCAATTACGGAAACACTTTGTATCTGTACTGTACAAGGATTTTCACTCCTAAGCCCCTGAAATTTATCGCTGTACAGCAGTAACTGACCCAACAGCTCTACCCGTATTCTGCCCAATCCTTGGCTGCTGGAATGCAGTAGTAAGGTTTGTTACAGTGAGGGTGAGGGTGGCTGGAGAGAGACAAGACAGTGGATTTTGTTTCTCCACAGGGGGGGGCACACTAGTCTTGCTGAAAAAGGTGTGAAAATGGGTTTTTGATTGGCTATTGAGTGCTTTTCCATGTATCATGATAACTCGACTTTGGGAGTGAAGGAGTTAAATTTCGTGGAAGGTGAGGCGGCACAGTTACCACTAATTTGATGGAATGAAATCCTAAACCAAAACACTCGCTCCTCACTCGTCGCTCTTTCTGTAGCTGCAGGTCCTCTAGTGGAGGATGACCGCACTACATAGAACCATAGAAAAATGTCGGCAGATAAGAACCTTTCGGCCCATCTAGTCGCCCAATTACATGGATACTTTACCTGGATTTATCTTTTGTTTAGGACAGCCTTATGCCTATCCCATGCTTGCTTAAATTCAATTACTGTTTTGGCCTCTACCACTTCTACTGGAAGACTGTTCCATGTATCCACCACCCTCTCAGTAAAATAATGCTTCCTGATGTTACTTTTAGGCTAGGGTCAGACGAGCGTGATTTCCACGGACTCTACGTCCGTGCACACGGACATACGTCAGTACGGAAGACGCAGTAGTGGCCACACAGTCCGTTTTTTTCACTGACAAATATTTTGACGGATGTAGGAGGGAAAATAAATTAAAAAGCAAAACCATTTTGTCCGTGAAAAATGCTGGACGTATAAATGCCGTCCGTCTGACCACGTTCCATCACTCACACACACAGCTATGCAGACGTTGCGGACGCAGCGCACTTTGTGCGGCCGTTCTAGGGGTTGTACGTTCTTGCCTGCCTTGCGGCCGTGGGCCGCGGCCGTTGTGCATCCGCAGTTCAGTGCGGACGTACTTCATGTGTCAGGCTCCAATGGGCTTTCTGTCATGCTATCACGGACGTACTTTTAGGCGCAATCACGGACGTGAACACTACGCTCGTCTGACCCCAGCCTTAAACCTTTGCCCCTCTAATCTAAGACTATGTCCTCTTGTTTTGCTACTTTGTTTCCTTTTAAATATACTCCCTTCCTCTACCTTGTGGATTCCCTTTACGTATTTAAATGTTTCTATCATATCTCCTCTGTCTGGTCTTTTTTCCAAGCAAGCCGCGTATTCCAAACCAGAGAGCGTGGCTTCAGATACGCAGCCCTTTTACTTTATGTATTTTTTGATGTTCGCCCATAAAATAATCCCCAAATCAGGGCATTTAGATACACCCTGTATTTGCAGGATGCGAGGTGTCACCTCTCCACCCCCTGCCTTTTTATGCTTCACAATCAGGAAGGGGTCACCTCCTCCACTGCTGTACAGACATGCTGGGAAAGGTTTGTAAACCTAGAGTTTTATGCACACTACAGACGCTGGCGGGGTTAGACCGGACACTGCCCGCTTGTCTTCCTTTTCAGTGCTGAGCTCATTGAGGAGCTGGTTTGTCTATACAGACACTTTATGGACAAAATATGCATTGAAAATAATTCAAGGTGATGGGCTGACATCAGTGGCAGAGGAGCTTCTGTGCATCTGACCAGATGTAGTCTGGCATGGTCATTGCAGAGCTGGAGGAACTCCAAGAAGAAGCTTCCTGGTGCGGAGTTCAGAGATAAAAGTCCAGCGCTAGACCTCATTCATTTTCACACCAAGGGGAAGGACGGACACAGTGCAGCAGCAGTGGAGGACAGGACTGTCTGGAGAGAGCGATGATGGTTCCCCGGGTTTTTACGCTGCTGCTGCGAGGATACAGTAAAAAAGTTAATGCGAATATTCGCCTCCGAGTCTTTGTTAAAATCCTTTCAGTCTGCAGTAGGAAAATCTGGTAATTCTGACACACGAGGCAAAAGCGTGATAATGTGCGCACAGAACTGTGAAACAATGATACAATGCAAATCCTCTTTATTTCCTAAAAATTCCTTCATTAACAAAGCACAGCCCGATAAACATAACAGCTTCCACGGTGACCAGAACCCCCACCTGATGAACGCGACCGCCTCCACGATGACCAGAACCCCCACCTAATGAACACAACCGCCTCCACGGTGACCAGAAACCCCACCCCCACCTGATGAACGCGACCGCCTCCACGATGACCAGAACCCCCACCTAATGAACACAACCGCCTCCACGGTGACCAGAACCCCCACATGATGAATGCGACCGCCTCCACGATGACCAGAACCCCCACCTAAAGAACACAACCGCCTCCACGGTGACCAGAACCCCCACCTAATGAACACAACCGCCTCCACGGTGACCAGAACCCCCACCCCCACCTGATGAACGCGACCGCCTCCACGATGACCAGAACCCCCACCTAATGAACACAACCGCCTCCACGGTGACCAGAACCCCACCTGATGAACGCGACCGCCTCCACGATGACCAGAACCCCCACCTAAAGAACACAACCGCCTCCACGGTGACCAGAACCCCCACCTAATGAACACAACCGCCTCCACGGTGACCAGAACCCCCACCCCCACCTGATGAACGCGACCGCCTCCACGATGACCAGAACCCCCACCTAATGAACACAACCGCCTCCACGGTGACCAGAAACCCCACCTGATGAACGCGACCGCCTCCACGATGACCAGAACCCCCACCTAAAGAACACAACCGCCTCCACGGTGACCAGAACCCCCGCCCCCACCTGATGAACGCGACCGCCTCCACGATGACCAGAACCCCTCCTAATGAATGCGACCGCCTCCAGTGACCAGAACCCCACCTGATGAATGCGACCGCCTCCACGATGACCAGAACCCCCACCTGATGAACGCGACCGCCTCCACGATGACCAGAACCCCCGCCTGATGAACACAACCGCCTGCACGATGACCAGAACCCCCGCCTGATGAACACAACCGCCTCCACGGTGACCAGAACCCCCGCCTGATGAACACAACCGCCTCCACGGTGACCAGAACCCCCGCCTGATGAACACAACCGCCTGCACGGTGACCAGAACCCCAACCCCACCACGATTAATGCAACACTCCCACATGAGAAACCAAGCCGTGTGCTTAGAAAGCTGGACACTCCGTGTGTGGGAACGCTGCGCCACTGAGCAGCGAGCGAACCCTGCGATCAGCAACAGCAGACTCCGCAACGCTGGGCCGAGGATATAACCTGCACTCAACACCACCAAGAATACGCTCCGCTCGGTTCTCAGCATCACCGTGAAGGATTGCACACTCAGAACAGGAAGTGGATGCCGGTGAGGGTAGTGATCAGATGTCATGGGGCAGGGAACGCACAGTCGGAGCAGTAATCAGATGTCACGGTGCAGTGAGTGCACACTCGGAGCAGTAATCGGATGTCACGGGGCAGGGAACGCACAGTTGGAGCAGTAATCAGATGTCACGGTGCAGTGAGCGCACACTCGGAGCAGTAATCGGATGTCACGGGGCAGGGAACGCACAGTTGGAGCAGTAATCGGATGTCAGGGAGCAGCGAGCGCACACTCGGAGCAGTAATCGGAAGTCACGGGGCAGTGAGCGCACACTCGGATGTCACGGTGCAGTGAGCGCACACTCGGAGCAGTAATCGGATATCATGGTGCAGTGAGCGCACACTCGGAGCAGTAATCGTAAGTCACGGGGCAGCGAGCGCACACTCGGATGTCACGGTGCAGCGAGCGCACACTCGGAGCAGTAATCGGATATCATGCTGCAGTGAGCGCACACTCAGAGCAGTAATCGGATGTCACGGGGCAGCGAGCGCACACTCGGAGCAGTAATCGGATGTCACGGGGCAGTGAGCGCACACTCGGATGTCACGGTGCGGTGAGCGCACACTCGGAGCAGTAATCGGATATCATGCTGCAGTGAGCGCACACTCGGAGCAGTAATCGGAGGTCACGGGGCAGCGAGCGCACACTCGGAGCAGTAATCGGATGTCACGGGGCAGTGAGCGCACACTCGGATGTCACGGTGCGGTGAGCGCACACTCGGAGCAGTAATCGGATGTCACGGTGCAGTGAGCGCACACTCGGATGTCACGGTGCGGTGAGCGCACACTCGGAGCAGTAATTGGATGTCACGGTGCAGTGAGCGCACACTCGGTGCAGTAATCGGATGTCACGGTGCAGTGAGCGCACACTCGGTGCAGGTGAGTGCACACTCGGAGCAGTAATCGGATGTCACGGTGCAGTGAGCGCACACTCGGAGCAGTGGTTATCCTGGCCACATAAGAGGTCCTAGCTGTGCATTTGTAAATTAGGAAGTCATAACTCTGTGTCCCCACATCATAAAGACACTATGAATCGATGCGCTGATCCGGTCACATGGACTAGAAAGGTAACGAGCAGTATGGAAAAGCAGAGACAGGCAGCGTCGGCCAATCCGCAGCTCGGAAAAACACTGCTGCCACCATCCCCCGAAAAAAAACCCACCGGGAGACAAGCAAGGTGCTGCCAAACACGGCAGATCGCTGGGAAACCGCACCGACCGCTGCAGCACGGAGTGCTCTGCAGAAACTCCAAACCCAAGGCTGGTTCAGTAGAAAGAGTTAAACTCGCCCCCTCCATCTCTCAGTGCTCCATCTTCGAGCCTGTTATAGCACCTCAACACTTCGCACCGTCCTCATCCACTCTCTCCAGGGGCCCGAACTTCACCAGGTACCTCCTGCGAAAAAACAGGATCACCATTTTTAAAAGGAGAGAAACCTGCTGGAGCAACAGCAGACACACAGGAAGGGGACAAGGGGGTCATTACTGCAGACACACAGGAAGGGGACAGGGGGATCATTACTGCAGACACACAGGAAGGGGACAGGGGGATTATTACTGCAGACACACAGAAAGGGAACGGGGGGTCATTACTACAGACACACAGAAAGGGAACAGGGGGGTCATTACTGCAGCACAGGAAGGGGACATGGGGGATTGTGACGGAAAGCTTCCTAGGTCATTTTGGACTTTGGATGAATGGGCATGGAGGCATATTTTGTAGGGTGCAGGACTCATAGGTAATATTGGACCATTGCCCTTTCTGTGCAGAATGTTGGTATAATTGTGAAAATGCAAGAATGTCATTGTCTGTTACAATCTGCTGATCAAATAAGCCTTCCAGTAAGCCTGCTCTCAGAAAGGTGTAAATATCTGATTAACAGTTCAACATAGTCTTCATTATCTAACAAACACAGCCGGTTTTAAACTAATTTGTCAATCACGATCACCCATTGTCACGACTCATTTAGAAATGTTAATAATGTTTCACCTGCCAAAAAGTAAATGTTTGATTTCATTTTCTGTTCAGTCGGATTAAGTCCCTTAGAAGATGTGATTTTGTGAATGTAAATGACCCGTTTGATCATATAAATATCTGTGCTTGTTCTCAGATTAAAGCAGTTCCATTTCTAACCTTGAAAGACCTCAGATCTACAGCCTGGTCTTATTTCTGGGGATGCTAGCGGCTCTGTGTATCCGGTCCTTAAGCTTCGAGGACTGGAGGAAGGCACGGGAGTCTGGCTGAGGAGAACATGGGGGGTCCTGCGAGGAAGCGGCATTGACAGATGTGCCCCTTTCTGGTCGTCACAACGTTACGACACAGGGATCATTACTGCAGACACACATGATGGGGGGGGGGTGTGTCATTACTGAAGACACAGGAAGGACAGGGGGTGTCATTACTGCAGACACACAGGAAGGACAGGGGGGTCATTACTGCAGACACACAGGAAGGGGACAGGGGGGTCAATACTGCAGACACATAGGAAGGGGATGGGTCATTACTGCAGACACAGGAAGGACAGGGGGTTGTCATTACTGCAGACAAAAAGGAAGGGGATGGGGGTGTCATTACTGCAGACACACAGGAAGGGGACAGGGGGTGTCGCTACGGCAGACACACAGGGGGGTCATTACTGTTAACATGTTAATTCCCTTTTACTATCTTCATTACGGTACTAGGCTCCTCTGCTAGGGCTATTATGGCTGACAGGAAGTGCTGGTGGTGTCTGTTGTTTGTATCCTGTGTGGAGGAGAAGTGGACACTGTGCGGTGTGAGAAGAATAAAAGAAACTTCTATGATAATAAACGTTGTGTTTATTCTGAGTAACATTGGTAGCAGAGGATGGTTTCCAATTATAAAAGTTCCACCGAAATTTGATGAAGCCCGGCCATATGAAGGCTGGAAAAATGAAGTTAGTATCTGGATGCGGGTCACAGACCTTGACAAGAATAAGCAGGCCCTTGCTGTTGCTTTGGGGCTTGAAGGGAGAGCTCGTGAAATGGCAATGGAAATTTCTGCGGAGGACTTGGACAGCGAAACTGGTATGGAAACGTTAATGATGAGGCTGGATAGTGTGTTTCTGAGAGAGGAAAAGGATCGGGCCTATGAAGCCTATTCTAACTTTGACAGCAGAACAAAAGATAGCTCTGTTTCTATGGCAGACTATATAATTGATTTTGAACAGCGATATAATTGGATGAAAAAGTATGATATGGTGCTGCCTGATGCTATACTGGCTTTTAAACTCCTAGACACGGCTTGTCTTGATGAAAATAACAGAGCTAGTGATAAGATGAAATATATTAACGACACGTTGATACATATCTAAATATATTTTTGATAAATGTATCTATTACTAACTATACGTAAAACATAGACACGTCATTCACGATCATCGTACATTTACCCTAAAAGTGTTGATCAACGCTAGAGAAGATAAAAACCCATGATTTTGTTCTCATATCATATTTTCCTAACACTTAAATAGACGCTGCCATCAACACTTGTATGTGTTACCCTTCACCACTATCATGGATGAGGATTCTGGGACCAATGGACCGCAAGGCGGACACGGTTATTTCTTACTAGGACCACAAGGATAAAAAGGGGAATTTTTCCTTTTGCAAGTCTAAATTAGGTTTCCGAGAACACATTTATTTCTAAATAGTTGATGACATCGTTCAAGATACTGTTAACCCCGGTAAAGTGAAGTATGCGAGGAAGTGTTATTGCCAGGTTGCGCAATGAGAAACATATTTTTGTGCCATAAGAAAGAGTGGTATATGCCAAGCATGTCAAACATCAGCAAAAATAAGGTTTAAGGGTGATAGTTGATTGAATGCAGGTTTTTGGGTATGTACGTCAATAGCACGTCACATTTGGGTGCTTGCCCTAGATAGAACTCCATGTTATGTAAAATGCATAAAAAGCTTGTACACGACTACGGTTACGGAATGGACCTGAGCGCTCCTTCCAGCGAGCCGCGTGACTAAAAACTCAGACAGTTTTAAAGATCATTTTTTCCTTTTATATTTCGGTTGTGCGTTTAAGTGTATGGACATTTTATTTCATTTCTAGATGTGGTTTTACTGGTGTGGTTTTTATTAGAGTGTGATGTATTAACATGTATCTGTATTGTATGAGGGCATTTAAGTCTGGACATGTCTTTGTGTTGTGTGTATAAAAGGATCTGCCCAAACCTTGTAATAAATCAGTCTCTGTTTTGAAGTCATACAGCTTCGTCTGGTGAGTTCTTCCAGGGAATATCACATTGCACCTAGAAGGCACTCAGCGGCCCTCCACATCACGTCTATCCCAGGAAAAGGAGCCTCAAGTCAGCCCAGCAGCCACCTCCACACCAACAAGAGGTCGGTAAATCAGGCTGCTCGAGACGCCGATCAAGGGGGTCAGATAGGAGCAGGACCGCAGGCGGACACTCCATTCCGTCACAACTACGCCCGTCGTCATTCGGCTATATTGAATGACCCAATGCATTGTTGCGAATAAACCATATATAGTAGGGATAGACAGATATATCGGTTTAGCAGATTATCGGTGCCGATATTCAGAAAATTACTGATATCGGTATCGGCATTTTATTTGTCAATATTGCCGATATTTGGACAAGTTTTCTCACTGCAGTTGCGACACGCAAGATCCCACAGAACTGTGCGAATCCGGGGCTTCTCACTGCAGAATGACCCCGGCTCACTGACCGTATTGTGCATGAGCGTGATGGCAACAGAAATGGGGCTTCCATCCCATCTGGCAGGGAATTCCCTATACAAGAGATGCAGGGTCTATTTCCTACAGCAGGATCCAGCAACCTAGGACCTCCAGATGTTTTGGAACAGGATTTCCCATGACCCATGAGGCTCCAAGAACCTAATGAGAAGCTGAGCATCATAGCAGATGTAATTCCAAAACGTGGGGCAATATTACAAAGTGACTGCTTAACCAGAGCTGTAATATAACTTTGTAATATATCCCTTGGAGGGCCAAGGTTTCTGAACCCCTTATATACAGGATCATATGAGGGATCTTTAAGAAAAGCCAAAGACACCGTCTGATTGTTTGTAAAAAATAAAAGATTAAATAAAAATTATTATTGAATTGAATAAATGAAGTGGACGTGGTGCAATGTTTACATGTTAAACACATTGGGCTATATACAATCTTTGCGCAAAAACGCTCGCACAGAGCGTGAAGTTTTGCACCAAGCGTTAAACGTTTGCGTGCGCAAATCACCGCTGGAATTACAATCCTCGCGCGTTTTTGACCCGATCAATAACCCGCGTAAACCGGATGCGCCCAAATGCTCGCGCAGTACTGTTGAGCGCAGAAATCAGTGTGATTACTGTCATTTTTTTCACGCAATTCAGCCAATCAGAATTAAGAACCAGAACCACAAGTCAATCCGAGCATATATGCTGCAGCAATAATACATGCACGCACAACTTCTCCATTTTATTGGTTTGGGTATGTGTAGAATGTGTAACTATACTTTGCTGCATTTTTTTTTTTGGGCTGGTGTATTTGGTTTCGGCCAGGATGTTCAGATTTGCCGTTACCACCAGCTTTTAGGAGTTGCTAAAATTATACGCGCAAACGCTGTGCGTTACAAACTGCGCATAGATTGTAATACCATCCGCGTACCAGCGCGCAAATGCGTTTGTGCGCACAATGTTAAGTATAGATCGCGCGACATACAGTAAGCTCACGCAGTGTTTGCAGGTTCACCCGCGGTAGACAATTACGTGCGCTTGTTGCGCTGACTATGTAATATGGCATTCGGCGTACAGGGTTTGCCCCTGGCGTTAAATGTTTTTTTGCACCGGTGGAAAACCGGTGGATTGTTGTTTAGGCCATTGGGTTCATGGCATAATGTCAGATTTGTTCTGTTTTTTTTCAGAACTTTAAATTTACAGAATATCGGCACCAAATATCGGCCAGAAAAGCTGCCGATAATCTGTATCGGTATCGGCCCTGAAAAAATGATATCGGTCTATCCCTAATATATAGTATCATTGAAATCTACTCCAACTTGTGAGTGTCTTCTTCTGGAGTCTAACGTGACACTAGCATTAACAGCTTGCACGGAGTTGAAGTTTACCTCCATGAAAGCGGCTTTAAAAAGGATTTTTGGCTGGAAAATAACAGCTTCATCATATGGAATACAAGTGAACCAAGACAATATGGCATTTTTTACAGAACACCAATCACATGGTAGAGAGAGAAGGAATGCTGCGCTGCGATATGGGCGATTAAAACAGCCATTACCAGGCACCAATCCACTGGATAAATCCGGCAGGCGTTCCACATGCGCTTTTTGTCAAAGTTCTTTCCACTGGGCTAAAAGACTGTCCTCATAAAAAACATGATCAAGTAAAACTAACTGAAGATGCAAACATTGAGGAATGTAACATTACTTTAATTACTAAAGCTTCTATGTCATGACTGAATCCTTAGGATCAGCGATGGTTGACACTGCATGCACCGGCACTGTGTGTGGTGAGAAATGGTTAGACGATTATATCGATGGCCTCACTGCAGATCAAGTGAACAAGTTACTGCTGACTGAAAGTCCCAGTTGCAGACCATTTCGGTTCGGAGATGGGAATCTGGTCTATTTGTCAGGGTTGCACGTAACGAAGGTAGTGTTGGAACCAATATGCAAGACGTACCTTGTCAAGAAGCGGTAGGAGAGCTGAGCGATATCTGCCAGACAGGAATTGCAGGTGCACCGCAGGCAGCGTAGTCGTTATTCCAGGCAGAGGTCGAAGGAGTAAAGCAGGCAGCGTAGTCGTATTACAGGCAAAAGTCAGGATCACGGTCAATAGTAAACAAAGATTCTCTCGCAACAGACTAGAATAAACTAGTACCGAACTCTTGGACAAGCGACTCTTTATGGGGAACCTCCGGGGCAGTCTCTGATGACGTGTGCGCCGCCGTCAGCTGTTCTAAGCATTCCGGCGTCTCGCGTTCACTGTTAGCCCGGAAAGGCGCGCGCATGCGCGGTCCACTCCGCATCCTGGCCACGAGGGAGGAGGAACGATGAACGCCACGAGCGCCGTGATGCCCGCCAATGCCCGGGACTGGAGCACCATCCAGGGGTCGCGGTAGGAAACCCTGACAGAGCCCCCCAACAAGGCGACCCCTCCGGGGGCGCGTCGGATGAGCCACGTGAAAAGCTTCAACAAGATCAGGAGCGTGGATGTCAGCGGCAGAAACCCAGGAGTCCTCCTCAGGACCATAGCCAGTCCAGTGAACTAGATATTCCAGGCGACGACGTCGAAAACGAGAATCCAATATCTCTTGTACTTCATACTCATCCTCGACACAGCCACACCACAGGACCTGGACGAGAAGGGGTGCGACCAGGGAACGGATCCGGATTCGACGGATGAAGGAGAGATACATGGAACACCGGGTGGACTTTGTACTCAATGGGCAGACGTAGTCTTACTGCCGAAGATGACACAACTCTGTCAATCGGAAAGGGACCCAAAAAGCGAGGCCCCAATTTTCGTGAAGGGCAATTTAGCGTCACATGCTTGGAGGACAGCCATACCAAATCGCCTATTTTGTATAGGGGAGCAGGGACCCGGTGGCGATCCGCGTAACGTTTGTATGAACGTTGAGCGGACAGAAGAGCAGCTCTCACTTGTTTGAAGCCGTCGTGTATATAAGCCATACGTTGATCCAAGGAAGGAATATGGCTAACTAAAGGCGAACCAGGAAACATTACCGGATGCTGACCGTAGTTGGCGAAGAACGGAGAACATTTGATAGAACGATGGATCTGATTGTTGTATGCGAATTCAGCAATGGGTAAGAGATCCGCCCAGTCGTCCTGGAGATGAGAGGTGAAACAGCGTAGATACTGTTCCAGGGTACCATTGGTTCGTTCAGTCTGACCGTTGGTCTGAGGATGATAGGCCGTTGATAGACTCTGCTGCATATGGAGTGTTTTACAAAAAGACTCCCAAAAAGGGAAGTAAATTGAGACCCTCTATCGGATATAATGGTAGAGGGCAAACCATGTAAACGGAATATTTCTTTTATAAATAAAGTCGCGGTTTGTGCTGCTGTAGGTATCCCCGTATGGGGTAAAACATGAGCCATCTTGGAAAATCTGTCAATCACTACCATTACAGTGTTATACCCGGCGGAGAGGGGTAACTCAACTATGAAGTCCATAGATATATCCTCCCATGGAATATGAGGAACAGGTAATGGTTGGAGCAAACCTTGTGGACGTTGATGAGAGACTTTGGCTCTGATGCATACTGGGCAATTCGTTACATATGATATGGTATCCTTCCGCAGACTGGGCCACCAGAAAAAACGATGTATCAAATCCAGTGTCTTGTGTTTGCCCCCGTGACCTCCTAGGGGGGAGTCATGACAATATTGCAGGACAGAGAGCACTGCGGTGGACGGTACGAATACTTTCTGGTGATGAAACAAGAAACCGTCCTGTGCGGTCAGTGCCATTGAAGGAACCATTTGGTCGAGGGGAGGCGAGTCTTTCTTTATGACATCCCAGAGCGTTAGCTTGATCGTGGCAAAACAGGTTCTGGGTAGTATGAAGTCGTTATTGATTACTTGTATGTTGTCATTAGCTCTTGATAAGGCATCGGCCTTCCCGTTTTTGTTACCAGGTCGGTAGGTGATGTGCATGTCGAACCTGCTGAAAAAAAGAGCCCATCTTGCCTGCCTTGGTTTTAATCTGCGTGCTTGCTGTAGGTACTCCAAATTCCTATGATCGGTGAGGATGGATACAGGATGGCGAGCGCCTTCAAGTAGATGACGCCATTCTTCCAGAGACAGTTTGATTGCCAGCAATTCTTTCTCTCCAACGTCATAATTCTGTTCTGCTGCGGAAAGGGTTTTAGAAAAAAAAGATACGGGATGCATTATTTCTGTTTCTTTCTGTCTTTGCGATAACACTGCTCCAACAGCGAAGGCCGAGGCATCTACCTCTAGAGTATATGGTTGAGAGGGATCTGGAATCGAGAGGATAGGTGCTGAAGTGATAGTTCTTTTTAACAAATTGAAAGCATCTTGAGCCGCTGTAGACCAAGAAAAACGAGTATGGATACGAGTTAGGTCAGTCAAGGGTTTAACTATCTTGGAGAAGTTTTTTACGAATTTCCTATAAAAATTGCAAAAACCCCAAAAACACTGGACCCCTTTTCTGTTAGCAGGAGCTGGCCAATCGGTAACTGCCTCTATCTTGGCGGGATCCATCTGTATATGCCCGGGGGTGATAATGAATCCAAGAAAATCAATACGTTGTGTATCGAATAAACATTTTTCCAACTTAACATATAGTTTGTGTTTCAATAGACGTAACAGTACCGTTCTCACATGTGTCTTATGTATTTCGGCGGTATCAGAATAAATTAATATATCGTCTAAGTATATTATTACATAACAATCCAGTATGTCCTGGAAGATATCGTTAAGAAATCTCTGAAACGTGGCAGGAGCATTGCAGAGACCATATGGCATTACTAGATACTCGAAATGTCCATACCTGGACCTGAAGGCTGTTTTCCACTCGTCTCCGTCTTTGGAGGGAGAACATTATCTGACAAGACGTTATAAAGCAACGGAATTGTTTCCTATCACCGTCTAATTTCTCGGGTGGTGATACGTAGGGTTCTGGACCTGTAGCAGCGTTATCCAGTGGGGGTGTTGGAGGTTCGACCATAGACCGTGAGGTGCCGCTGCTTGTCAGTCCTTGTTCCAGACGTTCTTGATGTACCTGCATCGCTGTTTGATTAGCTTCCAAGGCCTGTACGGATTGAGTCAGTATATGGAGCTGTTGAGCGATGGCGGCTAAAGTCTCTGGTACACTTGCTGGTTCCATGATCGACTAGTTTATTATGTCAGGGTTGCACGTAACGAAGGTAGTGTTGGAACCAATATGCAAGACGTACCTTGTCAAGAAGCGGTAGGAGAGCTGAGCGATATCTGCCAGACAGGAATTGCAGGTGCACCGCAGGCAGCGTAGTCGTTATTCCAGGCAGAGGTCAGAGGATTAAAGCAGGCAGCGTAATCGGTATTCCAGGCAGAGGTCGAAGGAGTAAAGCAGGCAGCGTAGTCGTATTACAGGCAAAAGTCAGGATCACGGTCAATAGTAAACAAAGATTCTCTCGCAACAGACTAGAATAAACTAGTACCGAACTCTTGGACAAGCGACTCTTTATGGGGAACCTCCGGGGCAGTCTCTGATGACGTGTGCGCCGCCGTCAGCTGTTCTAAGCATTCCGGCGTCTCGCGTTCACTGTTAGCCCGGAAAGGCGCGCGCATGCGCGGTCCACTCCGCATCCTGGCCACGAGGGAGGAGGAACGATGAACGCCACGAGCGCCGTGATGCCCGCCAACGCCCGGGACTGGAGCACCATCCAGGGGTCGCGGTAGGAAACCCTGACACTATTCCACAAGGAGTTTAAAACTACTGGCTAAAATAGGCCTGACAAAATGTAAAATTGAAACTGAAGTTGTAAAAGCTGACATTCCTCTCCTGCTGAGTAAAGCATCCCTAAAAACGGCTGGGACCGTTCTGGACATGAAAAAGGACAGCGCTGTAATGTTCCAACAATCTATTCCTCTTGAGTTTACTAGTTCTGGGCATTACTGTGTTAATATCAGAGACACAGAAAATCTAAGAGACTTTGCAGACGAAGAAATCTTAACTGTCACAGCACAAATGTCTTCAAAAGAAAAATCTAAAGTTCTTCTGAAACTCCACAAACAATTTGGTCCCGTGTCGGCAGAACGGCTACAGAGACTCAATCTAAGGTCAGGGAATAAGGATAAAGAATGTTTTACTATTCTGCACCAAATAGTAAATGACTGAAGTTTGTCAGAAATTTAAGAAGCCAAAGCCTGCGGTAGGGTTACCCTTAGCTTCAGAATATAATGAAACGGTGGCGATGGATTTGCATGAACTGGAACCAGGTGTCTGGTATCTTCATATAATTGACCACTTCACGCGTTTTAGTGCGGGAAATATTGTTAAAATGAAAAAGTCGTCTGAAATTGTCAATTCCTTTATCCACACTTGGATTAGTGTTCATGGTGCCCCTCAAAAGTTATACAGTGACAATGGTGGAGAGTTCAATAATGAGGAGATCAGAGATATGGCTGAAAACCTCATATTGAGTCCAAAACAACAGCAGGGTATAGTCCCTGGAGCAATGGACTACTAGAAAGACACAACCAAACGGTTACTGAAATCATTCAAAAGGTCAAAGGAGAGAAAGGATGTGGTTGGCACACTGCCCTGGACTGGGCACTCATAGCTAAGAACGGTATGCTGAATGTTCATGGATACAGCCCGTATCAACTTGTATTTGGACAGAATCCTAATCTTCTTTCTGTACTGACTGATAAACAACCTGCTCTAGAAGGTACTACCAGAAGTGCTAAAGTAGGAGAACATATTTCTGCCTTGCATGCCTCCAGAAAAGCATTTACTGAAGCAGAATGCTCAGAGAGAATCAGAAGAGCCCTGCGTAAACAGCTCAGACCTACAGATGATATGTATGTGACAGGTGACCATGTATATTACAAACGAGTAGACTCCCCTGAATGGAAGGGATCAGGAGTCATTATTGGTCAAGATGGAGCTGTTGTATTTGTGAGACACCAATCCAGGCTTTCCAACATTAATACACAAGGACATCAGGATGATAATACTGTGCAAATCGATAGCCAGAAAGAAAACTAAATGGAATCAGACCACGTCAATGAAACAGAGGTTAATACTGAAGAAGTGGATCGGCCACAAACTGACACAGAACCAATGATTCATCCTAGTGTAACACAAACTGGAACAGGTGTAAAAATAACACCAGGACAGACTATTACATTTACTAAACGAGCTGGTGGTGATGGTGGAGATGGTGGTCCACAGAAAGCTAAGGTTCTAAGCAGAGCTGGTAAAGTTTCTGGAAAATACAAAAACTGGTTTAATCTGCAAAATATTGAGCATGATGATAGTGAAGGACAAAAGGAGGCAGTAGATGGATCAGAAGTTGATAATCTTACCGTGGATTTGCCTGATCAGGAAACCGATGTATACATAACTAAAGACCTTTCATTTAATGCAGCCAAACAAGATGAAATTAGAAGTTGGTATGAAAACAATGTGTTTGAGGAAGTTCCTGATGCCGATCAAAAATGCATTTCTACCAGATGGGTCTGTAGTCTCAAAGAAACCCACAAGGGTATTGTGTCCAAAGCACGACTTGTAGCCAGAGGGTTTGAAGAGTTTTGTGTTCAAGAATTACAAAAAGACTCACCAACCTGCGCTGCCGAATCTCTTAGGCTATTACTGACTGTAATTTGTCAAAACCAGTGGCAAATAAATTCTATGGATATCAAATCTGCTTTCTCTCAGGGTATGCAGGTGTCTAGAGAAATTTAGGCCAAGCCTCCTCTTGAGGCAGGAAATAAAATGTCTTGTGGAAATTAAGTGTATTTATGGCCTTGCAGATGCATCATTATACTGGTACAATAAAGTGAAAGAAATAATGCTGAAGACCGGTGGGAAAATGTCTCGCATTGACCCAGCGGTATTTTACTGGATGGATGACCAGTGTAAAGTCATTGGATTACTTGCGTGTCATGTTGACGATTTCCTTTGGGCTGGTTCACAATACTTTCTGACAACTGTCATCCCTATATTAAAGTCTGCATTCAATGTTGGACGTGAGGAACATGGAAATTTCTGCTATATTGGTATGAACTTTGTTACTATTAAAAGGTGTGGTTCGTGTACATCAGCACAGTTACATTGATAACCTGCAGTATATTCCCTTACACGCAACACGTGCTGTACAAAGAGATGTCCCTCTCAACGAGACTGAAAGAGGACAACTTAGAACAGATCCTGTGGGTTGCAAAACTAACCCGTCCAGACATTATGGTTGATGCTAGTAGCTTAGCTACAAACGTAAAAGATGCCACAGTTCAGTCTATTCATGAGACAAATAAGGTCCTTAGTAAACTTAAATCCGAGAAGGTTACTTTAAAGTTTCAACACTTAGGAGGAAATGACAACCTGGACTTTATTGTTTCCAGTGATGCTTCTTTTGGAAATCTTCCTGATGGAGGTACACAAGGAGGTACATTGATTGATCTTCTAGGTGAAGAGAAGTTTTCACCTCTCTACTGGCATTCTAAGAAAATTAGGCGTGTGGTAAGAAGTACTCTGACAGGGGAAACCTTGGCCCTATCTGATGGTATTGATAATGTGATTTTTCTTGCCACACTCTTTTCTGAACTCACTGTGGGAAATGCCAAGCTAAATGCTCCGCCATTAGTTTGTGACTGACAACCACTCTCTGTTTGATGCCCTCAAATCCACAAAACAAGTCACTGAAAAACGGCTTCGTCTGGAACTAAGCAGCATAAGAGAACTTCTAGAGACAAAAGAAATAAAGGAGATCCTATGGTCAGATTCAAAAACTCAACTTGCTGACTGTCTTACCAAAAAGGGCACATCTTCTCTTATGCTGCTGAAAGTACTGAGTGAAGGACTATGGGACCATTCAAAGCACTCATTTAAGGACTGAGCATGTATTATGGCTTTTGTTTTATATGCTTCTAAAATGTCTTTATTTTTCACTGTTCAATGTTAGAAGGTCTTTCTCTTTTAATTGTTTTTTATTTAAAATATAGGGAGATAGTAAAAGGGAATGAACATGAGTTTACCCGGCCGGCTGCGAGCGGGAGCGGACGTGTCCTGGTGGAGCTCCGCACGTCTTCCTCGCTAAGGTACCTCCAGATGACCATAAATACGCTTTTCTTAACCTTTGGGGTACCTGGGTAGCTGGCCACCGATCTGACCTGTCCGGAGTCCGTTTAGTCTCCCCCTCCGGACCAGAGACTCAGTTAGCGGCTGCTGACTTGGGGCTGGAGCTCGACCCGGCGGCCATCTTGCGGCCTACTCCCAGACCACAGGAGCCTATCGGCCTTGCCGGTCTTTCTGCCTCACCCCGGACCGAGAATTTGCTGAGGATCGAGGGGATGGAGGGCCACATCTCCCGATCGATCGTCATGCGGGACGGGCGGATGGACTGGCGGGGTGGTTGGGGGATGGATCCCCTCCCCCCATTGGAAGTGCGGGAATGTTGGATGCGGGCCTGGAGGCCTGCCTGCAGATGCTGGCTGGAGAGGATGATGACGCCCCGCTCACCAGAGGCTATCTTCCTCCGGGTGCTGGAGACGCTGCGGAGCTGCCGTGGGGCACCAGCCCCGAGTACGGATGGGCTCGAGAGGCCTGAGATCCCCCCTCCGGAGCGTGAACCAGCTGCTGAGACCGTTCACGAGAGCTGCGAGAAGCCAGAAGCTTTGGACGCAACCTTCCTCCCCCACAGTACTGTAGAGGATAAGCGGAACAAGGATGAGGTGGCGCACGATGCTGGAGGTGATCAGAGCACTGGGCGATCGGTGGACCCCCTGCCTCTGGGTGTAACGCCCGCACCCTGCAGCGGGGCTGCACCATCACAGACTGCCGTCGGAGAAACGGCGCGGCCTGCTGAGCTGGCTATGAGGTGCCCCTCGTACTCGCAGTGCGGTCCTGCTACCTGCCGCATGGCCTGGCCTACTCGGCTTTGCTCTGCCTGCTAAGGATTTGCTACCGTTTCGGGACACAGGCTGATGGCGATTGCCTGTGTCTCTCTGAGTCAGCCCCCGTTTTTTCTGATTCTAGCTGTGGACCCTCTGCTGTTTCTAGCGGATTCTGATGACTTTCCATTTTGCTATTTTATAAGACATGCTGTTTTCCCTGGTGTCTCCCCCTCCCCCTTTTCTCTCCCCCCCCCCCCCCCCATTTTTGTTTAGTTGGCGTTTTCGGGATATCCTGAGGAACGTAGCTTACCTCCCCAGGTGCCCGGGCCTAGTGCCTTTCACCCCCTCATGGCCTTCTCCCGTGGGCTTCGGCCACCTGGGATTCTGCCAGGGTCAGCACATTTTTGGTCTTTTGCCATATTTTTCCCCACCTTACTCCACTTCCTCCTTTTTTTTTTTTTTTTTTTTTTTCTTTTCCTCCCTCCTCCCTCCTCCCTTCCCCTGTTTTGCTGACATACAGCTGTAGTCAGATGACCTTATATAAGCAAGTTCTAGATGAGACCCCCCTATTGGGGATGATTTTGCTGATTTACAGCAGTAATCTGATGACCTTATATAAGCATGTTTTAGATGAGACCCCCCCCCCCTACTGGGGACGATTTGGCTGACATACAGATGTAATCTGATGATCCTATATATACATGTTCTAGATGAGACCCCCTCTATCGAGGATGATTTCGCTGACATACAGCTGTAATCTGATGACCTTATATATGCATGTTCTAGATGAGACCCCCCTCTTGGGGATGATTTTGCTGACATATTATTGTTTGCTGTGCCTATGCTGACTGTTTTGAATGTTCTCCTTCCTATGACATTGTGGCCCTGCGAGGCCTTTTTCTTTGCTTGTTTTGCTGACTTTATTTCAAAATAAAAACTTTAAATACAAAAAAAAAAGGGAATGAACATGTTAACAATGTTCATTACGGTACTAGGCTCCTCTGCTAGGGTTATTACGGCTGACAGGAAGCGCTGGTGGGGTCTGCTTGTATCCTGTATGGAGGACTAGTGGACACTGTGCGGTGTGAGAAGAATAAAAGAAACTTCGATGATAATAAACGTTGTGTTTATTCTGAGTAACAATTACTGCAGCCACAAAGGAAGGGGACGGGGGGGGGGTCATTACAGCAGACACACAGGAAGGGGACAGGTGACAGCATACATCACGTACCTCCGTGCATACTCGTATAATGCCTCCTTGCGTTCTTGCAGAGACAGGTGTCTGTCCTCAGGTCTGCGTCCAAACCCCCTAATGACACACTGAGAGACAATAAACGTCACGTCATTCCATGGGAGGATCTGACAAACTGGATCTTTCAGATAAAAAGGTACATTTTTACATCACACAATTATTCCAAACTTATTGGCCATAAACAGGATTCTTGTGTGAGCATTTGTGTCAGAAAGGATCCCGGATCTACAGAGCTATCACTGCCCCTCTGCATGCTCCTGGGATCCAGTCTATAGATCTGACCACAAAAGGCCATGTGGGATCTACCAGGGATCAATACGGTGCTGTAGGTTAGGGTAGGTGGTTGTTACCTTGGTGGGGCGATTAGAGGAGGTCGAGGCTTCACTTCGTCCAGACGCTTCCTCTTCAGATACGAAAGGGACTCGTCCTTCTAGAAGATTTGTAATGGTCGTGTCGACGCATCCTGTGCGAGCTGATCACACAAAGGGAAGCCATAAATCCAAGCAAAATTAAAGGCTTTGCAGTAAATATATATATATACCCTAACAGGGGAACCAAACCTACCGAAAATAAACAAATAAATCGATATGTCCCTGTCTGTATAGCGACATAATCTATATGTCCCTGCCTGTATAACGTCACAATAATAATATATACGCTCTCGCTCACACAGAAACAGAGTAATATATACATCCCTGACCATATAGCATCATAATGGTGATCTATACGGCCCTGTCTGTATATCGACATGCTAATATATATGTCCCCATCCGCATATCGTCACAATAATGACGCATACACCGCCGCTCATATAATGGCAGAACAAGGATCTATACGTCCCTGACCATATAGCACCAGAATAATCTATATACGTTCCTGCCTGTATATCACCATCATAATAATCTATACGTTCAGGTCTGTATAGCGACAGAATAATAATCTATGCACTCCATTCTGTATAGCAGCATAACAACATATATGTCCCTGCCCGAATAGCGCCACAATAATAATATATACATTCCTGCCCGATCCAGGACCAGCACCTTACTTACAATACCACAATACATAAAGACAGTGGCTCGATCCTCATTTTCCTACAGAGCACCACAATTATGGAATAACCTCCCAGACGCCATCAAATCTTCCCCCAGTCTAAAGACCCTTAAGGGTTCCCTATTAACATACCTCAATACGGAATGCACCTGTAAACATGTAACACAGTGACTATATACAGAATGCGCCTGTAAACATGTAACACAGTGACTATATACAGAATGCACCTGTAAACATGTAACACAGTGACTATATACAGAATACACCTGTAAACATGTAACACAGTGACTATATACAGAATGCTCCTGTAAACATGTAACATAGTGACTATATACAGAATGCACCTGTAAACATGTAACACAGTGACTATATAACAGAATGCACCTGTAAACATGTAACACAGTGACTATATACAGAATACACCTGTAAACATGTAACACAGTGACTATATACAGAATGCTCCTGTAAACATGTAACATAGTGACTATATACAGAATGCACCTGTAAACATGTAACACAGTGACTATATACAGAATGCACCTGTAAACATGTAACACAGTGACTATATACAGAATGCGCCTGTAAACATGTAACATAGTGACTATATACAGAATGTGCCTGTAAACATGTAACATAATGACTATATACAGAATGCACCTGTAAACATGTAACACAGTGACTATATACAGAATGCGCCTGTAAACATGTAACATAGTGACTATATACAGAATGTGCCTGTAAACATGTAACATAATGACTATATTTCCTACATATTTATTTTTCTGTTAATCTGTATATTTGTTTTTGTTAGGGTTGCACCGATACCGATACTAGTATCGATATCGGTGCCGATACCGGGTACTGCAGGAGTACTTGGTACTCGTGCAGTACCCCCGATATTATCCCCGATACCGGAAGCCGGCATTGAGCCGGCTTGCCGGCATCTGAGGGGCTGGGGCAGCTGTCCGAATGCTCTACCGGCATTCGGACAGGCCCTGCAGCTGCTCTCTGCGTTCATACTTACCTTCCTGAGCGACGCCGGGAAAGTCTTTGCGCGTGCGCTCGTTGGAAGGCCCCCAGCCGCGATCACGTGGGACCACGTGATCGCGGCTGGGGGCCTTCCAACGAGCGCACGCGCAAAGACTTTCCCGGCGTCGCTCAGGATGGTAAGTATGATCGCGGAGAGTGCCAGGTGAGCTGGGGCAGTATCCACGAGCTGGGGGGCAAATCCACGAGCTGGGGGGCATATCCATGAGCTGGGGCAAGATCCATGAGCTGGGGGCAGATCCATGAGCTGGGGGCAGATCCATGAGCTGGGGGCAGATCCATGAGCTGGGGGCAGATCCATGAGCTGGGGGCAAATCCATGAGCTGGGGCAGTATCCATGAGCTGGGGCAAATCCATGAGCTGGGGGCAGATCCATGAGCTGGGGGCAGATCCATGAGCTGGGGGCAAATCCATGAGCTGGGGGCATATCCATGAGCTGGGGGCATATCCATGAGAGCTGGGGGGTATATACATGTGAGCTGGGGGCATTTTTATATGAGGTCTGTTCTTATTGGAAAGAGTCACATGACATAAAAAAGTATCAGTACTCGGTATCGGTGAGTACTTGAAAAAAGTATCGGTACTCGTACTTAAAAAAGTGGCAACGGTGCATCCCTAGTTTTTGTGTTAATATCTTGCATTGTATTACTTTGTATTTCTGTAACAATTCAATGTTCTTGAACCCAGGACATACTTGAAAACGAGAGAAATCTCAATGTATCCTTCCTGGTAAAATCCTTTATAAATAAATAAATAAATATAGCAACAGGACAATAATCTATGCGTTCCTGTCCGTGCGTGGGCATAATAATATATATGGTCCAGCCTGTGTAGCAACATAATGATCTACACGTTCCTGTCTTTATAGCGACATAATACTATTCTATATGTTTTAGCCCGTATAGCGACGTAATAATAATATATACGCTCCGGCCTGGATAGGGACATAATCTATATGTTCCTGTCTGTATAGCAGAATAATAACCTATACGTTCCTGTCTGTATAAATCACCACAATGATAATATACACGTTCCTGCTCATATAGCAACAGAACAATAATCTAAATGTTCCTGTCTGTATAGCGACAGAATGATGATCCATACGGTCCTATCTGTACAACGACAGAATAAAAACCTATACGCTCCTGTCTGAATAATGACATAAAAATAATCTACACGCCCTACCAATATAGCGACATCATAATATATACGTCCCGTCCATATAGCGACAGAATGATCTATACGTTCCTACCAATATAGTGACATAATAATCTATATACATCCCTGTCTGAATAGTGACATAAAAATAATCTATACATTCCTACCTGCATGGCGACATAATAATTTATACGTTACTGCCCATATAGCAACAAAATAATTATCTATGCGTCCCTGCCCCTATAACAACAGAGTGATGATCTATACACACTCCTGTTTCTATAGCGGCATAATAATTCTCTGCATATCCCTACCCGTATAGCACCCGAGTAATGTGTAGGTCCCCGGCAGTGTAGTGACAATCTATACACCCCTGTCCGTGTCGACATAAGCTATACGTTACTGTCTATATAGTGACATAATAATCTATACGATCCTGCCCGCATAGTGACATACTCTATGCGTTCTTGCCCGCATAGGGACATAATAATCTACCCGCATAGTTGTAGGATAATCTATACATCCCCGTCCATATAGCGCCATAATCTACCTGTATGATAATCTATACCTTCCCGCCCAGTGTCAAAATAAACTACCCGTATATCTGTATCATAATCCACACGGTCCTGCCCAGCGACAAAACAATTATCTGCATAGCTGTATCACAATCTATACGTCCCCGTCCATATAGCAACAGAATAACCCACCCATACAGTCGCATTATAATCTATATGTTCCCGGCCATATAGTGGCAAAATAATCTACCCGTATAGCCATAATATACTCTATACGTTCCTGTCCATATAGTGGCATAATAATCTACCCGTATAGCCATAATATAATCTATACGTTCCTGTCCATATAGCGTCATAATAAACTACCCGTATAGCTGTATGATAATCCACACGTTCCTGCCCATATAGCGACATAATAATCTACCCGTATAGCCATATTATAATCTATACATCCCTGCCCATATAGTGACATTATCCACCTGTATAGCTGTATTATAATCTGTATGTTCCTGCCCATACAGCGACAAAATAATCCACCTGTGTAGCTGCATTATAATCTATACGCTCCTGCCCATATGGCAACATAATAATCTACCCATATAGCCATAATATAATCTATACGTTCCTGGCCATATAGCGTCATAATAAGATACCTGTATAGCTGTATGATAATCCACACGTTCCTGGCCATATAGTGGCATAGTGATCTACCCGTATAGCCATATTCTAATCTATACATCCCTACCCATATAGTGACATTATCCACCTGTATAGCTGTATTATAATCTGTATGTTTACAAAGAATGACCCTAAGAACAACCATTTGTCTCGTTCTGAAGGCAGATCGAGAATTTCACCTATTCAGACGGTGTTAGCAGACATGGCATTTCGTGGGTTTTCCCATCATGCTCTTTTGGGTGTTTTGTTAAACAAAAAACAAACTCCCTATAATAATTACCATTTATGAAATTTCAATAAACCTTTTCCAAGTTTCTTCTCATATATCAAAGTTGAAAACAGACCAAGCTACTGAAACCAGTGATTTTGTCCCTGCAGGCAGAAGGAGATCTGATTATCATCTTGACGACATCCTCCATTTTCAATCTAGTGGAGATCGCTTTCTGCTTGGTGACAGAGTCCGTCTCCCACCGACAATATTGATTGCTGAAATCCAAATCCTAAGAAGTCCATTCTGACACGGTGTCGGAGTCTGGAGTTACTCGGATTCAATCCGTCTCCCTCTAGCAATAGTCACATCCGGGCACCATCGCAACCATTCCTCCTTCCCTCTACGGGTATTTGCTTGGGTCATAGGGCTCCGTTTTTTATCTATGCAGGCATTGACAATGCTTCACTTTACTACAGGGCTCTTCAAAAGGTTGACAGACCATTACCGAATGATTGACTTTCCGGAATTCCCAATGGATCCACAATAATGGCTTCAACATATGGATGAATGGAATGGGAAGCGCGATATTTCCTTTTCCCCGGACACCGTCATCGAACCTGTTGCTAGTATGACTGCATGGGGCACTTGTTGCGGATCACCATCACTCATGACTGGAGTCCAGAGGTCAATTCTGGAGACAGCCTGTGGGGACATTAGACACCTCTCTCTCCTGTATATTGCATTAGCCAGGTCTCTCTGCTCTATAGCCTTCATTTACATATCACCAGACTCTTTGGTTTTAATTACAATATGCCCTTCCTTTGTAAAGACTCACCTACTCCATGATACACATGCACCTCTCTGCAGTTCATTCACTCTTCCTGTCCTGCGGAGTGGACACTCTCCCTGTTCTCCTGATTGAGTATACACTGTGGGATGCTGCCCTCTAGGCCTATTTGTTCATATTGGCTGCTTTGTAACTCTTGTATATATGTGTATATGTGATATATGTGATTTAGTGTGCTGTGTGTAATTCCTAATAAATGCTTAATATATTGGACGAACCTGTCTTGTGCAATATATATATATTTGTGTTGGATGAGTGGTAACCAACACATATATTTTCAAGGGCTCAGCGACGATTTACCACCCACAGCCCAAGTATCAATTCCCTAGAATTGTTGGCCAGGATCTTCACAGGACGTGGTTTTGCCAACTGGTTGTCATCTCACCATCTTGATCCACATGGGCAGTTTTACAGTAGTTGACCATATAAACAGCCTGAGTAGTCCTTGGCCCAAACAGACCTAGCAAAACAATTTTATACATTTAAATACCAACACAATCTGACCAATACTTACCAGGCTTGGTTAACATGGTGGCAGAATGGCACTTGAGACATCACTGGGATTCCGGCGACTGGAGGCTTTAAATAATTTTTTACACAGATTACTACTCGCCGGAATTTCTTTGCTCCCAGGCTCTATGTCCCTCTACTGCAGTTCTTCAGCTGGAGACTGGATTCTGATGCTCTGGTGACCGACGCCTTTCTTTAGGATTGGATCCTGGCTTGACAGTATGCTATGTCCTTTTCTTAAGGATTGCCAAGGTGCTTTAACAGGTCAAGACCCGAATGGCAGCTGTGGCATTAATTACTCCATTCTGACCCACGCAGCCGTAGTTTTCCATGATCCTGGAGATTACCATCGATTTACTCTAGCTGTGCTGCCTTCAGAGCAGAAATGTAATGTGTAGAGACGCCATCTAGTGGCCGTTTATTTTTACAGCACCCTGGTATTCAGCCTTCCCAGAATTCCTATAGGCTAAGTCATGTGCTTCCCTCACTATTACAGGGGATTGTGGGAGAGAGGCCACCATTTCCTTCACCACAGGAGCTGGAAGGAACACCTCATTACAATCTCTCCCCCTATTGAAAGCATCGTCGGTAAGGTTATGGTCTAAATTTCTCCCAGTCACCTTACAGTTTCCCTCAGCTTTAGAAGCACCTTATGTGCTGTAAATTTGTAAACCCTTACATTGCAGCCAGCTGCTTTTCATGTAGTTTTAGTCCGGCCTAGTTATAAAACCCCCACGTTTTATATGGACACATCCTGTTTTGTATTATTATCTATGTAAAACACGTATATATTCTGTATCATCTTTATATCGTATATTTCTGTTTTCCTATAGTTTTACCACATTCCTACAACGGGCTAATAAAACCTTCAGACTGCAAACCAGTCCCGTTCATTGACTCGTAGGAGAGGTTTACCTGCCTGTTAAGCTGCACATAGACCCCGGGGGTACGTGGAGTGGGGACAGGACACTAGCCCATACTTTTAGTTTGGATCCAGAGGGTCACTTTTGCTGTCTACTTCAACAATGGCATTTCCAGCGGTTCACCTGCATGTTTCTACCTGGCGAGGTATCGTTTTTTCTGAACATATATCTGGTCTCAAATAGACTTTGGCCCCAGGACTCCAATCATATTGATCAATTTGCAAAGTCTGGTTTTGATGGCGCATGGAACGAACTTTGAATGCGTTATCGTCTACTCAATGATTTGTTCAGGTCAGGCAAAGGCTATCGGAGTATTAATCTGTCACGGTTCCCGGATCCCACCACGCAGTCCTTAAAGCCCAACACTCCACAGAGCCCAAAAGCTACCAACAGGGTAGCCGTAGAAGAATCCCTAACTGTCTGGTCCTTCGAATTGGCCAGGTATACTAGCTAGACGGAAAGGGTTAATCAAAGACAATGTCGTAATACAAAACCAGGTCAGCAACAAGGGGGTAGTCAGACGAGCCAGAATCAGGAATACAGAGTATAGAATAGTTGAAGGGAATAGCCGGGTCAATATTAGTGCAGGAGCGTAGTACAAGGAAATAGTCTAGGGCAACGGAAGGCAGAATAGTCAGAAAACAAGCAGAGGTCAATAACAGGTTAAATCACGAGAGAATACAGGTACAAGGAGCTCAGGTATGGATAACCACGATCTGGCACTGCTTAGAAGGAACTGTTGGATTTTAACAGACCTGGACTCCTCTGATATGTCTGCGTCACCAGACCGCGCCCCCCTCTCAAGCCGCGCCTCATGCAACCATCTCCCTGCCTGTCTCTATTTAAACCGGGCGCTGGTAAGCGAGCAGCATCAGACATGCTGCCGCCGAGCACACCGGAGGGGCTGGAAGCACCCAACGTTACAGTACCCCCCCTCCACGGGAGGCCACCAGACGACCAACAGGACAAGTGGCAGGACGACCACCGGGGCGATCGGGGTGCGAGGCATGGAACGCCCTGGCCAACCTAGAGGCAGACATGTTGGAAGCAGGAATCCAGGACTGGTCCTCTGGACCCATAACCCACCCAATCGACCAAGTACTGCAGAGCACCCCTGAACAGCCTAGAATCCAGAACTTTCCTAACCTCATACTCTGCTTCTCCATCAACTGGAACAGGAGGAGGAGGAGGAATGACCCACGTGTACCTGTTACACAACAAAGGTTTCAGTAGGGAGGTGTGGAAGATGTTGTGCAAGCGAAGATGTCTAGGAAGGGCAAGAGCATAAGCCACAGGGATAACGCGGCGAATGATCTTGTATGGACCAATAAACCGAGGTGCCATTTTCATAGAAGGCACCCGCAACTTCACATTCCTAGGTGGACAACCAAACTCTATCCCCCATGTTGTAGGAAGGAGCTTGTAACCTATGGCTGTCAGCCTTGCGTTTCTGGACAGCAACATTGCGCTCCATGTTTTCGCGAATCTGTCTCCAGATATCTTGTAGTTGTGGGAGATGTTCATCGAGAGCCGGGATGGCCTGTTCAGGAAACTGAAGCGGTAGAGCCGGAGGGAAAAAACAATAGATAGCAGAAAAAGGAGAGTGGCCAGTGGTCTCGTTAACGGTGTTATTACGTGCATTCTCAGCCCAGGGCAACAACTCCGACCAATTGTCTTGTTGTTGTGAGGTAAAGCAACGTATGTACTGCTCGAGACCCTGATTTGCCCTCTCTGCTGCCCCATTGGTTTGTGGATGATATGCTGAAGAGAAGGCCAATCGCACCCCCATCTGCGCACAGAAATCCCTCCAGAAACGAGAGACGAACTGAGCTCCTCTGTCACAGACTATTTCAGACAGAACCCCATGTATTCGTACAATCTCTCTAGCAAAGACGACCGCCAGTTCTTTGGCTGTAGGAAGCTTAGGTAAAGGAAGAAAATGAGCCATTTTGGAGAAGCGGTCTACAACTGTCAGAACCACAGTATGACCCTTGGACTTCGGCAAGTCCACGATAAAATCCATGGATAGATGAGACCAAGGCCTCTTAGGCATGGGTAAAGGCTGCAATAGACCGACAGGCAAGGTTTTACTGGTTTTTCTTCTTGCACAGACTTGACAAGCCAAAACAAACAGACGTACGTCCTGTCGCATGGTGGGCCACCAGAACTGTCTGGAGATACTGGTAAGAGTCTTCGTAATACCAGGATGACCTGCTGGTTTAGAATCATGAAACATGAGTAATTCTTGTCTTTCCTTTTCAGGCACAAACAACATATCTGGAGGCTTGTCAGGTGGAGCCCCTACTTGAACTGCCTGGAGGCGTTCCAGGAAAGGCGAGGAGACAGACAAGACCGTGGAAGCCACAATACGTTCAGGAGGAACTATAGGATTGTGGTCTTGTGTATTCGATTCATACGGGTCATATTGATGAGATAAGGCATCAGCCTTTACATTGCGGTCACCTGGTCTGTAAGTCAACACAAAATTAAACCGAGACAGTAGTAATGACCACCTGGCCTGTCTCGCGTTCAAACGTTTAGCATCCCCGATGTACGTAAGGTTCTTATGATCAGTGATTATCAACAAAGGGTCAAGAGTACCTTCCAACAAATGTCTCCACTCTGATAGGGCAGACACAACAGCAAGCAATTCTCTGTTACCGATATCATAATTGCGTTCTGCTGGTGATAATTTTCTTGAAAAGAACCCACAAGGATGTAGTGGTTTCCCTGGAGACTCTCTTTGAGACAGGACAGCCCCAATGCCTATCTCCGAAGCATCAACCTCAAGAACAAATGGAATTCTGGGATCAGGATGCCGTAACACGGGAGCGGAAGTGAAAGCTTGTTTGTTTGAGGGCTTCGAATGCTTGTTTGGATTGAGAAGACCAGACCTGGTTCTTCAGACCTTTACGTGTCATATTAATGATAGGAGAGGCTATAGTGGAATAATTCTTGATAAATCTCCTATAGTAGTTGGAAAACCCCAAAAACCTCTGTATGGCTTTGAGGCCTTGGGGAAGAGGCCATTCTGAGATGGCCGTGAGTTTAGAAGGATCCATCTCAAAACCTTCTGGAGTGATAATATACCCAAGAAATTTCACAGTAGTAATGTCGAATAAACACTTCTCCAGTTTGCAATAAAGACCATTGTCTAGTAATTTTGCTAATACCTGTCTGACATGTTCATGGTGGGTTCTAAGATCAGGAGAGTAAATTAGTATATCGTCTAAGTATACGATAACAAAGGATTGCAAGAAATCTCTGAGCACATCATTAATGAAATCTTGGAATACAGCTGGAGCATTACAGTGTAAACGGATGACAGGCCTGCTCTGGAAAGGACTTCTGTGTCTGCCACCTTGTCCTGCGACCGGATCCTTAGAAGTAGGGGTCGACCGATTATCGGTACCACCGATATTTGGGGCCGATCTTCAGTGATTTCCAGGTTATCGGCATCGGGCTGTTTCACTGCCGATAACTCTGAGAAGCTGCGATCTCTCTGAGCATGCGTCAGATCCCGGCACTTCCGCACTCTGGCCGGCAATGATGAGGTCACCTCGAGGTCTCCCCCTTCCACAGGCTTGAACACATTAAGAAACAGGGGGAGGAAGCACATCTAATTGTAATAAAAACAAACAGGATGGTGGGACGGATTTACGGAGGGTCCATTCCGCTCTGTTGTGCTCTCACTCTCCCTGTCTGCTCCTTCACGCTGTGCTACCTGCCAGTCTGTAAAGCTCCCCATCCCACTTCAGACTGGCTGCTCAACTCTACTGCCCTGACACCGACATTAAATAAATAAATAAATGCCTCAAATAGTTCCCGGCACCCTTTATCTGCCGGCCGTTTAGTTTTGTCTTGGCAGGTGCAGGGATTTGAGTTTACATTAGGGAAAATGCGATTTCTGACCCCAGGAGCTTACAATCAGCTTTCTAGGGAGCCACCTGGGGACAAGGAACTGAGTTTGCAGATTGTGTTTTTAGTAATGATAGAAGCCACAGTTAGGGTTTTAGTGGTCCTGGGCTACCTGACTGCCAGCTTGTGTGTCACGGCCCCTTGCATAAAAGTTTGCTATAAAGTAGTGCTGCACTTTTTACAAAGGAGGGGGGGGGGACTGATTTGCATCTTCCTGGGTCTCTGAGCCCCCCCCCCTTCCCAGCAGTGGATTCTAGAGATTCTGTTTACTGTGCCCCAATAAGTGCAGAATATGCCCCGTGCACAAATCCTGCAAACATCTGACTCCTGCTGCAAACACCTCTGCAGCCACCATAGCTGAGCCTGACAGAGTCGAGGCAATACCTAGGAGCCAGGCCAGGCATGCTTTGCATAGAATAAACCTGAAATTTATGAACCGCATAGCAGCAAGGACAGCCAACAGGAAGAACGGTTTAGTGAATAAACCCCTTAAATGAATTGTACGCTCCTGTGAGCCGGACCCTCTGCTCCTCTAGATTGTAAGCTCCTGTGAGCCGGACCCTCTGCTCCTCTAGATTGTAAACTCCTGTGAGCCGGACCCTCTGCTCCTCTAGATTGTAAACTCCTGTGAGCCGGACCCTCTGCTCCTCTAGATTGTAAGCTCCTGTGAGCCGGACCCTCTGCTCCTCTAGATTGTAAACTCCTGTGAGCCGGACCCTCTGCTCCTCTAGATTGTAAGCTCCTGTGAGCCGGACCCTCTGCTCCTCTAGATTGTAAACTCCTGTGAGCCGGACCCTCTGCTCCTCTAGATTGTAAACTCCTGTGAGCCGGACCCTCTGCTCCTCTAGATTGTAAACTCCTGTGAGCCGGGCCCTCTGCTCCTCTAGATTGTAAGCTCCTGTGAGCCGGACCCTCTGCTCCTCTAGATTGTAAACTCCTGTGAGCCGGACCCTCTGCTCCTCTAGATTGTAAACTCCTGTGAGCCGGCCCTCTGCTCCTCTAGATTGTAAGCTCCTGTGAGCCGGACCCTCTGCTCCTCTAGATTGTAAGCTCCTGTGAGCCGGACCCTCTGCTCCTCTAGATTGTAAGCTCCTGTGAGCCGGACCCTCTGCTCCTCTAGATTGTAAACTCCTGTGAGCCGGACCCTCTGCTCCTCTAGATTGTAAACTCCTGTGAGCCGGACCCTCTGCTCCTCTAGATTGTAAGCTCCTGTGAGCCGGACCCTCTGCTCCTCTAGATTGTAAGCTCCTGTGAGCCGGACCCTCTGCTCCTCTAGATTGTAAGCTCCTGTGAGCCGGACCCTCTGCTCCTCTAGATTGTAAGCTCCTGTGAGCCGGACCCTCTGCTCCTCTAGATTGTAAACTCCTGTGAGCCGGACCCTCTGCTCCTCTAGATTGTAAGCTCCTGTGAGCCGGGCCCTCTGCTCCTCTAGATTGTAAGCTCCTGTGAGCCGGGCCCTCTGCTCCTCTAGATTGTAAGCTCCTGTGAGCCGGACCCTCTGCTCCTCTAGATTGTAAGCTCCTGTGAGCCGGACCCTCTGCTCCTCTAGATTGTAAGCTCCTGTGAGCCGGACCCTCTGCTCCTCTAGATTGTAAGCTCCTGTGAGCCGGACCCTCTGCTCCTCTAGATTGTAAACTCCTGTGAGCCGGACCCTCTGCTCCTCTAGATTGTAAGCTCCTGTGAGCCGGACCCTCTGCTCCTCTAGATTGTAAGCTCCTGTGAGCCGGACCCTCTGCTCCTCTAGATTGTAAACTCCTGTGAGCCGGACCCTCTGCTCCTCTAGATTGTAAACTCCTGTGAGCCGGACCCTCTGCTCCTCTAGATTGTAAACTCCTGTGAGCCGGACCCTCTGCTCCTCTAGATTGTAAGCTCCTGTGAGCCGGACCCTCTGCTCCTCTAGATTGTAAGCTCCTGTGAGCCGGACCCTCTGCTCCTCTAGATTGTAAGCTCCTGTGAGCCGGACCCTCTGCTCCTCTAGATTGTAAACTCCTGTGAGCCGGACCCTCTGCTCCTCTAGATTGTAAGCTCCTGTGAGCCGGCCCTCTGCTCCTCTAGATTGTAAGCTCCTGTGAGCCGGACCCTCTGCTCCTCTAGATTGTAAGCTCCTGTGAGCCGGACCCTCTGCTCCTCTAGATTGTAAACTCCTGTGAGCCGGACCCTCTGCTCCTCTAGATTGTAAACTCCTGTGAGCCGGACCCTCTGCTCCTCTAGATTGTAAACTCCTGTGAGCCGGACCCTCTGCTCCTCTAGATTGTAAGCTCCTGTGAGCCGGACCCTCTGCTCCTCTAGATTGTAAACTCCTGTGAGCCGGACCCTCTGCTCCTCTAGATTGTAAGCTCCTGTGAGCCGGACCCTCTGCTCCTCTAGATTGTAAGCTCCTGTGAGCCGGACCCTCTGCTCCTCTAGATTGTAAACTCCTGTGAGCCGGACCCTCTGCTCCTCTAGATTGTAAGCTCCTGTGAGCCGGACCCTCTGCTCCTCTAGATTGTAAACTCCTGTGAGCCGGACCCTCTGCTCCTCTAGATTGTAAACTCCTGTGAGCCGGACCCTCTGCTCCTCTAGATTGTAAGCTCCTGTGAGCCGGACCCTCTGCTCCTCTAGATTGTAAGCTCCTGTGAGCCGGACCCTCTGCTCCTCTAGATTGTAAGCTCCTGTGAGCCGGACCCTCTGCTCCTCTAGATTGTAAGCTCCTGTGAGCCGGACCCTCTGCTCCTCTAGATTGTAAGCTCCTGTGAGCCGGACCCTCTGCTCCTCTAGATTGTAAACTCCTGTGAGCCGGACCCTCTGCTCCTCTAGATTGTAAGCTCCTGTGAGCCGGACCCTCTGCTCCTCTAGATTGTAAGCTCCTGTGAGCCGGACCCTCTGCTCCTCTAGATTGTAAACTCCTGTGAGCCGGACCCTCTGCTCCTCTAGATTGTAACTCCTGTGAGCCGGACCCTCTGCTCCTCTAGATTGTAAGCTCCTGTGAGCCGGACCTCTGCTCCTCTAGATTGTAAGCTCCTGTGAGCCGGACCCTCTGCTCCTCTAGATTGTAAACTCCTGTGAGCCGGACCCTCTGCTCCTCTAGATTGTAAGCTCCTGTGAGCCGGACCCTCTGCTCCTCTAGATTGTAAACTCCTGTGAGCCGGACCCTCTGCTCCTCTAGATTGTAAACTCCTGTGAGCCGGACCCTCTGCTCCTCTAGATTGTAAACTCCTGTGAGCCGGACCCTCTGCTCCTCTAGATTGTAAGCTCCTGTGAGCCGGACCCTCTGCTCCTCTAGATTGTAAGCTCCTGTGAGCCGGGCCTCTGCTCCTCTAGATTGTAAACTCCTGTGAGCCGGACCCTCTGCTCCTCTAGATTGTAAACTCCTGTGAGCCGGACCCTCTGCTCCTCTAGATTGTAACTCCTGTGAGCCGGACCCTCTGCTCCTCTAGATTGTAAGCTCCTGTGAGCCGGACCCTCTGCTCCTCTAGATTGTAAGCTCCTGTGAGCCGGACCCTCTGCTCCTCTAGATTGTAAGCTCCTGTGAGCCGGACCCTCTGCTCCTCTAGATTGTAAGCTCCTGTGAGCCGGACCCTCTGCTCCTCTAGATTGTAAGCTCCTGTGAGCCGGACCCTCTGCTCCTCTAGATTGTAAACTCCTGTGAGCCGGACCCTCTGCTCCTCTAGATTGTAAGCTCCTGTGAGCCGGACCCTCTGCTCCTCTAGATTGTAAACTCCTGTGAGCCGGACCCTCTGCTCCTCTAGATTGTAAGCTCCTGTGAGCCGAGCGGCTGGGACCAGCATTTTACAGATCATCACTTCTATAGCACCAGCAGGTTCCGCAGCGCAGTACAACAAGGAGCGGGGAAACAAAATAAATAAATGCCTCAAATAGTCCCTTTATCTGCCCACAAACTGATGTAAAGCTTTCCACGCCCCTCACTGAAATCTATTGCATTGCAGGTTGCTTTGTACCAAAAAAGAAAAAAAGCTGGAGCTTGTGAAAGAAAGAAAAATGGGGTGGTTGCGATTTCTTAACCCACACACTTTATTTCAAGCACTTTATTTCTCCCAGATGTTATGATTACAATGTTGACACCAGATTTATGTAGAAATTGTGATCCCCCCCCCCTCCTTTGAAAATTTTTAATGTACAGAATATCGGCATCTGATATCGGTTATTGGCCTGAAAGGTAGCGGATTATCGGTATCGGCACCTAAAAAGTGATATCGGTCTATCCCTACTTAGAAGTCTGCGGAGGCAGGTCATATGGAAGGGATTCAGCACGCCTCCTGTATACAGTCCAAGTCTCGCTGGCAGCAAACATCAGGGGAGTCCACACGATGCCAGACACTACCGCACCATCATTAAACAGTCTGAGACAATACCAGGTGCAGGGAGAGATCTGAATTTAGGAGAAGGTCCAGCAACAACTGAGGATAATCCGGGTGCCAGCTGAAAAAGGCTTGAGGTTGTGAACGGAGTCTGGACGCAAACAGGTCCACTCAGCAAAAAAACGGGGAGCTGGAGCAGGACTACAAAAGACTGTTCATGAAAGCTCAACATGTTTCTCCAGCCACTATGGACGCCGCAGAGTCTGGATTAGCAGAAGATGAGCTGACGAGACCCAGTTTTGCCAGCCTGTACCCAGGGCCTGTAGCCATTCCTCTGCACCAGGAGAGGAGGCAGTCGGTCCCACTCCCCAGCTACAGTACCTCTACTGCTACCGAGGAGGCTAAGCTTTTACAGCTGCAGCACAGAGGGCCAACTGAACCAGAGAAAGCGGCAGACTGGGCAAGTAAAGATCTGGAGGAGTCCAAGGAGAGTTTCATTGCAATGGCGGATGGGACTGTGGTCTCCACCAACAGCAGCCTTGGGTACATTGTTGCATTGCAGAAGAAAGACTGCCTGGTGAAGGTTGGAGAGAGTGAGATCCTCAGCAGCGATTTGCTGGGAGGCTGGGCAGTCGACCCAGATGGCCCACAGTGTGCTCCAGGCCAGGGATGGCTGAGAGAGAATGAGGGTTTAGATTTGTTTGGGCCAGAAAGGGACTTTATGGTTGTGGGAGAGACTGAAGCCCACCCCACTGTACATGGAAGTTGCGAGGCAGCTGGTTCAGATTCCCAGGTTGGGATGGCAGCCGTCACGGAGGTTGAGGACCTATTTTTGTTCATGGAGCAGCTTTCCACCACCCCAGCAAAAGAGTGGCATTAGGATAGAAAATCACTGACCCCTACTCTCAATCTGCTGCTCCACAAATGGGGGTGGGGAGGAGAGCCACACGCTCAGGAGGAACCCAGGTGTCACAATTCACATTCCCAGCCAGGCCCCCTGATGGGGAGAGTGGAGCTCTTCAGCTCTGGCAGGTTTTTAGAATAGCCTCTGCAGACCATCTTCCCTGTGGCTGATAGTCTGCGGTCACATGACCAGCCCTGCCCTATATATACGGCCAGCAGTAGAACAGATCCCTGCGTCAGGATAAGTTCCCTTACTGAGTGCCCCCTTTGTGATCTGCTTTTGTTTATAATATATATTACTGGGTATGACCTCTTGGTGTGTTTCCTGGACCGCTCTTCTGTCAGCTCCCTGGACCCTGTACCCTGATATACCTGTGTAGGACTTGGCGTGTATTCTGGATTATTCTATGGTCTGGAATCTGTATACTGCCTTCAGTGTATTGACTTCGGCCTGTAGGACTTGCTTTCCTGGTTCCTGATCCCGGTTTTCCACCGTCACTTCTTGTTTAGGTATTATTTCCTTGTCTGGGTTGTATTTACCCAGCAGCATAGTGCAGGTTATGTTAGAGGCCAACTAGTAAGGACCTCATTCATAGTTCAGGAGTCTATATTGCTGCTGGGCCTCTTGGTTGTGTATTCTTGCAAGCTCCTGTTTATTGTGGTGTTTACCTCCAACCATGTAATCTGTATTAGATCAGAAGACCACACAAGGATATTTTCCCAGAGCAGGGCTCCCTCGTGTGTTTGTACTCTTTCCTGTCACCTCTTGTGTAGTTCTTGGTTTTTGGTTCTGCATCATGCAAGCAACATACCTGCCTAAAGGGCTTAATTAAACGCAGCATAAAGGGCACCCCTTGGCATCAAAAGTGGGTGTTCGTGACCCCAGAGACCTTACAGCTATCCCATCCTTTCTCCAGCCGCAGAGTGAGATTCCAGCAGGGGAGACAGGTGGTCTCATTCCCCAGCGGCAGGCCAAGGGAAAGGGACGAGCCCTCAACACATCACCGGAGCCGTTTTTGTTTCTCCAGACCCCAACACCGGGCATCCAAGTCCTTATTGTCAGACTAACACAGGTCCAGTCCAGTTGGTGATCTGGTACCTGGTTGGTCTACTATTGGGAGGGGAGAAATGTGACAGACTCTGCTGTCTCTGGGGCAGTTGGAGGAGCCTGGGTACTCGCCTCCTTCCTACGGACTATGGACCAAGGTGGATTTGTTCTTTTTTGTGTTTCTTTATGGAGATGTTACACGTGTTGTAAATAAAGCACAGCGATGCAATACTCGCCTCTGAGTCTTTGCAGTATGATTTTGGCTTTCCTTCATTACACTATTGATATATTTTAACAAACTATACTGTTACGAATCCTGGTACCCCAGGTGCCCCTTTCTGCTGAAACCAGGAGATATTCGTACCCACACAGAGTAGACGACACAAACTGTGAGGAGGTCTTGCAGATTCAAAATACAAATGGAGACAGATTTTTATTTTGACTTCAGAATAGGAAAAATGACCAGCAGTGGAACAATGGATGTAGTCAGATAATCATCTGAGGGACTTGCTGGGGGGGGGGGGTGATGGGAGCATGTGAAGACAAAAGGAATCCATGACTTACAGGGGGTGGAAGCAGAAAACAGGTTAGAGTGCAAGCTCTTGAGCAGGGTCCTCTCCTACTGTTCTGGGAGTGCAACTCTTAACTGTAACATATAGATACACACTTTGACAACAGCACATCACACAACACTCTACCCGATATACAGAGAAAATCAAATGTAAGGAAAAATAAATCAAATAAACTTTGGGGCGGCCGTTCCTTAACATCTACAAACTAATAAACTGATCCGCACAAACAGCCCAAGGAGCATGGCCACCAGAAACATGGCAGCCTCTCCCAGAAGCAAACCTCCCGGACACGCGTAAGACTGAGCAGGAGACCTCCTGCCCAGGTGAAACAGGAAAACACCAGAGGTCACTGGGCTCATCAATCCATTATAATAAAAAGTTTTAGCCATGTATTAACACATCCCAGGCTGGAAGACAAAACCAAAGCATGGAAACATAACCTCCCTTTAACCCCATCTATTAACCCTTACTGTCCCCCTCACCCAGATCTTTGTAGATCACTGGTAGCGGTACTTGTGGAAGGACTTCTTTGACCC
The DNA here is from genome assembly GCA_009667805.1 of Leptobrachium leishanense. Lineage (NCBI taxonomy): Eukaryota > Metazoa > Chordata > Amphibia > Anura > Megophryidae > Leptobrachium > Leptobrachium leishanense. The sequence goes on from CM019063.1 coordinate 539,699,042, forward strand.
GCTGGACCATACGACTGTCTGTTGGTGAGGAGATGCTGGGAGCAGGTGGTGGAGGTTCCCAATTTCTCCTTTTTAAAAGTTCGGCTCTATCTGCTGTAGTGTGATTTGTTCCACAGATGCCCATGGATAGCGCCATCAGCTGGAAGAGAGAGGAAGTCCGTCACTTTCCCTTATTACTGCCATGCACCCCCCCCATGGATAGCGCCATCAGCTGGAAGAGAGAGGAAGTCCGTCACTTTCCCTTATTACTGCCATGCACACCCCCCCCCCATGGATAGCGCCATCAGCTGGAAGAGAGAGGAAGTCCGTCACTTTCCCTTATTACTGCCATGCACCCCCCCATGGATAGCGCCATCAGCTGGAAGAGAGAGGAAGTCCGTCACTTTCCCTTATTATTGCCATGCACCCCCCCCATGGATAGCGCCATCAGCTGGAAGAGAGAGGAAGTCCGTCACTTTCCCTTATTATTGCAATGCACCCCCCCCATGGATAGCGCCATCAGCTGGAAGAGAGAGGAAGTCCGTCACTTTCCCTTATTATTGCCATGCACCCCCCCCATGGATAGCGCCATCAGCTGGAAGAGAGAGGAAGTCCGTCACTTTCCCTTATTACTGCCATGCACCCCCCCCATGGATAGTGCCATCAGCTGGAAGAGAGAGAGGAAGTCCGTCACTTTCCCTTATTACTGCCATGCACCCCCCCCCATGGATAGTGCCATCAGCTGGAAGAGAGAGGAAGTCCGGCACTTTCCCATATTACTGCCATGCACCCCCCCCCATGGATAGCGCCATCAGCTGGAAGAGAGAGGAAGTCCGTCACTTTCCCTTATTATTGCCAATGCACCCCCCCCATGGATAGCGCCATCAGCTGGAAGAGAGAGGAAGTCCGTCACTTTCCCTTATTACTGCCATGCACCCCCCCATGGATAGCGCCATCAGCTGGAAGAGAGAGGAAGTCCGTCACTTTCCCTTATTACTGCCATGCACCCCCCCCCATGGATAGTGCCATCAGCTGGAAGAGAGAGGAAGTCCGTCACTTTCCCTTATTATTGCCATGCACCCCCCCCCCATGGATAGCGCCATCAGCTGGAAGAGAGAGGAAGTCCGTCACTTTCCCTTATTATTGCAATGCACCCCCCCCATGGATAGCGCCATCAGCTGGAAGAGAGAGGAAGTCCGTCACTTTCCCTTATTACTGCCATGCACCCCCCCCCCATGGATAGCGCCATCAGCTGGAAGAGAGAGGAAGTCCGTCACTTTCCCTTATTATTGCCATGCACCCCCCCCATGGATAGTGCCATCAGCTGGAAGAGAGAGAGGAAGTCCGTCACTTTCCCTTATTATTGCCATGCACCCCCCCCCCATGGATAGCGCCATCAGCTGGAAGAGAGAGGAAGTCCGTCACTTTCCCTTATTACTGCCATGCACCCCCCCATGGATAGTGCCATCAGCTGGAAGAGAGAGGAAGTCCGTCACTTTCCCTTATTATTGCCATGCACCCCCCCCCCATGGATAGCGCCATCAGCTGGAAGAGAGAGGAAGTCCGTCACTTTCCCTTATTATTGCAATGCACCCCCCCCATGGATAGCGCCATCAGCTGGAAGAGAGAGGAAGTCCGTCACTTTCCCTTATTATTGCAATGCACCCCCCCCATGGATAGCGCCATCAGCTGGAAGAGAGAGGAAGTCCGTCACTTTCCCTTATTACTGCCATGCACCCCCCCCATGGATAGCGCCATCAGCTGGAAGAGAGAGGAAGTCCGTCACTTTCCCTTATTACTGCCATGCACCCCCCCCATGGATAGCGCCATCAGCTGGAAGAGAGAGGAAGTCCGTCACTTTCCCTTATTACTGCCATGCACCCCCCCCCATGGATAGCGCCATCAGCTGGAATAGAGAGGAAGTCCGTCACTTTCCCTTATTACTGCCATGCACCCCCCCCATGGATAGCGCCATCAGCTGGAAGAGAGAGGAAGTCCGTCACTTTCCCTTATTATTGCCATGCACCCCCCCCCATGGATAGCGCCATCAGCTGGAAGAGAGAGGAAGTCCGTCACTTTCCCTTATTACTGCCATGCACCCCCCCCCATGTATCGATTTCCGTATATTGTTGTCACTGAGCACGTTTTCCATTTTGTAACCGCTTAGATCATTTAAAACCCAAATATAATATTACACCTGGCGCACTGTATACAAACAACAATATACACAACCACATGCAGCTACAAGCAACAATATACACAACCACATGCAGCTATAATCCCAGTGAAAACCTCCGTTAATCTCACCCCACAAATGTACATATAAAAACCAAAATACATGGAAACAGCACATGTGGTGTCTAGAAACCTCGAAATATCATACATACAATCTAGTGAAAACGCCGGTATGTATCGTTTACAGTCACCGTCAGAGTAAATGTATATGCTGGGATTTCCGTCGTGGTATAGAATAGTGTAATATGTGAAGAAAATTATAACACAAATTGAGAAAAAAGCTGACATTTTAAAGAGCCTTAGAAGTATGGCTGAAACAACTAATCGATTAATCGACAACTAATCCAAGATTAAAATAGTTGTCAGCTATTTCCATTATGGGTTAATGGGTGTTGATTAATGGTCCTGTGTGCAGCTCACACTGTTTAGAGTCAGACCGAGTTAAACGTAAATAACTTAAGCTTTGGAGCGGATTGGAGAAGACGCGCCGCTGCTTTACTAGCTATGATTTAGTTCTAGGTTATAGGATACTGTCACTGGGTGAATGAGCTGTATGCCTGTGTTTAATCCTTACTTGAAGCTGGAGTCCTGTGCCACCACCTCACCCTCCCTGCCACACCCTCTTTGGTCGGGAACTGCCATTCCCTCCCTTTGGTCTGGCCCCTTTCCCCAAACTCACTCCCACACTCAGATCCGGTCTTTTGTCCATACCCACTCCCTCTCACACTCAGGTCAAGTCACTCCCTTCCACCTCCAGTCCCTCCTCCCACTCAGTTTGGTCACAAAATTATTTAAAAAGGGACACTCTATGCCCCCTGACCACTTTAGCTTATTAACCCCGATTTCATGCCGACATCATCATGTATGACCAAGTGCTTGTATCCGCGTTCATTTGAGAAAGCAAACCTTTATTTAAGCTGCGCATGCAGCATCAACCCATCCCTCTGACCAAGCGCTCGCAGCATCAACCCATCCCTCTGACCAAGCGCTCGCAGCATCAACCCATCCCTCTGACCAAGCGCTCGCAGCATCAACCCATCCATCTGACCAAGCGCTCGTAGCATCAACCCATCCCTCTGACCAAGCGCTCGCAGCATCGACCCATCCCTCTGACCAAGCGCTCGCAGCATCGACCCATCCCTCTGACCAAGCGCTCGCAGCATCGACCCATCCCTCTGACCAAGCACTCGCAGCATCAACCCATCCCTCTGACCAAGCGCTCGCAGCATCAACCCATCCCTCTGACCAAGCGCTCGCAGCATCAACCCATCCCTCTGACCAAGCGCTCGCAGCATCAACCCATCCATCTGACCAAGCGCTCGTAGCATCAACCCATCCCTCTGACGAAGCGCTCGCAGCATCGACCCATCCCTCTGACCAAGCGCTCGCAGCATTAAACCATCCCTCTGACCAAGCACCCGCAGCATCAACCCATCCCTCTGACCAAGCGCTCGCAGCATCAAACCATCCCTCTGACCAAGCACTCGCTCGCAGCATCAACCCATCCCTCTGACCAAGCACTTGCAGCATCAACCCATCCCTCTGACCAAGCACCCGCAGCATTAACCCATCCCTCTGACCAAGCGCTCGCAGCATCGACCCATCCCTCTGACCACTCGCAGCATCGACCCATCCCTCTGATCAAGCGCTCGCATCAACCCACCCCTCTGACCAAGCGCTCGCAGCATCAACCCACCCCTCTGACCAAGCGCTCGCAGCATCAACCCACCCCTCTGACCAAGCGCTCGCAGCATCAACCCATCCCTCTGACCAAGCGCTCGCAGCATCAACCCATCCCTCTGACCAAGCGCTCGCAGCATCAACCCATCCCTCTGACCCAGCGCTCGCAGCATCAACCCATCCCTCTGACCAAGCACCCGCAGCATCAACCCATCCCTCTGACCAAGCGCTCGCAGCATCAACCCATCCCTCTGACCAAGCGCGCTCGCAGCATCAACCGATCCCTCTGACCAAGCGCTCGCAGCATCAACCCATCCCTCTGACCAAGCACCGCAGCATCAACCCATCCCTCTGACCAAGCGCTCGCAGCATCAACCCATCCCTCTGACCAAGCGCTCGCAGCATCAACCCATCCCTCTGACCAAGCGCTCGCAGCATCAACCCATCCCTCTGACCAAGCGCTCGCAGCATCAACCCATCCCTCTGACCAACCACTTGCAGCATCAACCCATCCCTCTGACCAAGCGCCCGCAGCATCAACCCATCCCTCTGACCAAGCGCTCGCAGCATCAACCCATCCCTCTGACCAAGCGCTCAGCATCGACCCATCCATCTGACCAAGCACCCGCAGCATCAACCCATCCCTCTGACCAAGCGCTCGCAGCATCAACCCATCCCTCTGACCAAGCACCCGCAGCATCAACCCATCCCTCTGACCCAGCGCTCGCAGCATCAACCCATCCCTCTGACCAAGCGCTCGCAGCATCAACCCATCCCTCTGACCAAGCACCCGCAGCATCAACCCATCCCTCTGACCAAGCGCTCGCAGCATCAACCCATCCCTCTGACCAAGCGCTCGCAGCATCAACCCATCCCTCTGACCAAGCGCTCGCAGCATCAACCCATCCCTCTGACCAACCACTTGCAGCATCAACCCATCCCTCTGACCAACCACTCGCAGCATCAACCCATCCCTCTGACCAAGCACCCGCAGCATTAACCCATCCCTCTGACCGCCGCAGCATCGACCCATCCCTCTGACCACTCGCAGCATCGACCCATCCCTCTGACCAAGCACTCGCAGCATCGACCCATCCCTCTGACCAAGCGCTCGCAGCATCAACCCATCCCTCTGACCAAGCCACTCGCAGCATCAACCCATCCCTCTGACCAAGCCACTCGCAGCATCAACCCATCCCTCTGACCAAGCACCGCAGCATTAACCCATCCCTCTGACCGGCTCGCAGCATCGACCCATCCCTCTGACCACTCGCAGCATCGACCCATCCCTCTGACCAAGCACTCGCAGCATCGACCCATCCCTCTGACCAAGCACTCGCAGCATCGACCCATCCCTCTGACCAAGCGCTCGCAGCATCAACCCATCCCTCTGACCAAGCGCTCGCAGCATCAACCCACCCCTCTGACCAAGCGCTCGCAGCATCAACCCATCCCTCTGACCAAGCGCTCGCAGCATCAACCCATCCCTCTGACCAAGCTCGCAGCGTCAACCCATCCCTCTGACCAAGCGCTTGCAGCATCAACCCATCCCTCTGACCAAGCGCTCGCAGCATCGACCCATCCCTCTGACCAAGCGCTCGCAGCATCGAACCCATCCCTCTGACCAACCCCGCAGCATCAACCCATCCCTCTGACCAAGCGCTCAGCATCGACCCATCCCTCTGACCCAGCGCTCGCAGCATCAACCCATCCCTCTGACCAAGCACCCGCAGCATCAACCCATCCCTCTGACCAAGCGCTCGCAGCATCAACCCATCCCTCTGACCAAGCGCTCGCAGCATCAACCCATCCCTCTGACCAAGCGCTCGCAGCATCAACCCATCCCTCTGACCAAGCACCCGCAGCATCAACCCATCCCTCTGACCAAGCGCTCGCAGCCTCAACCCATCCCTCTGACCAAGCGCTCGCAGCATCGACCCATCGCTCTGACAAAGCACCCGCAGCATCAACCCATCCCTCTGACCAAGCACTCGCAGCATTAACCCATCCCTCTGACCCAGCGCTCGCAGCATCAACCGATCCCTCTGACCAAGCACCCGCAGCATCAACCCATCCCTCTGACCAAGCGCTCGCAGCATCAACCCATCCCTCTGACCAAGCGCTCGCAGCATCAACCCATCCCTCTGACCAAGCGCTCGCAGCATCAACCCATCCATCTGACCAAGCGCTCGTAGCATCAACCCATCCCTCTGACGAAGCGCTCGCAGCATCGACCCATCCCTCTGACCAAGCGCTCGCAGCATTAACCCATCCCTCTGACCAAGCACCCGCAGCATCAACCCATCCCTCTGACCAAGCGCTCGCAGCATCAAACCATCAACCCATCCCTCTGACCAAGCGCTCGCAGCATCAACCCATCCCTCTGACCAACCACTTGCAGCATCAACCCATCCCTCTGACCAAGCACTCGCAGCATCAACCCATCCCTCTGACCAACCACTTGCAGCATCAACCCATCCCTCTGACCAAGCACCCGCAGCATTAACCCATCCCTCTGACCAAGCGCTCGCAGCATCGACCCATCCCTCTGACCACTCGCAGCATCGACCCATCCCTCTGATCAAGCGCTCGCAGCATCAACCCACCCCTCTGACCAAGCGCTCGCAGCATCAACCCACCCCTCTGACCAAGCGCTCGCAGCATCAACCCACCCCTCTGACCAAGCGCTCGCAGCATCAACCCATCCCTCTGACCAAGCGCTCGCAGCATCAACCCATCCCTCTGACCAAGCGCTCGCAGCATCAACCCATCCCTCTGACCAAGCACCCGCAGCATCAACCCATCCCTCTGACCAAGCGCTCGCAGCATCAACCCATCCCTCTGACCCAGCGCTCGCAGCATCAACCCATCCCTCTGACCAAGCACCCGCAGCATCAACCCATCCCTCTGACCAAGCGCTCGCAGCATCAACCCATCCCTCTGACCAAGCGCTCGCAGCATCAACCCATCCCTCTGACCAAGCGCTCGCAGCATCAACCCATCCCTCTGACCAACCACTTGCAGCATCAACCCATCCCTCTGACCAACCACTTGCAGCATCAACCCATCCCTCTGACCAAGCACCCGCAGCATTAACCCATCCCTCTGACCGCTCGCAGCATCGACCCATCCCTCTGACCACTCGCAGCATCGACCCATCCCTCTGATCAAGCACTCGCAGCATCGACCCATCCCTCTGACCAAGCGCTCGCAGCATCAACCCATCCCTCTGACCAACCACTTGCAGCATCAACCCATCCCTCTGACCAACCACTGCAGCATCAACCCATCCCTCTGACCAAGCACCCGCAGCATTAACCCATCCCTCTGACCGCTCGCAGCATCAACCCATCCCTCTGACCACTCGCAGCATCGAACCCATCCCTCTGATCAAGCACTCGCAGCATCGACCCATCCCTCTGATCAAGCACTCGCAGCATCGACCCATCCCTCTGACCAAGCGCTCGCAGCATCAACCCACCCCTCTGACCAAGCGCTCGCAGCATCAACCCACCCCTCTGACCAAGCGCTCGCAGCATCAACCCATCCCTCTGACCAAGCGCTCGCAGCATCAACCCATCCCTCTGACCAAGCGCTTGCAGCGTCAACCCATCCCTCTGACCAAGCGCTTGCAGCGTCAACCCATCCCTCTGACCAAGCGCTCGCAGCATCGACCCATCCCTCTGACCAAGCGCGCTCGCAGCATCACCCATCCCTCTGACCAACCACCCGCAGCATCAACCCATCCCTCTGACCAAGCGCTCAGCATCGACCCATCCCTCTGACCCAGCGCTCGCAGCATCAACCCATCCCTCTGACCAAGCACCCGCAGCATCAACCCATCCCTCTGACCAAGCGCTCGCAGCATCAACCCATCCCTCTGACCAAGCGCTCGCAGCATCAACCCATCCCTCTGACCAAGCGCTCGCAGCATCAACCCATCCCTCTGACCAAGCACCCGCAGCATCAACCCATCCCTCTGACCAAGCGCTCGCAGCCTCAACCCATCCCTCTGACCAAGCGCTCGCAGCATCGACCCATCGCTCTGACAAAGCACCCGCAGCATCACCCATCCCTCTGACCAAGCACTCGCAGCATAACCCATCCCTCTGACCCAGCGCTCGCAGCATCAACCGATCCCTCTGACCAAGCACCCGCAGCATCAACCCATCCCTCTGACCAAGCGCTCGCAGCATCAACCCATCCCTCTGACCAAGCGCTCGCAGCATCAACCCTTCCCTCTGACCAAGCGCTCGCAGCATCAACCCATCCATCTGACCAAGCGCTCGTAGCATCAACCCATCCCTCTGACGAAGCGCTCGCAGCATCGACCCATCCCTCTGACCAAGCGCTCGCAGCATTAACCCATCCCTCTGACCAAGCACCCGCAGCATCAACCCATCCCTCTGACCAAGCGCTCGCAGCATCAAACCATCAACATCCCTCTGACCAAGCGCTCGCAGCATCAACCATCCCTCTGACCAACCACTTGCAGCATCAACCCATCCCTCTGACCAAGCACTCGCAGCATCAACCCATCCCTCTGACCAACCACTTGCAGCATCAACCCATCCCTCTGACCAAGCACCCGCAGCATTAACCCATCCCTCTGACCAAGCGCTCGCAGCATCGACCCATCCCTCTGACCACTCGCAGCATCGACCCATCCCTCTGACCAAGCGCTCGCAGCAATCAACCCACCCCTCTGACCAAGCGCTCGCAGCATCAACCCACCCCTCTGACCAAGCGCTCGCAGCATCAACCCACCCCTCTGACCAAGCGCTCGCAGCATCAACCCATCCCTCTGACCAAGCGCTCGCAGCATCAACCCATCCCTCTGACCAAGCGCTCGCAGCATCAACCCATCCCTCTCAGGCTAGGGTCAGACTGAGCATGCGACCACGCGCGTTCTGGCGCACATAATCACGGCCGCACTAGCAGCAGATGCCGGGCAATGACAGCCAATATACGAAGTACGGTCGCACAAAAGTCCGGCCGCGCAACGCAAGTGGAAAATGAACGCATTTTTCGAGAACGTTAAACGCGACTGACTTACAGACGTAACATTGCGCTGCTGCGCCCGCATAGCAGCGTGTGTGCGTGATTAGGAGCATCAGACGCTGCTAGTGTCGCCAACATAACGTTCAACAGCCGGATTTCCCTAGACTTCTTTTTACCCCATCGTCATGAAATACGTCCAGAATTGCGCATCGTCTGACCACTTAAGCGTATCTGTGAAAAAATGCGTGCGCACGCACGACGTACATTTTGACGGTGGCCGCAGAAAATGCGCTCATCTGTCCCTAGCCTGACCCAGCGCTCGCAGCATCAACCCATCCCTCTGACCAAGCACCCGCAGCATCAACCCATCCCTCTGACCAAGCGCTCGCAGCATCAACCCATCCCTCTGACCCAGCGCTCGCAGCATCAACCGATCCCTCTGACCCAGCGCTCGCAGCATCAACCCATCCCTCTGACCAAGCACCCGCAGCATCAACCCATCCCTCTGACCAAGCGCTCGCAGCATCAACCCATCCCTCTGACCAAGCGCTCGCAGCATCAACCCATCCCTCTGACCAACCACTTGCAGCATCAACCCATCCCTCTGACCAAGCGCCCGCAGCATTAACCCATCCCTCTGACCAAGCGCTCGCAGCATCAACCCATCCCTCTGACCAAGCGCTCAGCATCGACCCATCCATCTGACCAAGCACCCGCAGCATCAACCCATCCCTCTGACCAAGCGCTCGCAGCATCAACCCATCCCTCTGACCAAGCACCCGCAGCATCAACCCATCCCTCTGACCCAGCGCTCGCAGCATCAACCCATCCCTCTGACCCAGCGCTCGCAGCATCAACCCATCCCTCTGACCAAGCACCCGCAGCATCAACCCATCCCTCTGACCAAGCGCTCGCAGCATCAACCCATCCCTCTGACCAAGCGCTCGCAGCATCAACCCATCCCTCTGACCAAGCGCTCGCAGCATCAACCCATCCCTCTGACCAACCACTTGCAGCATCAACCCATCCCTCTGACCAACCACTTGCAGCATCAACCCATCCCTCTGACCAAGCACCCGCAGCATTAACCCATCCCTCTGACAAGCGCTCGCAGCATCGACCCATCCCTCTGACCACTCGCAGCATCGACCCATCCCTCTGATCAAGCACTCGCAGCATCGACCCATCCCTCTGACCAAGCGCTCGCAGCATCAACCCATCCCTCTGACCAACCACTTGCAGCATCAACCCATCCCTCTGACCAACCACTTGCAGCATCAACCCATCCCTCTGACCAAGCACCGCAGCATTAACCCATCCCTCTGACCGCTCGCAGCATCGACCCATCCCTCTGACCACTCGCAGCATCGACCCATCCCTCTGATCAAGCACTCGCAGCATCGACCCATCCCTCTGATCAAGCACTCGCAGCATCGACCCATCCCTCTGACCAAGCGCTCGCAGCATCAACCCACCCCTCTGACCAAGCGCTCGCAGCATCAACCCACCCCTCTGACCAAGCGCTCGCAGCATCAACCCATCCCTCTGACCAAGCGCTCGCAGCATCAACCCATCCCTCTGACCAAGCTCGCAGCGTCAACCCATCCCTCTGACCAAGCGCTTGCAGCGTCAACCCATCCCTCTGACCAAGCGCTCGCAGCATCGACCCATCCCTCTGACCAAGCGCTCGCAGCATCGACCCATCCCTCTGACCAACCACCCGCAGCATCAACCCATCCCTCTGACCAAGCGCTCAGCATCGACCCATCCCTCTGACCCAGCGCTCGCAGCATCAACCCATCCCTCTGACCAAGCACCCGCAGCATCAACCCATCCCTCTGACCAAGCGCTCGCAGCATCAACCCATCCCTCTGACCAAGCGCTCGCAGCATCAACCCATCCCTCTGACCAAGCGCTCGCAGCATCAACCCATCCCTCTGACCAAGCACCGCCGCAGCATCAACCCATCCCTCTGACCAAGCGCTCGCAGCCTCAACCCATCCCTCTGACCAAGCGCTCGCAGCATCGACCCATCGCTCTGACAAAGCACCCGCAGCATCAACCCATCCCTCTGACCAAGCACTCGCAGCATTAACCCATCCCTCTGACCCAGCGCTCGCAGCATCAACCGATCCCTCTGACCAAGCACCTCGCAGCATCAACCCATCCCTCTGACCAAGCGCTCGCAGCATCAACCCATCCCTCTGACCAAGCGCTCGCAGCATCAACCCATCCCTCTGACCAAGCGCTCGCAGCATCAACCCATCCATCTGACCAAGCGCTCGTAGCAATCAACCCATCCCTCTGACGAAGCGCTCGCAGCATCGAACCCATCCCTCTGACCAAGCGCTCGCAGCATTAACCCATCCCTCTGACCAAGCACCCGCAGCATCAACCCATCCCTCTGACCAAGCGCTCGCAGCATCAAACCATCAACCCATCCCTCTGACCAAGCGCTCGCAGCATCAACCCATCCCTCTGACCAACCACTTGCAGCATCAACCCATCCCTCTGACCAAGCACTCGCAGCATCAACCCATCCCTCTGACCAACCACGCTCGCAGCATCAACCCATCCCTCTGACCAAGCACGCCGCAGCATTAACCCATCCCTCTGACCAAGCGCTCGCAGCATCGACCCATCCCTCTGACCACGTCGCAGCATCGACCCATCCCTCTGATCAAGCGCTCGCAGCATCAACCCACCCCTCTGACCAAGCGCTCGCAGCATCAACCCACCCCTCTGACCAAGCGCTCGCAGCATCAACCCACCCCTCTGACCAAGCGCTCGCAGCATCAACCCATCCCTCTGACCAAGCGCTCGCAGCATCAACCCATCCCTCTGACCAAGCGCTCGCAGCATCAACCCATCCCTCTGACCCAGCGCTCGCAGCATCAACCCATCCCTCTGACCAAGCACCCGCAGCATCAACCCATCCCTCTGACCAAGCGCTCGCAGCATCAACCCATCCCTCTGACCCAGCGCTCGCAGCATCAACCGATCCCTCTGACCCAGCGCTCGCAGCATCAACCCATCCCTCTGACCAAGCACCCGCAGCATCAACCCATCCCTCTGACCAAGCGCTCGCAGCATCAACCCATCCCTCTGACCAAGCGCTCGCAGCATCAACCCATCCCTCTGACCAACCACTTGCAGCATCAACCCATCCCTCTGACCAACCACTTGCAGCATCAACCCATCCTCTGACCAAGCACCCGCAGCATTAACCCATCCCTCTGACCGCTCGCAGCATCGACCCATCCCTCTGACCACTCGCAGCATCGACCCATCCCTCTGATCAAGCACTCGCAGCATCGACCCATCCCTCTGACCAAGCGCTCGCAGCATCAACCCATCCCTCTGACCAACCACTTGCAGCATCAACCCATCCCTCTGACCAACCACTTGCAGCATCAACCCATCCCTCTGACCAAGCACCCGCAGCATTAACCCATCCCTCTGACCGCTCGCAGCATCGACCCATCCCTCTGACCACTCGCAGCATCGACCCATCCCTCTGATCAAGCACTCGCAGCATCGACCCATCCCTCTGACCAAGCGCTCGCAGCATTCAACCCATCCCTCTGACCAAGCGCTCGCAGCATCAACCCATCCCTCTGACCAAGCACCGCAGCATCAACCCATCCCTCTGACCAAGCGCTCGCAGCCTCAACCCATCCCTCTGACCAAGCGCTCGCAGCATCGACCCATCGCTCTGACCAAGCACTCGCAGCATTAACCCATCCCTCTGACCCACGCGCTCGCAGCATCAACCGATCCCTCTGACCAAGCACCCGCAGCATCAAATCCCCATCCCTCTGACCAAGCGCTCGCAGCATCAACCCATCCCTCTGACCAAGCGCTCGCAGCATCAACCCATCCCTCTGACCAAGCGCTCGCAGCATCAACCCATCCCTCTGACCAAGCGCTCGCAGCATCAACCCATCCCTCTGACCCAGCGCTCGCAGCATCAACCCATCCATCTGACCAAGCACCCGCAGCATCAACCCATCCCTCTGACCAAGCGCTCGCAGCATCAACCCATCCCTCTGACCAAGCGCTCGCAGCATCAACCCATCCCTCTGACCAAGCGCTCGCAGCATCAACCCATCCCTCTGACCAAGCGCTCGCAGCATCAACCCATCCCTCTGACCAAGCGCTCGCAGCATAGACCCATCCCTCTGACCAAGCACTCGCAGCATCAACCCATCCCTCTGACCAAGCGCTCGCAGCATCAACCCAATCCCTCTGACCAAGCGCTCGCAGCATCAACCCATCCCTCTGACCAAGCGCTCGCCCGCAATCCCCCTGAAAAAAAGCCCCCCCCCCCAAAATCCCCCTCTGACCAAGCGCTCTGCAGCATCAAACCATCCCTCTGACCAAGCGCTCGCAGCATAGACCCATCCCTCTGACCAAGTGCTCGCAGCATCAACCCATCCCTCTGACCAAGCACTCGCATACCTTGTGTGAAAAGTACGCAAGATACCCAACTTATGAAAAAAGGGGGAGGGGTTGTGAATATATTTTTATTTTTACATAAAATTCCTTTAAAGTAAACAAAAAAAAAATTCTATCCGATGAATTGAACTAATAAATCGGCCAGCTAATTGATTATGAGAAGAATCGTTAGGCTCATTATATGCGCAGGGAGTTGGACATATAGGGTTAACTCTATATATTGCTCACTGTGCAATGTTACTCAGCAAATGCAATTCCAGTAACGAACTCACGTGGGTCAGAAATGAGCTTACAAAAAACAGGTCAGCGCCACAAATCACGTCCACCACTAATTTCCCAATTGCTAGATCAAACACAGTGGTTTTCCCTATACCAGGTGAGTCAAAGAAATATATACGTATCTTGATCAGCGCAATAAAAAACGCCATCAGGATCTTGGCGTCTCATAGATCAGCAGAGCATATCTTGTATATGAAAAAAGTACAGGAAAATACACAATGGTGAAGTATGTTATACATATATATATATATATATGTCAGAGAATGGGGTTACACTCACAAACTTAGAGCCCGACACTGTCTCTAAGTGGAACTTCACGTTTGGGTTATTTTTCTGAAATATTCACAGGCAAATCCATTAACCACCAAAGAGACACAGGCTGGATCTTCTTATAGAAAAAAATGTAATAAATTTTATAGACGTCTCAATTTGCGATCAGGATAATGGAGATGTCTATAAATTGTGATACAGGGGGTATTTACCCTTATCCAGCTGAGGAAGACGCGTCCTGGGTACCTGTTTTAGAAGATGTCATAATTTTATTAAATTTTTTCTATAAGAAGATCCAGCCGGTGTCTCTTTGGTGGATAAAGGATTTGCCCGTACCTGCAAAAATCCATATGCGCAAACCTTAGAGCTATTGAAGCTCCAACGAGAGTAAGTGGAAAATTGGCTGAATAACATATATACACTTGCATCTTAATTCCACACAAGGAAAGTTGTGCTGTCTCCTCTGGTCTTATATCAACCCTGGAGATGTGGAGAAAATCAGCCGTCTAAGGCGTGAGGTCACCGGTGAATATTTCAGAAAAATAACCCAAACGTGAAGTTCCACTTAGAGCCAGTGTCGGGCTCTACGTTTGTGAGTGTAACCTCATTCTCTGACACACATATATATATATAACTTATGTGCAACATTCTGCACCATTGTGTATTTTCCTGTACCAAACTATGCTCTGCTGATCTATGAGAGACGCCAAGATCCTGAGAGCGCTGATCAAGATACGTATATATTTCACCTGGTTCAGAGCCTGTCTGTATAGGAGCTACCTGTGAGCCTCTCTCAAACTCTAGCTTTCTACAAGCTGGACCCCAACATCCAGGATTCTCAGCCAAAACCTTCTCCAAAAATCACTCAGCACGACCAGCGTTTTAGAGTGAAAAATAAGACTATTTTAAGTGAGTTAAGGGACAATTATCCCACAAGACACGGAGGCGAGTATTATCCCACAAGACACGGAGGCGAGTATTATCCCACAAGACACGGAGGCGAGTATTATCCCACAAGACACGGAGGCGAGTATTATCCCACAAGACACAGAGGCGAGTATTATCCCACAAGACACAGAGGCGAGTATTATCCCACAAGACACAGAGGCGAGTATTATCCCACAAGACACAGAGGCGAGTATTATCCCACAAGACACGGAGGCGAGTATTATCCCACAAGACACGGAGGCGAGTATTATCCACAAGACACAGAGGCGAGTATTATCCCACAAGACACGGAGGCGAGTATTATCCCACAAGACACGGAGGCGAGTATTATCCCACAAGACACGGAGGCGAGTATTATCACACAAGACACGGAGGCGAGTATTATCACACAAGACACGGAGGCGAGTATTATCCCACAAGACACGGAGGCGAGTATTATCCCACAAGACACGGAGGCGAGTATTATCCCACAAGACACGGAGGCGAGTATTATCACACAAGACACGGAGGCGAGTATTATCCCACAAGACACAGAGGCGAGTATTATCCCACAAGACACGGAGGCGAGTATTATCCCACAAGACACGGAGGCGAGTATTATCCCACAAGACACGGAGGTGAGTATTATCCCACAAGACACGGAGGTGAGTATTATCCCACAAGACACGGAGGCGAGTATTATGCTATCTTTTCTTTACTTAAGCCCATAGCAAAGAAAACTCTCAAATACCACAACAAAACTAGAGAGAAAAATACAGTTTAACAATACGTATAACAATAGCAGGTAATGGTACAGTCCAGCTCCCTGCTGCCCAATCGTCCGATAGACCGCTCCATAAATCGTCCTGGTAACCCTTGGCTCCTCCTCTTTTCTTTGCTGCTGGCCGAGATGAGTATTAGCAGCAAACGCAATATTAAAATTGATATGAAATGGTTAATAATTTTCAGTACTCTACGTATGTTGTAATGTCTGTATTTCACATACATTTTGTGGGATAGCATATTTTATTGAATCTTGTTGAGTGAAGGAACTTTGTTTCTATTTAGGTTGGTATTTCTACAGGGCTTTATTTTATGGTTTCCCGTCTTGGTTTCCTCAGGGAAGACGAGTCTGTCTCCCCGGCGGTTAATATTGGGTTTATGAGTTCCTCCCTGCAGCTCCGTCACAGAGAAGAGGCGTGGCTTTACGCCATTCGTGCCTGAGGTAACGCTAGCGGTGGCTGGCGCATGTGCGGTACGTCGCAGGCAGTTACCTCAGAAGAACAGCTGCGCTTTTAAATAAGGACGTTTCCTAATAAAACGAGTAAATAAATGAGCGGATTATGGCTACCTGAACCTGCCCGTTACCCCAGGTGCCCCATTCTTATGCCCACGCAAATAACCCGGCAGATGCCCTTGTTGCGGCTCTGTCGGCTTTTTCCCTCATACTTGGAGTATAATGTGATTAAAATGTCTAGAATCTCTCAGCCAGACGTTCATTTATAATTTCCCCAGTTTCAGATAGATTTTTATCTAGTGATTCCTGACAGGATAATGAGGTCCCTGAGACTTCAATGAGGGAGAAGAGAAACTCCCAAAAAATATCCCTCATAAAACCTACGTCTACCCGTACTTGTAATGAATTTCCACAGCACATCACTGTGACGAAAAAAGGAGCCAGTTAACTCCGGCTGACAAAGAAAGTGGAAGCGCGCTAGAGGCGCAAAGATACCGGCAGCTCCTCAGAACATTCTAGAGAGGAAGCAATGTCAGATTCTGAGGTGAATTCCTCTGACCCGGAGTACGATCCGGTCTCCTCTCCTGAGGCCTCACATTCAGTTTCCTCACCTGATTCCACTGATTCTAAAAACCGCTTATTGATCCGGTAGATGCTGTAAGAAATTCAATGTTTGTACCAGAGCAATTAAAACATCCCCGGTCAGTGGAATGGACACACATAGAGCATGTGGCTGGTTATATAGAACAGCATATCCGTATGTCAATGGATAAACAAACCAGAAGTAATTTGAGGGCTGAGTGTCCAGCCCCAACTTTGTCACTGTCATGCCTGCTGGTGCTCCTGCAGTGCAGTCTTCCCAACAGAGAGGGCGCCAGTCTCTGAATCAGGCCACTTTGAATGCCGCACCTGGTCAGGGATCTAGGCCTTTAAAGATCAGTCACTGACTGTGCTCTGAGCCCTGACGTGGTTATTTCTAGCCCTCAGCGCGTGTCTTTACCTTCTGCATATTGGTTTTCTGGTTTGACTTCTGGCCTGTATATTTGACTGTGATTTCTGTTATTATCCCTTGGCTCATGTTTATCTCGTGTACCGACCTCTGGCTTGTTATTACTACGATATCTCTCCTGTCCCTGATCTGTACTTCTATGTATTTTAGATTAGTACCTGGCCATTCTAAGGACCAGCTTCTCAGTTTAGGGTGTTTTCTTGCCTTTCTGGGTTTTGTCTGCGTGCTGGGTGACTCTATATCCTTACAGCCACATAAGCTTAATGTAACCCCGAGTTAGATCCGGAAATTATTCACATCCTTAACCAGTCAAATTGGTCCCGAAAACGGGGAGTAGAGGCACCTTAAGGGGTGTCATGATAAATTGTTTGATTTTGTAGGTCCATTGGCAAAAATTTATGGATTTGATTGAGGTTTCTCTTCACTAATGAAAACCAGTCCTGTTTGAACACAGGGGCCGAGTACAGAGATTAGTCTGTGTTTTTGGTAACATAACACAGCTTTATCAAGCGAAAAGGAGACGCTCAATTCTCCTCAGGATCCACCCTAAAGTGGCGACCTTAGCGCATAATGAACTGTTGGCGCTATATAAATGATAATAATAATAATGAGCCTGATTCCAACGCTGAGGGTCTGTTATTTGGAGAAGACATCTTCAAGGAGATGACTGAATATACAAGGTCCTCCTTGACCACAGGTGAGATGAAGGCTAATATCAGGAAAGCTTTCTCGAATAGTTTTTTCGTCAAACCTTATTCCTCCTCAAGAGGCTCCTTTAAATCCTCTTAACTAGAGCTCCAAAAGGACCCCACCTTTTATTCCACAATGGACCAGAATTTCACCGTCAAAGTGGTTACAGGGGTTCGAGAAGATCAGGATTTTTGGTGAGTATAATTTCACACCAACATCCCAAGGCGGAGAATTCTGCCCAGTATCAATCTGAAGAAAGAACACCTAAACGAGTACGTTGTGTACAATCATTTCAAAAGGGAAGACATTCCGTCATTAAAAGGAGTTTTATCTCCACAAGATTGGATGGTCAATATAGACCTAAAAGACACTTATCTGACAATCCCGATAAACTACAAAATATCGGTCCTTACACCGACACAGTCTATCACATTTCTAGGTGTCACCGTAACTACGATGGAGATGGCTCTTTCTCTGCCTTCAGACAAAGTTCGGCTGATTCACAGAGAAATCAGATGTCTTCTATCTGCAGAAAAATTCTCTGAGATGGTTAGCTCACCTCCTGGGTCTACTCTCCGCAGCAATACAAGTGGTCTTTACAGGACCGCTTTATTGTCGAGCTTTTCCATGTCTGAAAGCACGATTTCTGCGGAGGGGATGGCTTTATCCAGATTGCATCTCTCTGGACGACGAGTCGAAATTGGGGATGCAATGGTGGCTAATTCATTTAGTGTCATGGAACAGCAAAGCCATCATCCATCCAACTCCAGAGTTGGTCATAGAGTCAGACGCCAGCAGATCTAGTTGGGGCGCGCTGCGGATCGCTTTCCACAGGTGTCAGTTGGGTTTCCACAGAGATAGGATTGTATATAATGGTTTAGAACTCCTTGCAGAATTGTTGCTATTCAAGTTTTATCAAGCATTTCCAGACGAGTTCCATACTCCTGAAGATGGACAACCTGTCCGCTGTGCGTTATAGCAACCTTATAGGTGGCCCCAGGTCCAAACCGTTGGCAGAGACAGCGAAATCTTTTGAGGATTTTGCCGGCCTCACAATCTCTCAGTCCAGGCCAATACATTCCAGGGTTCAGCAATGTAATGGCGGACTGGAATTCAAGGTATCTGATAGACTCCAGCAATTGGAGATTAGACACCAGGGTATTTGCCAGTATGTCATCCCTCTGGGGTCCCTTCTCTATAGATTTGTTGGCTTCTCGCTTGAATATTCCTTTACCACAATACTACTGTTGGAGACCAGACCCCATGGCTTTGGCCACGGATGCTCTGGTCCAGACCTGGACGCTTTACGCTTTCCCTCTGTTCATTCTCATTTCAACACTAATAAGACTAGTACAAGCACAATTAGCTACAATAGTGCTCATAGCACCCTTATGGAGGTCTCAACCATGGTTCCCGCACCTCCTGAAACCGTGGACATCCCCAGGCTAATTCGTGTCCCATCGTCCACCCTGGGAGACCCGGAGGGAACGCTTCAGAATGGAGTCTACACTCATTTTTTAAGCTGTTAAGTGTAATATCAAAAGTCACTGGCCTTCAGTCAACATTTTGGATGCATCTGCCTCCTTGTTGTCGAGTTCCTGGGCCCCTCTACTAGGAGGAGATATGGTACCGCATGGAACTCATGGTTTTCTTGGTGCATGGAACATCAAGTTGATTCCATATCAGTTCCTTGGGTAACTTGTTTAGTTTCTTCACACATCTATTTGAGGATGGTTGTCACGGTCCACCCCGTGTACCTGTCTTGCACACCTGGATCTAAGAACTTTGCCCAGGATCTCTTCTTTCTTGGATTCCAGTCCAGGTTTTACCCAGGCTCTGCACCTGGACCAGGCTCCTGGAGATCCAGCCTGGGTCTTCCTTTTCTAGCCCTGGACTTCCAGCTGAGGCCTATCCGTGTTTAAGCCTCCTTAAAAGGCAGAGAGACCCAGCCAGCAGTGGGACTGCATTGTTCTCCCTGACTGAGGTCATCTGGATGTGTGCTAACCTGCTCCAGCTTATCCTGTGTATCCAGTATCCATCCATCTGCCCGGTTGTTCCTGGATACATCTCTGTCTGTGCAAGGGACTCTCAGCGATCTCCACCTGTGGATTACAGTTAATCTCTGTCTCTGACCTTTTGATCAAGGTACCACTGTCCAGACTTCTCCTTGGAGGGCCCTGTCTGCAGTCTGGGACTGCATTGCCCACAAACCTCAGACTCTCCAGTCAAGAACTCTCCCTGGACTTTATATAATTCCTTTGTTCTTTTAAGTGCCTGCAGTTAAGGACCATTTATGTTTCATTAAAGAATCTTCATTGCGTGATTCCTGTCTGGCCTCCCCTCTGTGTCGCCGCCTGCTGGGCTCATACCAGAAACGCACTCGCCACGTGACAATGGTAAAGAGTGTCGCACGATTAATTATTAACCTTTATTTATAAAGCGCCAACATATTTCGCAGCGCTGTACGATGGGGAGCAAACATGAGACATACAAGATACACAAGTAAAAGACAACCCTGCCTGTAGGATAGCTAGTCTAGGAAATACAGCACTTTAGCCAAGTGCTCGGCCAGACATCCCGTGAGCTGACAATCTAAGGGACGGGGGTAAGTGAAACAAATGGGAGCAGAGGGAAGGTGAAGCTTGTTGCTAGATTGAATGTAGTGACGATTGCATGGGAAAAAGGTATTGAGAGGAGTGGAAACAGCTGTAATTGAGACCTGAAATTATGGACCAGGCCTGGGTGAGAGGGTGGATGGGGTGAGTTGGCTGGGACAGAAGAGTGCAGGAAGTGTGGTTGATTTGTGTATGCTTTTAGGCTTGTTCCAGGGTGTCACGTCTCGGCCTTGCCCCCTGCTGGTGGTAGCAGGGATTCCTGTTTGTTTTTGTTTTCAGGCTGCAGGCCTGCTTATTGGTCTGCGGTCACATGACCTGTTCTGCCCTATATGTAGGACCAGGATTCCCCTTGATCCTTGGACCAGGATAGTCTTTCTTGCCTAGTCCCTGTGTGCTGGTTTACTTTGATATTCTGTGTATGACCTCTGGCTCATGTGTTTAGGATCTCTCTCTTGTCTGACCCCTCAAGTTATGATATTCTGTGTATGACCTTTGGCTCTTGTATTTGGATCTCTCCTCTGTCTGTCCCCTGTACCGTGCTTATTTATCCGTGTAATACCTGCATTCATTGTATGTCTGGTTTATGTTTTATACACCTTGCAGACCTAGCTTAGTTACTATTTCGAGACCACCTTTCAAGGATCTCAGTCAGGGCTTAGGGATCTTTCTAATTCCTGGATTGTTCCCTGGAAGCTGTATACCTGCCTTAAGGCTTCAATCTCCGCAGATTGGGGGCTCCCCATCACCCTATAGGGGGCTCACCGTTACATTATCCTGGTCCCATACTAGAAGCTGGCCGGTATGTCTCATATGTATGAAGCTGTATTGAACTTGGTGCTTCCTATGATGAATGAGCTGCAGAGGTTAATGGAGGCTCTGAGCCTATCACCTGCTGCAGCTAACGATGCAGCACCACCCTGCACAACTTGCAAACCCATGTCTGAGAAGGAAAGACGCAGGTTATATGGTCTCTGTTTTTATTGTGCAGATCCAAATCACACTATTGAACATTGTGTATTAAAACCTGTTAAGCAATGGCAGGGGAACCATGTATCCAGGTATCGCTATGGAGGTACTGGTGTGTCCTCCATAGGCATCCAGACTGGCAGAATAGCCACCTCAAATCTGTTGAATCATGGGATCACTATGCCCTCGTCTCACAGTGAGGTTGCAGTATCTCTGGTTGGGAATGCTATGCCAGCCATGTCTGTATCCACTGGCACGCTGCCAGCCATGTCTGTATCCACTGGCACGCTGCCAGCCATGTCTGTATCCACTGGCACGCTGCCAGCCATGTCTGTATCCACTGGCACGCTGCCAGCCATGTCTGTATCCACTGGCACGCTGCCAGCCATGCCTGTTCTCACTGGTAATAAAAAGCCAGCCATGCCTGTTCTCACTGGTAATAAAAAGCCAGCCATGCCTGTTCCCACTGGCAATAAAAATCCAGCCATGCCTATATCCACTGGCACGTTGCCAGCCATGTCTGTATCCACTGGCACGTTGCCAGCCATGTCTGTATCCACTGGCACGTTGCCAGCCATGTCTGTATCTACTGGCACGTTGCAAGCCATGTCTGTATCTACTGGCACGTTGCCAGCCATGTCTGTATCTACTGGCACGTTGCCAGCCATGTCTGTATCTACTGGCACATTGCCAGCCATGTTGGGTACTGACAATCTGTCACTCGTGATGCCTGAGACTGGCACCTTGCCAGTGGTGTCCGGGACAAGCTGTATGTCAGCAATGACAGCTGCGCCCATGTTAGGCGAGACAGCTGCACCCAGGTTAGGCGAGACAGCTGTGGCCACGTTTTGTTATGAGGCCGACGTGCCTGGATTGGCACATGAGACCACTGTGCCCTTGCCCCACAGTGAGTCCAGTGTTGTCCCCACCATTGTCAAGCCTTGTGAGGTGGTCACCAAGTCTACGTCTTGCTCAAAGAGAAGACAAGAAAAGTTGATCAACCCTAGCCAATCTGGTTCTGAAACTTCCCCGCTCTGTTCTGGTTCCAGTGATACTACACCCTCTAAGTCCGAGGTTGCCTTACTCCGCACAGTAATCAGGGAAATCCGGCAAGCTGGTGGTTTGAAGGGTACTATGATCCCCAAATCACATTGTGTTCCCAAGGGATATATACGGACGCCCTCTGGCTCTTTGATGCGTGAGACGCACTGGGTAGTGCTCCAGAGACACCCTGGCATTCTGCAAGGGCTGTTGGAAGAGTCTGATTCAGATGATCCACAATATACTCCTCCTGGGGAGAGGTGTAAGACTGTTGTGGCGCCAACTGTACCATGTCCTGGTGATGTCCCATATCCCGGAGAGTTTACCAGTCATGCACACACCCTGTACTGTATCGGTCGGGGCCATTTCTAATGGCAAGGTCATTGTCTCTGGGGCGGACAGTAAGTCCACTGTGTCTAGTGGTTCCACTGTGAGATGTAATATACAATCTCAGGGCAAGACTACTGTCACTGGATCTGGCAGTACCTCTATTGTCTCTATGTTCTATGGTGTGGACAGAACTCCTAGATCACTGCCCAGGAGACGCAAGAAGGTGACTAACCGTAACCAACCTGGGACTGATGATTCACTCCGTTCAAGGTCCAAGATACTCATGCCGTCGGACCCTCGGGTACTAGACTCTAGCCCGGTTGCCGAGGGTTGTGTACGGGCCTCTAATGGTGCAGTGATCTGCAGAGAGGACCTGGAGGTTTATGAAAGAGCTTTGCTTGCTCAGGCACATACTGACTACTCTGAGTCTGAGTGGGATTCCAATGGGTACTGGTGACTGTTGGTCTTATCCGTTTTCATGCCATGTTTTCTTTCGTGGGTGCCCAGGAGGTCACCCGTAAGGGAGGGGTTATGTCACGTCTCGGCCTTGCCCCCTGCTGGTGGTAGCAGGGATTCCTGTTTGTTTTTGTTTTCAGGCCATCTGTTGGGCTTATTGGTCTGCGGTCACATGACCTGTTCTGCCCTATATGTAGGACCAGGATTCCCCTTGATCCTTGGACCAGGATAGTCTTTCTTGCCTAGTCCCTGTGTGCTGTTTAACTTTGATATTCTGTGTATGACTTCTGGCTCATGTGTTCAGGATCTCTCTCTTGTGCAGGTTATCAACTCCTTCCGGAATTGATGGTGCTTGGCGCTATGTTAAATTAACCAATGCTTATTGATAAGAATGTGCAGCTCACCACAGGTGTGTCACCCACCCTTAATAATAGAAAAAATACAAACTTATTTGTAAGGGAGCGCAAAGATGAAATTGATGTGGATTCTTTGGCAAAAATGATATCACAGTTGTTCAATGGTTCAGAGTCTCTTCACTAAAAGAGAAGAATCACAGATTGCGTAGCACAGTAATGTTTAAATTTGTGTTAGTTCTAATAGAGTGTCACTCACAGACATAGAGCCTATAGGTTCTTGGTAAACGCCTCTAAGCCTCTATGGGGGGCTTCTCCCATCAATCAGGGTCTTAATCGTCAGGATCAGTGTTGATGCTTCAAAACCTCAGTTAAAGGACAAGAAGACAGCACATGGCACAATACCAATAAAGGAAAGATGGCAATGTATATAGGTACAGTCTACTCACAAATTTATGAGCCTCCCAGTGAGTGGCTCAGTATTAGGGCTTTGGACCATTTGAGGATGGTCCCACCTCTTGTGCAGAGTTCCCGCTGGATGAATAGAATCAGTGGTCCAAGAGTTGGTAAAAAATTTATTACAGATTAAAAGTAAAGTAAATAAATAAAATACAGGCTATCAAAACGCGTTTCGCTTGCTCAAACTGCAAGCGTCATCAGTCGATATCGTTCATTGCATATAGTGTCCTTTTTGTAGTTGTGCCAGGCCAATCAGGACCGTGATCTTCGCGTGCGTGTCAGGGTATAATCTGCGGTTCAACCTTTCCTGGGCGATGGTTGATGACCTGTTTCCTCTTCCGGTTTCTAGAGGCTATCGGGACTTCACCATCGCGCCTGCATCTGCGCATGCGTCGGTCCACGCTCGACGGCAGATAGAAAAGCATATACACGTCAATGAACTTATAATGGATAACAAAGTCCAATAATCCGTTTTAACAACATACTTATTTACAAAATAATTGTGAATAAATCGATTCAGTGTAACTACCTGGACATCCATAGGGGTTGTACATATATGCTATATAATCTATTAAAATGAAAACATATACAAATAAATGGGAATACGATTGAATATAGTTGCAATGAAAAATAAGATAGAATAAAGATGAAAAATAAGAATGAATCTAAAAATAAAAATAGAAAAAATAAATAGAAATAATAAAAAGAAAATAAAATTAAATGAATTAAATGAGAATAAGAAAATGAAAAAGAAAAAGAAATTTTTTTTATTATTTATTTTTCATTTCTCATTTAATTCATTTAATTTTATTTTCTTTTTCTTTTTATTATTTCTATTTATTTTTTCTATTTTTATTTTTAGATTCATTCTTATTTTTCATCTTTATTCTATCTTATTTTTCATTGCAACTATATTCAATCGTATTCCCATTTATTTGTATATGTTTTCATTTTAATAGATTATATAGCATATATGTACAACCCCTATGGATGTCCAGGTAGTTACACTGAATCGATTTATTCACAATTATTTTGTAAATAAGTATGTTGTTAAAACGGATTATTGGACTTTGTTATCCATTATAAGTTCATTGACGTGTATATGCTTTTCTATCTGCCGTCGAGCGTGGACCGACGCAGGCGCAATGGTGAAGTCCCGATAGCCTCTAGAAACCGGAAGATAAAACCGGAAGAGGAAACAGGTCATCAACCATCGCCCAGGAAAGGTTGAACCGCAGATTATACCCTGACACGCTGTGAGGATCACCCACCTGCCGCGCCGCCGCGCGGACCCAAGATGGCCGCCGGCGAGCTTACCAACAGCGTCCAGGCTCCTTCCACAGCCACATCCAGAGATGAAAATGATCCGCGCGCGGCGCGCCGCTCTATACGTCTGACATCATCCCGCCCATCAATCAGCTAGAACCTGAGATTCCTCTATAAGAAGCCGGCTGATTGGTGAGTTCATTGCTAGTTCGTCTAGTCTCTCATGTGTTTCAACCTGTTTGATCCTCTGAAGCCTACTCTGATATTACCGTGTACCGAACCTTGCTTTTGCCCAACGATTCTGCTGACTGCCTTCATCCTAAGACCCTCTGCCTGATTCACCGTTTATGCTGTCTGAAATAACCCTTTTGACCCCGGCTAAGATTATCGACGTTGTTACCTGCCTTTATCCTGAAACCTGCTTTGGACATCACCACGCACCTGATTCTACCTATCACCCATGCACTATTGTGGATAAGGTTGTATATTTATATCTAACCCTCCACATAGTAGATGAGCCGAGTTGGTATATATTGCACATTGGTTCCCACCACCGCCTAATCCTGACAGAACGAACTAGCCATCATCATGGAACCAGCAAGTATACCAGAAGCTCTGACCGCCATATCACAACAGCTTAACGTACTGACACAGTCTGTCCAGGTACTGGAAGCCAACCAGGTGGCTATGCAAAGACATCTGAACCGTTTAGACCAAGGGTCAGCCGGTAGTGCTACCACTGGTGGAGCCGCAGTAGTTACCGTACCTCCACCTGACATGAACCCAACGGGACCCGAACCATACGTGGCGCCCCCGGAGAAGTTCGGCGGTGACCGTGCCCAGTTCCGTTCCTTCATAACATCATGCCACCTCATGTTTTGTCTACAACCTCGTACCTACAGGAACGACTTTATCAAGGTCAGGACTACGATATCACTACTAACAGGTAAACCCCAGAAATGGGCACACCACTTGATAAGCACCAATAGTTCTCTATTAAATAGTTGGGATGTGTTTTCTAAGAAAATGGAGGAAATGTATGATGACCCTCACCGGCTGAGTAATGCAGCTCAAGCTCTCGAAAATTTAAGACAAGGAAAGAACGACGTCGAAGAATATATAACAGACTTCAAGCATCTCGCCCTGGATTCCGAATGGAATGAACCGGCCCTAATAGCCAGATTTAGAAAAGGATTATCAGAAACTATTAAAGACGAGCTCGCAAGAGTCGAGAAACCCAGAACTCTGGAGAAGTTTATGGTTCTAAGCATCGATATTGACCGTAGGCTCCGCGAAAGGAGGGCCGAACGTGCCGGTTACCACGCCCCAACACCGACCAGGAGGCCTCTTCCGTCTCTACCACCAAGCGCTCCTACAACCGGTTTGGACGAGGAAGAACCGATGCAAATAGGGGTCGCTAGAGGGCCGCTTACAGAAGCCGAGAAATCGAGGAGACGTTCCTTAGGCCTATGCCTCTACTGTGGTCGTGCCGGTCACCATGTACGGGAGTGCCGAGAAAAACCTAGCAGTCATATGGGTAAGCCGCTAGCTGTCCCAGCCTTTATTTCAGTCAGAAGTGTGTGCAATGCTATGTCTACCCATATGATTGTACCTTTGTCTTTACAGTGGAACAACCGCGCCATGAACATCAACGCCATGCTTGACTCAGGAGCAAGCGGCTGCTTCATGGATTGTAATATGGCCCAATCCTTGGGGATCCCCACCATGTACAAGAAACAGCCTTATCCCATACAACTCCTGGATGGTAGCTCGCCGTTGTCTGGACCGATCACCAAAGAGACTATACCGTTGCCCGCTCGTATTGGCGAAAGCCATAATGACACCATTGTCTTTGATATTGTATCATCACCAGTATTCCCAGCCGTCCTTGGCCTGAATTGGTTGCGAAAGAATAATCCGAGTATAAACTGGATCAACAGCACCATAACCTTCGACCAAGAAGAACCAATAAACACCCTGGGCACTACTGGTTCACAAATACACACAGTAGCGGTGTGTACCGAAATACCCAAGATCTATCGTGACCTCCATAAAGTATTCGAGAAAAAAGGAGCAGATACGCTACCACCCTCCAGAACTTACGATTGTCCTATAGATTTGCTACCTGGGGCTCCTATTCCTCATGGGCGGATATACCCGCTATCAGAACCCGAGCTAAAAACCCTGAAAGAATACGTAGAAGAAAACTTGCAAAAAGGATTTATTCGACCTTCCACCTCACCTGCGGGTGCTCCTATATTCTTTGTAGGGAAGAAAGATGGGGGACTCAGACCTTGTGTGGATTACCGCGCCCTCAATTCTATCACCATCAAAAACAAATACCCACTACCCCTGATAACAGAATTAATGGACAGATTAAGAACTTCTACGATATTCACGAAACTCGATCTAAGGGGTGCGTATAACCTCGTCAGAATACGAGACGGGGATGAGTGGAAAACCGCCTTCCGTTCCAGATACGGCCATTATGAGTACCTGGTAATGCCGTACGGCCTATGCAATGCCCCCGCCACCTTCCAAAGATTCCTTAATGATATTTTTAGAGATATATTAGATCAATTTGTGATAATATACCTGGATGATATATTAATCTACTCAAACACAGCCGAGTCCCACGAGACCCACGTCCGGACCGTATTATTAAGACTGTTGAAACATCATTTATACGCCAAACTAGAAAAATGCTTATTCCACACAAGAAGTATAGAATTCCTCGGATTCATTATCACTCCAGGATATATACAGATGGATCCGGCTAAAGTGAGAGCAGTCACCACATGGCCCGCACCAGCTAACAAAAAAGGGGTTCAATGTTTCATCGGATTCTGCAATTTCTACAGAAAATTCGTAAAGAACTTCTCTGCCATAGCTCGACCATTAACTAACTTGACCAAGATACAAACTCCGTTCCGGTGGTCTGAAGAAGCTCAGAAAGCGTTCCAACAACTAAAAGAAACTATAACTACAGCACCTGTCTTGGCGATACCCGACCCTACATTACAATACACTCTAGAAGTGGATGCCTCAGCCTTTGCCGTCGGGTCGATACTATCTCAAAGGGGTAAGAAAGATGATATATTACGTCCGGTGTCCTTCTTTTCAAAAACTCTCGCCTCGGCAGAAAGGAATTACGACGTAGGCGAAAGAGAACTGCTCGCTATTAAGCTTTCACTAGAAGAGTGGCGTCATTTGCTCGAAGGGGCACACCATCCCGTAATCATCCTTACAGATCACAGAAACCTCGAATATCTACAACAAGCACGCAGATTGAAGCCAAGACAAGCCAGGTGGGCACTATTTTTCAGTCGATTTAATATAATCATCACGTACCGACCTGGTAGTAAAAACGGGAAGGCCGATGCCTTGTCTCGAGCACAAGAAAATCTTCCTGAAATTGATAATGATTTTATACTGCCTAGAACATGTTTCGCGATCACCAGACTGTCTCTATGGGATACTATTAAACAACACACGAATAGTCTGGAACAGAAGAACACGTCATTATCCTTGCGTCGACAAGACGGATTTCTGCTACACGATAAGAAAATATATGTACCCGCTGCAGCACTACTGCCCGTACTCCAATACTGTCATGACTCCCTCCTGGGTGGCCACGGAGGAATTCGTAAGACTACTGACCTGATCAACCGTTCCTTCTGGTGGCCACAAATGGCCAAAGATATAAAGTCCTATGTAACTAATTGTCCGGTGTGTATTCGTGTAAAAGTTCCTCGTAGACGTCCCCAAGGACTACTACAACCGTTGCCTATACCACAAGCTCCTTGGGTGGATATATCCATGGACTTCATAGTAGAATTACCTATATCTGCCGGTTACGATACCATAATGGTGGTAGTAGATCGCTTTTCAAAGATGGCTCATTTCGTCCCTCATAAATGTATACCTACCGCTGCTCAGACGGCATCCTTATTCATCAGAGAAATCTTCCGCCTACACGGCCTACCATCCACCATCGTCTCTGACAGAGGAACTCAATTCACCTCTAAATTCTGGAAAGCCTTCTGTAACAACCTACATATCCAACAGAACCTATCTACCGCGTATCATCCACAGACTAATGGCCAAACTGAAAGAACAAACGGTACACTTGAACAATATTTAAGATGCTTTGTCTCCCACCTACAAGATGACTGGTACGACCTACTGCCCACTGCTGAGTTCGCGTATAATAACCAAGTTCATCGTTCTACTGGTCAATCACCATTTCATGTGAATTATGGACAACACCCTACGATGTTACCAGGATCACCGATCTCTAGTAATATTCCTTCACTAAATCAACGTATGGCACAGATCATTGAGGGGTACAAAAAGGTCAGGGCATCCTTACTATCAGCCCAACGATCCTACAAGCAGTTTGCGGATAGGCACCGAGATCAAGCACCACAATACATGGTGGGCGATTCAGTATGGTTGTCTTCCAATCACATCAGACTACGGTGCCCATCTCGGAAGTTGGGACCTCGCTTCCTGGGGCCTTTCGTTATATCCAAAGTAGTATCCCCTACAGCGGTGCGACTACAACTTCCTCAAGAGCTCGATGTACATCCAGTGTTCCACGTCTCTTTGTTACGTCCGTCCCCTCCAGATCCTTTCACTGAACGCACGCCGCCTCGTCCTGGTCCTCTGCTGGCCATCGGTGATGATGAGTACGAGGTTCAGGAGATTCTGGATTCTCGTTTCTACCGTCGTCGTCTTGAGTATCTGGTTCGATGGGCAGGCTATGGGCCCGAAGAGGACTCTTGGATCCCGGCTGCTGAGGTTAGAGCACCTACTCTTGTCCGGCGATTTCACATCGCTCATCCCAAGCGCCCCCGGAGTGGTCGCCTTGATGGGGGGCACTGTGAGGATCACCCACCTGCCGCGCCGCCGCGCGGACCCAAGATGGCCGCCGGCGAGCTTACCAACAGCGTCCAGGCTCCTTCCACAGCCACATCCAGAGATGAAAATGATCCGCGCATGCGCGCGCGCGCCGCGACGCTCTATACGTCTGACATCATCCCGCCCATCAATCAGCTAGAACCTGAGATTCCTCTATAAGAAGCCGGCTGATTGGTGAGTTCATTGCTAGTTCGTCTAGTCTCTCATGTGTTTCAACCTGTTTGATCCTCTGAAGCCTACTCTGATATTACCGTGTACCGAACCTTGCTTTTGCCCAACGATTCTGCTGACTGCCTTCATCCTAAGACCCTCTGCCTGATTCACCGTTTATGCTGTCTGAAATAACCCTTTTGACCCCGGCTAAGATTATCGACGTTGTTACCTGCCTTTATCCTGAAACCTGCTTTGGACGTCACCACGCACCTGATTCTACCTATCACCCATGCACTATTGTGGATAAGGTTGTATATTTATATCTAACCCTCCACATAGTAGATGAGCCGAGTTGGTATATATTGCACATTGGTTCCCACCACCGCCTAATCCTGACACACGCACGCGAAGATCACGGTCCTGATTGGCCTGGCACAACTACAAAAAGGACACTATATGCAATGAACGATAATCGACTGATGAAGCTTGCAGTTTGAGCAAGCGAAACGCGTTTTGATAGCCTGTATTTTATTTATTTACTTTACTTTTAATCTGTAATAAATTTTTTACCAACTCTTGGACCACTGATTCTATTCATCCAGCGGGAACTCTGCACAAGAGGTGGGACCATCCTCAAATGGTCCAAAGCCCTAATACTGAGCCACTCACTGGGAGGCTCATAAATTTGTGAGTAGACTGTACCTATATACATTGCCATCTTTCCTTTATTGGTATTGTGCCATGTGCTGTCTTCTTGTCCTTTAACTGAGGTTTTGAAGCATCAACACTGATCCTGACGATTAAGACCCTGATTGATGGGAGAAGCCCCCCATAGAGGCTTAGAGGCGTTTACCAAGAGCCTATAGGCTCTATGTCTGTGAGTGACACTATTAGAATTAACACAAATTTAAACATTACTGTGCTACGCAATCTGTGATTCTTCTCTTTTAGTGAAGAGACTCTGAACCATTGAACAACTGTGATATCATTTTTGCCAAAGAATCCACATCAATTTCATCTTTGCGCTCCCTTACAAATGTTTGTATTTTTCCAGGATCTCTCTCTTGTCTGACCCCTCTAGTTATGATATTCCGTGTATGACCTTTGGCTCTTGTATTTGGATCTCTCTTCTGTCTGTCCCCTGTACCGTACTTATTTATCCGTGTAATACCTGCATTCATTGTATGTCTGGTTTATGTTTTATACACCTTGCAGACCTAGCTTAGTTAGTATTTCGAGACCACCTTTCAAGGATCTCAGTCAGGGCTTCGGGATCTTTCTAATTCCTGGAATCTGTATACCTGCCCTTAAGGCTTCAATCTCCGCAGATTGGGGGCTCATCGTTACACAGGGCAGCTGAGTGCAGGAAGTGTGGTTGATTTGTGTATCCGTGATATCTGCTTCACATCAGGGTTTTATTGGTATTCCTGCCGGGAAGCGTCCCATTACATGTAGGTTATTGAAGGGTATACAGTATAAACGACCCCTCGTTCCCGTTATTCTAATATCTAGGATGTCATTCTAGTTAATTTTCTGGATAAGTGGCCGAGAATGAAACTCTGTCTATTAAACTGATTTCTGTGAAATTGGCCATTTTACTTTGCTTGATTTCCTGCAATAGAGTCTCACACGTTCGAGCCCTAAACTTAACGGGAAGAAGTTTTACCCGACACGGGGAGAAATGTTACATTCTCCTATAGGACAAAGACTTTATTGTCAGATGTCTTCTATCCAGTTTTGTCACAGCGTCCTATCCTTTACCCAGCAAATGGTTTTAAAGAATATGGAAGAGTTTCTGCCCCTAACAGGTCACTCCAATCCCAATGGTTATTCATATCCTTACGCAAACCATACAATTCTGTAACTTCCACCACATTCGCTGGGTGGGTTAAATGGATCATGTCAGGAGCTGGTGTAGTCGTTTCCGTGTTCGGAGCTCATTCCTCCCGGAGTGCTTCTGCTTCCGAGGTTTTTTCTGTGGATGTCGTCTTGTAGACATCTTAAAACAGCAGTCTGGTCCAGAGAATCCACCTTTAGGGAGTGTTATGTTAAACCAGTGTGTCACATGTCACTATCACTCATTAATTAAGCTTTGAACTAGCATAATATGAGCCTCCGTGTCTTGTGGGATGTCAGACCAGTTCAGATATGAAATTTCTATATTTCGCAGGACTGTTTAAATTTGGGGCCAGGAATTGCTTCACACAGGCAATTTGTCTGTGTGGCTAAAATGTAACAAGCCAAGTTCGTTGTCTTTACGCAAACAAGGGAAGAAACATCCATTGTTCAGAAACTGTCCTAATTAATTCTGGTTGTAAAAAAAATTGATATGGTAAATCGCATTGCTTTGAAAAGGAACACAATGGGCAGCTGAGCTTAACCTAGTGTATGTATTCCAGGGCATGGTGTTTATTTGGTCAGATCTAAGCTCTGAAGCCATATAAACCTTAGACAATGGATTGCGTAACCTGTAGAATTTAAAAAAAAAAAAACCCCGGAAAAGGTTAAATGATTTTCTGTTTTTTTTTTAGTGTTATTATCTGAATAATCAGTTTGTAATGCTATATTATTAGGCGATAGGATCTAACACTATATGGTATTAGAATATTTAATTTATGTGGTCAGTTATAATAGATAATTTTGGTATCTTATAAAAGATAGAGGCCATAGCACATTTAATTATTACATAACAAATGTCTTGTGTATTAACATTTATAAAACAAATTAAGTCTGTTAATTCTGCAGACATACATTCATAATTATCTTATACACACAGATCTCTGGATATAAATAAGGGGTGTATGAGATGCACGCACGCCGCGGCAAAATATGCCTTCGATTCAACAAAAGCAATAATATTGATAGTTAAATAAACCCATGGAGTCCTGGGATATAGTATAAAATGACCCCCAAACATTAACGATTGGTTACATACATAAATTAATTCCTGTAGAAGGTTGATCTGAGAGCGCCATCTGCTGGCCAGGTAATATAACACCTGGACAGACCCCTGGAGTTAATGAATATATATATATCCTCCAATCAAATGAGGCCACATACAGGGTTATTCAGAGAGCATGAAATGCAAGAGAATGACTGGAGAAAGAAAAATTCTAGGTCAAAATAGCCAATTTGGAAAGTGAGATGAAAGGGAGAATTTTTCTGGTTTGGCTATTTTGACCTAGAATTTTTCATTTTCCAGTCATTCTCCTGCTTTTCACGCTCTCTGAATAACCCTGATAGTGATGGGCTAGAGCTAAAACTGGGCGGGAAACCACTATATAGAGGGGGACACTCCAGAGAGGAGAAGAAAGAAATAAAGACCACTGAAAGAAAGCTTGGGGAGAGACCTGAGTGACGCTTGGAGGGGAGAAAGGGCAGATACCATCAGCCACTCCAATAAGACACGACCACACCCTAATCTTACACCACTCTATCTTCACTACCAGATGGTAAAGTATACCTGAATAACTTGATATCTATTTTCTAATTGCATAGTCCTTACTTTAGATGTCCATCACAAATTAAAGGAATACAAATGAATTATTTTGCTGTTGAAGCCTAAACAGTAGAATAGTATCAGCCTTTCCGCTCTACTGCAGACGAGCGCTAAGGGAGAAACTAATATGAATAGAATAGAACTTGGTGTTTAACAACTGATTCGTGTATATCTGTGGTGCGGTCTATAAACCTAAAATATTTGTCCATTAGATTATTGCGTGTCGTAGTATCGCTACTAATCACGATCTATAATTACTTTTGAAATTGTATTTTGCTAATCCATTGATAACATATGATTGTATGAAACTTGACGTGTGAATAAATTTTGGTTTGAATTTTTTTACCGTTACGCAGTCTCATATCATTATTGATTTTATTGTGTCTAAAAATATCTAGATAGCATCAAAAGAATTCGGGAGAACGGGCTATATATCTGTTAAAACGTATATTCATTGATGGTATTTTATCATTAAGATAAGGATTAATAACCTAACTTATACCATTGGTATTGGAGGCACTGTTATATATATAATTATACATACACGTCATAATTAGTATATCCCTGACATATTAATGGAGTCAAACTCTGACAGGGATAATTCCCAGATTCCCCTATTATGACCGGGAATCATAATAAAGACACGGAGGCGAGTATTATCCCAACCGATAATTGGGTTATTCCCACCCTTTATATTTGGTTATTAGGTTTTGATGTTTCAATAGTCAATACGGATTTTTTCAAACCTTCTTAGAAGCTCTTGGTGATCTTTAATACATTTATTTTCCGACAGAGTAAACTTCATGTCGAAGCTTTCATTGGATGAGGAAGAGTTCTTCTGTTGTTCTGTTCGTTGGGGAAGAGCTTGAGCTTCATCTTGGAGTTTGCGTTGAAGGCTGGAGCTTCATGTTGGAGTTTGTGTTGAAGGCTGGACCTTTTCGTTGAAGGATGAATATTCTTTCATGCTTGAGCTTCAAGTTGGAGTCTACGTTGAAGGTTTTAACTTCCTGTTGGATTATTCTTCCATTGTTTCAATTTCGTTGAAGATGTTAGCCCGTCACGCATCAAGAAAAAAGAGGAGGAGCCAAGGGTTACCAGGACGATTTATGGAGCGGTCTATCGGACGATTGGACAGCAGGGAGCTGGACTGTACCATTACCGGCTATTGTTATATATATTGTTAAACTGTATTTTTTTCTCTCTTTCTTTGCTGCTATCGGCTTAAGTAAAGAAAAGATAGTATAATAATACTCGCCTCCGTGTCTTTATTATAATTAGGATTCCCCGTCATGATAATAGGGGAATCTGGGAATCCCCCTTCATGAATAAATCAGATACTATCAACAGATCCAGTAACAGGAAAATGGGAAGATACATTAAACACAATGGATCATTTACACAGGCAACCTTTATCTAAAACTGCCTGCTAGATCCTGGAGAAAAGGGGGAGGGGCGAGCATGTGAAAACAAAGGAATATATTCTTACAGCGGGTGGATGTACACTATACAGAGAGGATAGCAATACAGAGGGTGCATTATGCAGAGACACAACAGGAGACTCTACAATACATATGGGAATAATACACAGTCAACATAAATCCTGGATTCCCTGGGCAAACCATTTGGCAAACCCCAGGTAGCACCTTGGTCCAGTCAGTAGGAAGGAGGCTAACCCCCAGGCTACTCCAACTGCCCCATAGACAGCCGAGTCTGTCACAAGAACCTTTAAATCAGGGGTCTCAAACTCACGGCCCACCCAGATGTTTTTGCCTACAAGTACCAGAATGCTTTGAATGCAATAGATGGCAAGGGAATCATGGGAGTTGTAGTTCAGAACCATCAGGGGGGCCAGAGTTTGAGACCCCTGCTTTAAATTATAGTCAAATCTGGACTTCACCTTTTTCCAGCAATGGCATCTCCCGCCCCCACAGACTCCAGCGTGGTGTAACCGACGAACAGCAACAATTACCCAGCCTTTGCTTCTCCCATAAACGCTCCAGAAGTCTGGAGTTGCTCGAAAAAAGAAGGGAAGTCCAGATTGGACTAGGATTAAAATGTGTTTATACGGAGCCAGCGAGTCCATTACTAGAATGTTCTTCAATATACGACACCATTTGTGAATGTTTTCCTCTTAGAAAGCAAGGCGGAAATCCCGGGATATACATTTACTCTGACGGTGACCGGAAACTGCCCATACCGGCGCTTTATTTCACAAGGGATGAATTGCACAGACGAAACCACATGCTAAAAGCTTATTCTTGGCATCCATCGTATTCGAACATAACACCTCATTCCCCCCCCCCCACAATGCCCAAAAATCAAGAGCCTTGTACGGTCTGCAAACTAACCTTCTGTACACGAGACGCAAAGTCTTCATCCGACTCCTTAGGATGTCGAGTAACCGGCGGGAGCCACCTACGGGAGAGACACGTTCAACAGCAAACTACTAAAAAAATAACAGAGATGGGGTCTGGGAATGGAGTGAAAGAAGGTGGAGAGCAGAGCGTTCATCCCCTCCTAATACTGAACTCTGGGTCATGACCCAGGAGACGAGCCTCGAGGGGCAAAGAGACCCGAGGCAGTCCTCGGGGAGCAGGGGCGCGAGTCGAGGGGCGCGAGGCAGACCTCGAGGGGCGCGAGGCAGACCTCGAGGGGCGCGAGGCAGACCTCGAGGGGCGCGAGGCAGACCTCGAGGGGCGCGAGGCAGACCGAGGGGCAGGGGGCAAGGGGCGCGAGGCAGACCGAGGGGCGCGAGGCAGACCGAGGGGCAGGGGGCAAGAGGCGCGAGGCAGACCGAGGGGCAGGGGCAATAGGCGCGAGGCAGACCGAGGGGCAGGGGGCAAGAGGCGCGAGGCAGACCGAGGGGCAGGGGCAAGAGGCGCGAGGCAGACCGAGGGGCAGGGGCAAGAGGCGCGAGGCAGACCGAGGGGCAGGGGCAAGAGGCGCGAGGCAGACCGAGGGGCAGGGGCAAGAGGCGCGAGGCAGACCGAGGGGCAGGGGCAAGAGGCGCGAGGCAGACCGAGGGGCAGGGGGCAAGAGGCGCGATGCAGACCGAGGGGCAGGGGCAAGAGGCGCGAGCCAGACCGAGGGGCAGGGGCAAGAGGCACGAGGCCTGGCTCAGTAAAGAACATGAGATAAATGCCACATCCTACAGCAAAGAGCCAATGAGGCCGGCCTATAGAACAAACGCCAAATCTTTCCCTCCTCCCCGTCACAATGAAAAAACGTGATGATCCATCATAAAACGAAACACAGCATCGTGAAGGAACATACATCAAGTCTACACGGAGCTTCCTGAAAAGTGCTGCCGCGCCAAAACACAGACTCCAAATAGTACATTCAGAAAGTATTCAGAGCCCGGCATTTTTCTATGTCGCTTTATATAGACAGGTTTGCACCTTCCAAATCCCGACCAATCACTGCAATCTGCCTCCACTGGATCCAAAGTGTACAAACATCACAATGACGACACAAATAAAGATCAAGCGTTCCAGCAACGGCTCGTCATACTTATTACATGGAAAAATTAGAAATATCAAAGCTATAGAAGCTTACCATGAATGACGTCTTCCTGTCCTGCCCCCTCAGCACCTAGATCAGCCCGGATGCCGAGTTGCTCGGAACGCAGTGCCGCCTGATCTCCTGCCCCGCTGCCTCTTTGGATGAATTTCCAGATGGCCGCTCTGTGCCGCCTGAGGGTGACATTCCCATTGACGATCCTTCCGCTCCTGCTGCCTCCAAACTTCTTTCACTCACGTCCTCCCTTGGACTCACACAATCCTCCCTCCTCCCTACCCACCGCGACGGTCACGCTATTGACCTGGTCTTTTCCAACCTCTGCTCCATTTCTGAGTTCAAATGTCGCCCTTTCCCCATCTCTGACCACCACCTTCTCTCTTTCAACCTATCTGGACTTCCTAAACACCCTGCTCCCCCACCCCGCACACACACTCACAGAAATCTACATGCTGTGGACCCCCATCAATTCTCCAACCTACTTCATCACCTCCCTCATACCTCATCCTTCACCTGCCCTGATGTTGCCACTAATCACTACAACACTACGCTTATCTCTGCTCTAGACACTCTTGCTCCTCTTCGACTCTGTAAGGCCCCACGCCGCCAGCTTCAGCCCTGGCACACCCTCCAGACTCGCTACCTGCAAAGATGCTCCCGCACCGCAGAGCGTGCCTGGAGGAAATCCCGCTCTGAAGCTGATTTTGTTCACTTCAAGTTTATTCTCCGGTCATACACCTCTGCCCTCCACTTGGCCAAACAATCCTTCTTCTCATCTCTTATATCTACGCTGTCCTCCAACCCTAAACGGCTCTGGTCCACCTTCAACACCCTCCTCTACCCACCTGCACCTCCCCCCTCAGCTGCCTTCAGCGCTCAAGACCTGGCAGACTACTTCCTCAGTAAAACTCTAACTATCAGAAGTAACATCCCAACACAAGATAGTTATCTGCCACCTCCACTCCCACAGGTCCCCTCTGCCACCCTCTGCCGCTTCCTCCCAACCACTGAGGAGGAAGTCAATTCCTTATTGTCCTCCTCACATCTCACCACGTGCCCGCTCGACCCCATTCCCTCACATCTAATTCCTCCCCTCTCCTCCTCCCTCACCCCTGCTCTCACACACATCTTCAACCTATCTCTCTCCACTGGCTCCTTTCCATCCGCCTTCAAACACGCGCTAGTTACCCCTTTACTAAAGAAACCATCCCTAGACCCCAACTCTCCATCCAACTACCGCCCTGTATCCCTGCTTCCCTTTACCTCTAAGCTCTTAGAAAAACTAGTCTTCAACCGCCTCTCCCTCTTCCTGTCCTCCAATTCCCTACTTGACCCCCTGCAATCTGGCTTCCGTCCCCTACACTCAACTGAAACTGCCCTCACCAAAGTCACCAACGACCTCCTAACTGCTAAAAAACACGGCCACTATTCTATTCTCATCCTGCTCGACCTCTCGGCTGCTTTTGACACTGTTGACCACCCCCTCCTTCTACAGACCCTCAACTCTCTGGGTCTCGGTGACACTGCACTTGCTTGGGTTGACTCCTATTTATCCAACAGGTCCTTCTGTGTGTCCTTTGCTGGTAACTCCTCCTCTTCATTGCCTCTATCTGTGGGTGTACCTCAAGGCTCTCTCCTTGGTCCTCTGCTCTTTTCCATCTACACCTCCTCCCTGGGCAAAAGCATCAACAGCTTTGGCTTTAATTACCACCTCTACGCTGATGACACTCAGATCTACCTCTCTACCCCTGATCTCTCTCCCCCTGTCCTTTCAAAAGTCAGTGACTGTTTATCTGGCATCTTCTCCTGGATGGCCTCCCACCACCTAAAGATCAACATGTCAAAGACTGAGCTCCTACTTATTCCGCCCTCCGATGCCTCCCCACCTCCTGACTTCTCTATCACGGTGGAGGGTATCACCATCTCCCCATCAAACCAAGTTCGCTGTCTTGGAGTTACACTTGACTCTGCTCTTTCCTTCATCCCCGACATCAAGTCTCTTTCCTCCTCCTGCCGATACCAACTGCGTAATATTTCCAGAATTCGTCCATTTCTTACCGCTGTCACCACAGAACAACTCATACACGCCCTGGTAATCTCCCGACTCGACTATTGCAATAATCTCTCTTATCTGGCCTCCCTCTGTCCCGCCTCTCCCTCCTACAATCCATCCTGAACGCCTCCGCCAGGCTAATTCACCTCACCCGCCGCTCTGTCTCTGCCGCTCCCCTCTGCGAGTCCCTTCACTGGCTCCCCATCCACTGCAGAATTAAGTTCAAAATCCTTATCCTTACCTACAAAACCCTCACTAACTCAGCTCCCCACTACCTGTCCTCACTAATCACCAAATACACCCCAGCCCGCTCCCTAAGGTCAAACAGTGACCTGCGCCTAGCTTCTCCCCGCATCACCTCTTCCCATGATAGACTGCAGGATTTCTCACGCGCAGCCCCCACTCTCTGGAACGCTCTCCCTCGTACTGTCAGACTTTCCCCTAACTTCTCTTCCTTCAAACGCTCCCTTAAAACATTCCTATTTAGGGAAGCGACCCCCCGACTCACTGACGCAACCATCAATCACTCTCACCTTACAGTCCTCTCCTCCTGTTTCCAACCCCAACCCTCCTAGATTGTGAGTTCCTACGGGAATAGGGCCCTCATCTCCTCCTGTACTGTTTGTCAAATGTTGTTCAATGTATTGTAACCCTGTCTATACTGTGCTTATTGTACAGCGCTGCGGAATGTGCTGGCGCTTTATAAATAAAGAATAATAATAATAATAATTGTGAGTCTCCTGAATGAGACACCAGGCAGCCTGCGGGCCCTATTACATTCTTCACGCAAAAATGCACGGTAAACGCGTGTATTTTTGCACGAAGCGTCAAACGTTAACGCACGTAAATCAACGCTGGTATTACAATCCTCGGGCATTTTTCATCCATCAAAAAATAACACGCGTAAAATGGATGCGCAAAAACGTGCGCGCAATGACGATGCGCGCAGAAATCAGTGTGCGGACTTTTTTTTTCACGCTATTCAGCCAATCAGAATTAAGAACCTTAAATTGTCTCACGTTAAGGCTAGGGTCAAATGAACGCATTTTTCGCATCGTCCGTAAAAAAAAAAAAAAAAAAAAGTGCGTCCAAACGCATTGACGGATTTTTTCCACGGAAGACGTGAAAGCTGTCATACGATGTGCATTTTCGTGCATGATTTTTTACAGATCTTCAAAAAAACGAGAAATATGAGTAACCAAATCAATTTGGACGTGATGTTGGCCGGACATGAGCAGCGTCTGACGGCTCCTAATCACGCACACACGCCGTCATGCGGGCGCAGCGCACGCTGTGCGTCAGTACTAGCGGTTCGACGTTCTCGAAAAAATGCATTAGTTTGCCGCTTACGTTGAGCAGCTGAACTTTTGTGCAGCTGTACTTCGTATATTGGCCGTCATTTGCTGCTACTACAGCCGTAATAAAGTGTGGCTAAACGCGCATTCGCACTGCGTTAATCTGACCCCAGCCTAAATTTTTGCGCCCGTCAAAGTCAATCTGCGCATATATGCTGCAGCAATAATAAAAACATGCAATTTCTCCATGTTATTGTTTGGGTATGTGTAGAATGTGTAACTATACTTTGCTGTGTATTTTTTTGGGCTGGTGTATTTGGGTTCGGCAGGTTGATAGAATTTCCCATTAACACCAGCTTTTAGGAGTTGCTAAAATTATGCGCGTAAAGGCTGTGCGTTACAAACTGCGCATAGATTGTAATACCATTCGCGTACCAGCGCATTTGCGCTCACAATGTTAAGTATAGGACGCATGCAGTACAGTAAGCTTGCGCAGCGTTCGCGCAGGTTCACCCGCGGTAGACGTATATGCGCGTTTGTTGCGCTGAGATTGTAATAAGACGTTCTGAGCAAAGGGTTTTGCCCCTTGTGTTAATGCGTTTTTGCGCAGGCGTTAACGTTTGCGTGAAGAATGTAATAGGGCCCTGTGTGTTCAAACAGGATCAACTGCTTTATTGGGGGACACACACAGGGTTTTTATGGGGACAACATTCAAACTTCCTGCCCACCCCAACAGTTCCCATTGGCTAGTTTCAAGGCCACTGCAAGCTTCATTCAGGTCCTCAGGCGCTTACGTGAGTACATCAGGTTTATGTAGATGAGGGAGTTAGTCAGGCTTGAAAAGGCTGGAAGATTAATCCCCTCAGTCAACAGATAACGGGGTGAAGCACACAAAGTTGCAATCCGTTATCACAATAATTTACACAATCCATTGGGACAGTGTTTGCCTGACAAGGTTGACTCACACCTCACACATGCAGCAGACACATCTAGCATTCTTGCATAATCACAATTCAGCACAAAAGTAACCAACACAGCAAGTTCACAGAAAGACACGGTATAAAGAAAGGGAATGAAGAACGCCATTTACGGGGGAATGAGTCCTAAAACAGGGGAATGCAAAGGCAAAAGGTTCATCTGTCCCATCAAGCATGGTAGTGCCATGTCAGGTCTGTGACATTACTCCCCCCTTCAAGGGAGTTTGATGGCCACAGTTAGACCCCAACGGTTCAACTCGAGGTCGTTGGAGTAATAGTCCATAGGGAGGAGGCAGGCTTCTCCACTTGTCTGTTTAAGCTGGCCCGCTGTCAGAAGGGTAAACCGGACTCCCATGCCTGGCCTCCCATCTCGGGTAGACCACCAGCCCTAGTGGGAAGTTGAGGGCCGTTCCTGTGCTCCTGGCCCATTGCGGGTGCACAGTCTTGCCGGCACCACCTCCTGGGAAAATAACCCGCTGCTGGGGTAGAGGTACCGCCTTTACCCCCTCCTGGGGTACCAATCACCCGTGGGCAAAACATGCCCACTGTTCCTGGTGTACCGGTCAGCAGCTGCGGGGAATAGAGGTGACCAATGCCCCTGGCGAAA
Source organism: Leptobrachium leishanense (assembly GCA_009667805.1). Classification (NCBI taxonomy): domain Eukaryota; kingdom Metazoa; phylum Chordata; class Amphibia; order Anura; family Megophryidae; genus Leptobrachium; species Leptobrachium leishanense. The sequence continues at coordinate 539,741,316 of CM019063.1, forward strand.
GGGTTGGGGATCTGGGCCGACTGCCCAGCGTTCCGAGGACCCGCAGTTGGAAATCCCATAATAAGCATCCCTCACAACCCGGGGAAGGGGGTCAGCAACCCCCGGTTATTGGGAAAAGGGGGCACCTCCATCCTCCAGCTGTGGCTCCTTGACAAACCAGTGGTAGCCAGTATCCTCTGGGGCACCTGCCATCTTCTTCCAGATTCTCCAGACCTGTATTAGGGTGTGGGCAGAGGCCAGCGGCACTCTGCCCCGTAGCCAGCGCTTCTGCTGGGGAGTTGACACGGGGATAGTGTCTTCTCGTGGGAACAGGAGGATGGCTTCCTCCCCGGGCCAGTCAGACCCTTCATTCTGCTCCTCTGGTAGGACCTGTGTAGCCTCAAGTTCATTCTGGCCATTGAGCACCTGCAGTTCTCTAACATTGCTGCTTCTTCCCTGGCAGGGAAACGTAGGAGCACCTCTAGCGCCATTTCTTCAGTTTCCCCTGCATTTTTATGACCATCTGCTAATTCTTCCAGACTATTCCAGGCAACGGGAGCCATGCCAGGCTGTGGAGCACTGTCGAACAGCCGTTTGTAGACAATTTTGAGCTCCCATTCCTGCTCGACCAGGAACTCCAAGTCCTCTAGGTCACACGATTCCTCAGGGAATCCAGCACCTCATCTCGGAAGTCCAGGATCTCCTCCCACCGCCACTCCCAAAATCTGGGTCTCCACACATTTTCTGAAACCGTAGCCCCGCGCCTTCTATCGGGCTGCCGTCTGCGGTGCTGGCCCACAGTTGGATCGTGAACCACCGGAGGGCTCTGTAGCTGTTGTCCAGAGTCATCTCCCTCTGGAACAATCTCCCAAGCTCCGTCTCCCACTCATCTAGGGGTCGTTCCTCCAGGAACACCTCTCATGCCTGGTACTGCATCCAGTACATATGAATGGAAGAAGGGGGGGGGGGAAACCTTCCCCTGGTGGCACCGCTCGTGGCTTAGCGCCTCTAGCCAGAGGTTTCGGCGGATCACATCATACCATTCGAGCTGGGTGTGAGGTCGTCGGTCCCTGGTGCGGTTTCTGCACTTCTTGCAGCCTCCTCTCATGTTGGCTTCCGGGGTAACGGTTTTAAAAGCGTGGGAGGGCAGCTTTCAAGTATAAGTATATATATATATATATATATTCTTTGTTTATAAAATTTACTTCATGTTTTCAAGGTTTATATTTTTATTATTTTTTTATGACTTTTATGATATTTTGAGAATCATTTCTTATTGATTAAGACTACAAGGCTATGCATCGCTGGCCGATCCCCCACGCATCTCCACTTGTATAGAAGTTGAAAGGGGAGGCACCAGAAGATCATAGTGACACACACCGACATTTTGGAAGCTGGAAGACACACACACCACATGACCGGTGAGGTGACGCACATGCTCAGTATGTCCACAGCGGCCATCTTGGATCCTAGGCAAAAGGTTGCTAATGACACCAAAACAATCAACAGATGCAAAAGGACTATTTTATAAGGACCCACGTATGATCACATTTACAGTAGCACCGACTGATGCTTTTTATACGAAACGCGTTTTGGTATACTGTATATTTTATTACTAATAAAATGTGCCTTATTTTATGCCTATCTCGGGTCCTGGATGCTTGTATTCGCTAAGGAGGCGGCTGAGGCTGATCCGGTGCACCTTCTGAAGTCACCGGCTGCCTACAAATCTGGTGTCTGATCGATAAGACACCAGCAAATGTGAGTAAGACATTCTTCTCCTTTAGATGTACGTCTTTAAGTCTCTTTGTGGGGGACTTCACCCGTATGGTAGATACTTGTCTCGTATGGTGGATACTGTATCTTGATGGTAGGTGTATCTCAAATGGAAAGAGAATACATAGTACAGTACTGTATAACTGGAATATATATATGGTATAAAGAAGCACACTCACGTGTTTCAGAACCTCCACTAAGGGTGTATGCAGCGTCTAACAGCGTGGGAGACAGAAGGCTGAGCTTGTTGGTGCATCCAGGAATCAGACCTAAGAAAGGCTAGCAGCTTTTGGATCTTTATTCTGACGCTCCTGGATTCTGAAGCAGCGCTCAAGAGGTGGGACCCCCTTAAGCGATAAGAGGTCCAAGGTGCGATTACAGAACCACCCTTAGTGGAGGTTCTGAAACACGTGAGTGTGCTTCTTTATACCATATATATATTCCAGTTATACAGTACTGTACTATGTATTCTCTTTCCATTTGAGATACACCTACCATCAAGATACAGTATCCACCATACGAGACAAGTATCTACCATACGGGTGAAGTCCCCCACAAAGAGACTTAAAGACGTACATCTAGAGTCTTGAAGACTCCTCACTTGTGAGTTCTATAACCATCAGTGTGTGGTCCTTTACTTCCAGTATATACTGCACAATGGTCTCTTTCTTTTTCCTCTTCTAGGATCTATGGACTATTCTGATTTAAAGACCACGGACTTACTACCTAATACATTGTTTGTATTTACTATCTAATACATTGTCTGTATATGCCCTATGCGCTCCCATATACCTTGGTATTTTTCATAGTTAGTCAGGAGTGGAGGATACACTCAGCTGGTGAGCTGCAATCATATAACCACCTTTTCTCTCTACCTAACCACCAAGCGCCTATACATTCACCTTCTAGGTCTTTCACATATTCTTCTCCTTTGTTTGCACTTTATTCTATACAATATTGCTTTATGTGAGTCATTTTAGATTTTGAGGGACACGGGGGTGTCACAATCCCGGATCCCACCACGCAGTCCTTAAAGCCCAACACTCCACAGAGCCCAAAAGCTACCAACAGGGTAGCCGTAGAAGAATCCCTAACTGTCTGGTCCTTATAATTGGCCAGGTATACTAGCTGGACAGAAAGGGTTAATCAAAGACAATGTCGGAATACAAAACCAGGTCAGGAACACGGAGGTAGCCAGACGAGACAGAATCAGGAATACAGAGTATAGAATAGTCAAAGGGAATAGCCGGGTCGATATCAGTGCAGGAGCGCAGTACAAGAAAATAGTCTAGGGCAATGGAAGGCAGAATAGTCAGAAAACAAGCAGAGGTCAATAACAGGTTAAATCACGAGAGAATACAAGTACAGGGAGCTCAGGTATGGATAACAACGATCTGGCACTGCTTAGAAGGAACTGTTGGTTTTTAACAGACCTGGACTCCTCTGATAGGTCTGCGTCACCAGACCGCACCCCCCTCTCAAGCCGCGCCTCATGCAACCACCTCCCTGCCTGTCTCTATTTAAACCGGGCGCTGGTAAGCGAGCAGCATCAGACATGCTGCCGCCGAGCACACCGGAAGGGCTGGAAGCCCCCAACGTTACAGTACCCCCCTCCACGGGGAGGCCACCGGACGACCAACAGGACAAGTGGTAGGACGACCACCGGGGCGATCGGGGTGCGAGGCATGGAACGCCCTGACCAACCTAGAGGCAGACATGTTGGAAGCAGGAATCCAGGACCGGTCCTCTGGACCATAACCCACACAATCAACCAAGTACTGCAGCACACCCCTGAACAGCCTAGAATCCAGAACTTTCCTAACCTCATACTCTGCTTCTCCAGCAACCGGAACAGGAGGAGGAGGAGGAACGACCCACGTGTACCTGTTACACAACAAAGGTTTCAGTAGGGAGGTGTGAAAGACATTGTGCATGCGAAGAGGTCTAGGAAGGGCAAGAGCATAAGCCACAGGGTTAACGCGGCGAATTATCTTGTATGGACCAATAAACCGAGGTGCCATTTTCATAGAAGGCACCCGCAACTTTACATTCCTAGTGGACAACCAAACTCTATCCCCCATGTTGTAGGAAGGAGCTTGTAACCTATGCCTGTCAGCCTTGCGTTTCTGGACAGCAACATTGCGCTCCATATTTTCGCGAATCTGTCTCCAGATATCTTGTAGTTGTGTGAGATGTTCATCGAGAGCCGGGATGTCCTGTTCAGCAAACTGAAGCGGTAGAGCCGGAGGGAAAAAACCATAGATAGCAGAAAAAGGGGAGTGGCCAGTGGTCTCGTTAACGGCGTTATTACGTGCATACTCGGCCCAGGGAAACAACTCCGAACAATTGTCTTGTTGTTGTGAGGTAAAGCAACGTATGTACTGCTCGAGACCCTGATTTGCCCTCTCTGCTGCCCCATTGGTTTGTGGATGATATGCTGAAGAGAAGGCCAATCGCACTCCCATCTGCGCACAGAAATCCCTCCAGAAACGAGAGACGAACTGAGCTCCTCTGTCAGAGACTATTTCAGATGGAACCCCATGTATTCGTACAATCTCTCTAGCAAATACAACCGCCAGTTCTTTGGCTGTAGGAAGCTTAGGTAAAGGAACAAAATGAGCCATTTTGGAGAAGCGGTCTACAACTGTCTGGCAAGTCCACGATAAAATCCATGGATAGATGAGACCAAGGCCTATTAGGAATGGGTAAAGGCTGCAATAGACCGACAGGCAAGGTTTTACTGGTTTTGCTTCTGGCACAGACTTGACAAGCCAAAACAAACAGACGTACGTCCTGTCGCATGGTGGGCCACCAGAACTGTCTGGAGATACTGGTAAGAGTCTTAGTAATACCAGGATGACCTGCTGGTTTTGAATCATGAAACATTAGGAGTAATTCTTGTCTTTCCTTTTCAGGAACAAACAACATATCTGGGGGCTTGTTAGGTGAAGCTCCCATTTGAGCTGCTTGGAGGCGTTCCAGGAAAGGCGAGGAAACAGACAAGACTGTGGAAGCCACAATACGTTCAGGAGCAACTATAGGATTGTGGTCTTGTGTATTTGATTCATACGGGTCATAGTGACGAGATAAGGCATCAGCCTTTACATTGCGGTCACCTGGTCTGTAAGTCAACACAAAATTAAACTGAGACAGTAGTAATGACCACCTGGCCTGTCTCGAGTTCAAACGTTTAGCATCCCCGATGTACGTAAGGTTCTTATGATCAGTGATTATCAACAAAGGGTCAAGAGTACCTTCCAACAAATGTCTCCACTCTGACGGGCAGACACAATAGCAAGCAATTCTCTGTTACCGATATCATAATTGCGTTCTGCTGGTGATAATTTTCTTGAAAAGAACCCACAAGGATGTAGAGGTTTCCCTGGAGACTCTCTTTGAGACAGGACAGCCCCAATGCCTATCTCGGAAGCATCAACCTCAAGAACAAATGGAATTCTGGGATCAGGATGCCGTAACACTGGAGCGGAAATGACAGCCTGTTTGAGAGCTTCGAATGCCTGTTTGGATTGTGAAGACCAGACCTGGTTCTTCAGACCTTTACGTGTCATATTAATGATAGGGGAGGCTACAGTGGAATAATTCTTGATAAATCTCCTATAGTAGTTGGAAAACCCCAAAAACCTCTGTATGGCTTTGAGGCCTTGGGGAAGAGGCCATTCTGAGATGGCCGTGAGTTTGGAAGGATCCATCTCAAAACCTTCTGGAGTGATAATATACCCAAGGAATTTCACAGTAGTAATGTCGGATAAACACTTCTCCAGTTTGCAATAAAGACCATTGTCTAGTAGTTTTGCTAATACCTGTCTGACAAGTTCATGGTGGGTTATAAGATCGGGAGAGTAAATTAGTATATCGTCTAGGTATACGATAACAAAGGATTGCAAAAAATCTCCGAGCACATCATTAATGAAATCTTGGAATACAGCTGGAGCATTACAAAGACCGAAAGGCATGACCAGATATTCATAATGCCCACTCCTGGTGTTAAATGCTGTTTTCCACTCATGCCCATCTTTAATACGTATCAGGTTGTAAGCCCCTCTTAAATAGAGTTTTGTGTATACTGCTGATCCCCTTAACCTGTCGAACAGTTCTGATATAAGAGGGATAGGGTACACATTCTTGATGGTGATCTTGTTAAGCCCCTAAAATCAATACACGGGGGTAAATCTCCTTTTTTAGACACAAAAAAGAACCCAGCCCCTGCTGGAGAAGAGGAACGTCTGATAAAACCTCTCTCCAAATTCTCCTTTATGTACTCCTCCATGATTTGGTTCTCTTTTATTTTCTCTGCCTCTCTTTTATCAAATACAGCCCTGAGGTCGGCATACTGGTCAGGAACCTCTGTAGACAATGGAGGAGCTGTAGGTGTGTTCAGGGCACCAATATGCTGAATGGGTATTAAACAATTCACAAAACAAGCAGGACGCCAAGACTGTATCTCTCCCTTAGCCCAATCAATAACAGGATTATGTTCCACCAACCAAGGGAAACCAAGCACAACAGGATTGGAAGGTGAACGGATAACCTGAAATATGATCTCTTTGTGTAAGAGACCAGTGGTAAGAACCACTGTAACAGTATCGTGAGTTATCCTGGGGCAGGATAACGGCCTACTGTCTATGGCTTCAACGGCCAAGGGTGTCTCTCTTACAACCAGAGGGAGAGAGATGGAGGAAGCGTATTCAACATCGATGAAATTACCAGCAGCCCCAGAATCAACAAAAGCGGTAGTATGCGTGGTCTTGGTCTCCTAAGCTATGGATACTGGTAACAAGAGTCTAGTGTCTTTGACAGCAGACATGAACGTCACAGCCAAGGCCTGTCTCCTCTGTTGCCTTAGGTGTGGTAGTTTTCCGACCTATCATGCATTCTACGGCGAGTAGGACATTGAAGTCGTAAATGTTCTTTTACACCACAGTACAGCCACGATCCCTCACGAAGACGCCTTGTTCTCTCTTCCTCTGTAAGCCTAGTATGGCCTAGTTGCATAGGCTCAGAGGGAGGAGATAACTCTCTGGGTGGTGCCTGAAAGACAGGGGCCAACCTAGGTAACGGTCTCTTAGGTTTCTCTCTTGGTGTTCTTCTGTCCCTTATCTGATCATCCAGATCTATACAATAATCTATGAGTTCACTCAACAACTCAGGTAATTTACGAGGAGCCAACTCATGCATCAATGACTCTGATAACCCCTCCATAAAAGCCAGAACCAGAGCCTCATTAGTCCAGTTCACGTCAGAAACCAACGTTTTAAATTCTATAGCATAATCAGACACAGTCCTGTTCCCTTGACGTATGCGGAACAAGGATTTGCCAGCTACCTTGGCCTTTCTGGTAGGATTAACCGTACGTTTTAACTCTGCTATGAATTCTTTATGGTTCAGTACGATAGGCTTCTCTGCCTCCCATAAAGGATTCGCCCATGTCAACGCTCTGCCAGACAGATGGTTAATAATGAACCCCACTTTGGCTATGTCAGTGATAAACATTTGTGGATTTAGTTTGAAATGAATATCCACATGGACCAAAAATCCCCTTGCACTCTGAGGGAGTACCGTCAAACCTCATAGGAGTGGTCATGTGTACCTGGGATGTCTGAATGACAGGGGACACAGGTATAGCAGGCGGAGGTGCAACCCCAGCTGGTTCCAGGTGAGCCGTACGAGTCAGGATAGTTTGTAAGGCGAGAGCAAACTGATCCATCCTATGGTCCTGCTCGTCCTGTCTGGATACAAAGTTACTCTAATGCTGTGCTAAGTCTGCGGGATCCATTTTGGCCAGATCGTAATGTCACGGTTCCCAGATCCCACCACGCAGTCCTTAAAGCCCAACACTCCACAGAGCCAAAAAGCTACCAACAGGGTAGCCGTAGAAGAATCCCTAACTGTCTGGTCCTTAGAATTGGCCAGGTATACTAGCTAGACAGAAAGGGTTAATCAAAGACAATGTCGGAATACAAAACCAGGTCAGCAACACGGGGGTAGTCAGGCGAGCCAGAATCAGGAATACAGAGTATAGAATAGTCAAAGGGAATAGCCAGGTCGATATCAGTGCAGGAGCGTAGTACAAGAAAATAGTCTAGGGCAACGGAAGGCAGAATAGTCAGAAAACAAGCAGAGGTCAATAACAGGTTAAATCACGAGAGAATTCAGGTACAAGGAGCTCAGGTATGGATAACCACGATCTGGCACTGCTTAGAAGGAACTGTGCAGCCACCTCCCTGCCTGTCTCTATTTAAACCAGGCGCTGGTAAGCGAGCAGCATCAGACATGCTGCCGCCAAGCACACCGGAGGGACTGGAAGCCCCCAACGTTACAGGGGGATGGTAACCCTGTAAGGAAACCACACTTCTGATCCACGGGGTGCAGAAGGAACCACTAACAGGACACGAAGCGCCAGCTCCAGCACATCTTTCTCTATACTGACTTACAAGGTGGAAGAGGGATATACCACCAAGTGGCCTGGAGAAGCAGCTGACTCCACAAATAAGTGAGGACCTCTAAACTAGAGGTGACCGGCTAGGACATAAACATAAAAAATTGAATACTTTATTAAACACTTAACATAAACCCTTCAGAAGGTTGATAAGACACAACTCGAAACAAATGTGAACATAAATAAAATCAGTATAACCACAATAATTAATAGGTAAATTACCTGAAGAAGTGATGATAACAATTGGATGATAAATAGAATTTGTGAAATAACCATTGGATTAGCTCCTTCTGTTATAAAGCATTCGTTTCTAAATGGAGCATCAATGGATTCACAAAATTGTGTGGGATGACAATGATCGCTATCTTGACCAATTCATACTGTCTTATTGGGCCATTTAAATATGAAATTGCCCCCAATGCAATTAGAAAACATCACTACCAATTGGCATAAGTTCAAATACGATCAAAATAAATGAAATTGGGTTATAAACCAGTGCTGCAGTTACTGGATGGATTGTTACACACAAAATTCAATCATATAATGATACTGCAATTTGAACTGTTGCACTTTTAAATCGGATGCCTTAAGGTGCTAAATTGTTAAAGCACAATAATGTAGAACGAGGTGGTAACGCCCAAAACAGCATTTAAATTTAGATATTATGTATGTGAAATAGATTGCATGCTTAATCAAGAGTAACCTTTGTTATTGGGATTGATTAATTAGTGTAAATTAACATTCGCTTCTAGGATGGAATTAAATGCTTTAGGTATCACAATCATTAAGTTATTAGCATACAAGGTGCAACCATATATATAGTTCTAAAGTTGTTACATTCTTACATAAAGTATCTTAAGGTGCTATATTTCAAACGTGCATATTATTGTATGGAATAATGACGCCCAAAGCAGCGTTTAGATAGAATTTCACCAGGAGACTTCTCAATCGTTCATTAACTCACAGATTTTTCAATAAAGAGGCTGCAATCGTTCAACATCTCACTACATTATGAGTATACAAAATACGATCTCATCATAGTCCTGCAGTTTGAACTGTTGCACCTTTAAATCGGATACCTGAGAGTGCTAAGTTGTAAAGGCACTTATATATAGAATGAGGTGATAACGCCCAAAGTAGCGTTTTAGATTAGAATTCTTATGTATATGAAGGCTGGTTGCATGTCAAACCAAAGTAACCTTTAACAGAGTTAATTAATTATGTAAATAAGCGTTCACTTCTATAATGCTTTGGTTGTCTCAATCATTGCATTATTAGCATACAAAATACCATCATATACATAGTTCTAAAGTTGTATTCATTCTTCAAGTATCTTAAAGTGCTATATTTCAAAGGTGCATATTTGGAATAAGGTGATAACGCCCAAAGCTGCGTTTAGATTAGAATTCTTGTATGTATGAAAAATGGTTGCATGTCAATTCAAAATAACTTTAGTTAATGGAGTTAATTAGTTGGTATAATTAAACGTTCACTTCAATAATGCTTTTGTTGTCTCAATCGTTGCGTTATTAGCATACAAGGTACAATTATATACTCAGTTCTGGAGTTTTAAGCTGTTGCGTTCATTCCTCAAATATCTTAAGGTACTATATTGCAAAGGTGCACATATGTTGTATATAGAGTAGTAAATACCAGATACTGTATGACTTTTAATTTTTATTCTTCCTTTGCACTGATTTATAAGACTTTCACAATCATTAAGACTTTGACAACCTGGAGTATACAGGATAAGGCTGTAAATGTCACGTTAATTAGTTTTATCCTATTTGCACCATTTTACTTGCATTGTATTTTATTTGATTGTATTGAGGTTGTTTATTTGCCATCACCACCGGGTGGCGCCAGTGGCACAGATTATCACCATTTTGACGGACCTCTCTTGTCTGCCTGTCCTGCTCTCCCAGCACCCCCCCCTCACTTAGATCAGACCGGGTGCGGAGTTGCTCGGAACGCAGTGCCTGGAGCAGCCTGATCTCCTGCCTCTGACCCGCTGCCTCTTTGAATTTCTAGATGGCCGCTCTGTGTGTTCTGAGGGTGATTGTGAGCCCCCTGAATGAGACACCAGGCAGGCTGTGTGTTCAAACAGGATCAACTGCTTTATTGGGACACACACATGGTTTTTAGGGGGAAAACATTCAAACTTGCCACCCACCCCAACAGTTCAAGTTGGCTAGTTTCAAGGCCACTGCAGGCTTCACTCTGACCCTCCTCAGGCACTTACGTGAGTGCGTCAAGTTTATGTAGATGAGTGAGTTTGTGGGAAGATTAATCCCCTCAATTAACAGGATGAAGCACACAAACTCACAATCGGTTATCACACACCATAATTTACATAATCCATTGGGACAGTGTTTGCTTGACCAGGCTGACTCACACCTCCTCACACATGCAGCAGACAGACGCAGCATTCTTGCATAATCACAATTCAGCACAAAAGTAACCAGCACAGCAAGTTCACAGAAAGACAAGGTATAAAGAAAGGGAACGAAATAAACGACATTTATGGGCAATGAGTCCTAAAACAGGGGAACACAAAGGGAATAAAGTCTGTCTGTCCCTTCAAGCATGGGAGCGGCATGTCAGGTCCGTGACACAATGTTTTCTGCTTATTATCATCATTTATATAGCGCCAACAGTTTCCCCAGCGCATCTGATATAGTTTGTCGTCATTTTGGGATAATAAGTGCAGACTTATGGGAAAAGATCATTTTAGAATAAGGCAGCGGCACAATACATGTGAGACACTGAAGGGGTCTGAATACTTTCTGAAAGCCCATGATTCGGGTGTTGCTTTACATCTTGGCGCCTTCGTCCAGCAATAAAGATGGACCCAGCAAGGCCTTCCTGGAGTCCCCTCAAACACGCCAGCAAAAACCACAACCCAGGTGTAGGGGGAGGGTTTACCGCAGAAAGTAACAACCTGACCCCATAAGCACGAGGGGCAGCCCTGGGGGGGGGGGGGGTGTTAGGCACCTGGTCCCCTAGAAAATCAGGGACCCCCAACCGAAACTATACTCAAAGCTTACCCACAGACTCCTGAAAAAGGAGCCCCAACCCAGAGCAGGATGTTACCTGACATGGAAAATCGTGAATGGAACAAACAGCATCCAAAGCAGCTCAACGACCCACGTGCAACCGGTAACCACCTGCAAGAGACAACCAGAGTCAATGAAGGGACAACACAACAACGCATGACCAGTAACCACCTGCAAGAGACAACCAGAGTCAGTGACGGAAAAACAGAACAAATGATGACCAATAGCCACCTGTGAGAAAGAAGGAGACTGAGTGATGGGAGGAGAAAGACTAATGCAGGTCTCACACACAGTAACATATTATTTACTAGAAACTATATCCACCCATTAACAACGACACCCACTGTCAGGACGGGATTTATCATCCTCCACCATGAGCACTCACCGGGGAGACGAGGGGACGCTGGACAAGGAGGGAGAGTGGCTGAACGGCGTCCGAAAGAGAAAATGCCCAGGAGCTGAAAGACAAAGGAAGGGTAAGGGAGTGAATGTGAGGGGGAGTGTCCGCTGGTGTGCGGCCACATGAACCAACACCCGGCCCCCACTGAAGAAACACTACCTGAAGTGCAGGAGTCCTGTTTTCCCATTGGTCGTCTCTTCTTCCGGGAAAAGCAATAACGGCAAACTCCCAGACTGGGACAAATAATGCTTCAAAGACTCCTGGAGCTGGACACGACTTCCAGGAGCCCCGAGCTCTAAGAAACCACGTGCCCAGCACAGGAACCCAGGTGAGCAGGACAGAGACGGCTGCAGAGGAAGGAGGCAACACCATGTTAGGACGCCAAAACAATGCCGTGAACTGAATGCCATCACAAACCAGGTGAAACACGAGCCCCCCATCACCTATCAATAGACTCACCTCCTCACACGCCGCCCGGCACGGTCACATCTCCTCACACGCCGCCCGGCACGGTCACATCTCCTCACACGCCGCCCGGCACGGTCACATCTCCTCACACGCGCCCGGCACTGTCACATCTCCTCACACGCCGCCGGCACGGTCACATCTCCTCACACGCCGCCCGGCACGGTCACATCTCCTCACACGCCGCCCGGCACGGTCACATCTCCTCACACGCCGCCCGGCACGGTCACATCTCCTCACACGCCGCCCGGCACGGTCACATCTCCTCACACGCCGCCCGGCAAGGTCACATCTCCTCACACGCCGCCCGGCCACATCTCCTCACACGCCGCCCGGCCACATCTCCTCACACGCCGCCCGGCCACATCTCCTCACACGCCGCCCGGCCACATCTCCTCACACGCCGCCCGGAACGGTCACATCTCCTCACACTGCGCTCGCTTCTTCGGTCTCTACTTCATTTGTGACCCATGTCACGTCTGACCAGGCGCCTGCTGGACGTAGGGAAACCCCTGCAATCACACAGTTTGGCATGGGGGATGGGCGTGGAACTTTTATTATACAGAATTATGTGGACATTATATTCTAGGATGTGTGTGTTTTATAGGTTGTCCTCTGTCTCCCTGTGTCGGATTAAACCGAGAAACGCTCTAGCAGAGGGTACTTGGGTTTAATCAGAACCAGCGGTAAAACCGTCAGTATGAAAACCTTCTCATGGGTTTGGAGACATGATCTTGGTGTGTGTTGGGGCGTTTGGCGGTTTGTGAGCACTAAGTGCAATGCTCTTGGCTTCTTACCTTCAAATGTCTATGCACATTGGAGAAGTGAAGTCTGCATAACGAGAGATACGTATTATATCTCTGTTGCGGCTAAGATATCCCTTTCTGGATACATATCTGCTTTTAAGACATACCTGCCTTGTCTGTACACTCTTACCGTATACTGACAATAGCTGTAATGTCTCCGCAGATATGTCTCAAATCTATAAGAACCAGCAGACTGATCTTCACTAGACACTGGTCACTCTGAGCAGTGTTGAATGGGGTCCATGCTGACAGTGATGGGGGATGGTCGGCCACATGGCTGATGGGGACAATGGACACGACTCATCCTTATACAGGTATATGTGTGCAGTGGACTGGTCAGCCATCCTGGTGTACTCCCCTGTCCTTTTAATATGTAAATGTACTTTCTGGGCTGACTGGTTTATGTTGGAAAGCCATCAGCCACTGGGCGTTGTCCTATTGCCTTAATAAAGGAAGGAGTCCAGGGGCTTTGCAGGGGATCTTGGTAGATGGACTCCAGCTAGAACCAGCAATGTGTGACTCTATCTGGGCTAGAGAAGTACTTCATCCCTTATACAGAAAGAGCGGAATGTAGCGTGTTTTTTATAGCGACGGAATTGTTTGTGCTGGGCGCACTTTCCAAAGTGAACCATTTAGTGCGCCGGAGATTTGTGCGCAAAGTCCAACCAAAAATTTCCATATCAGGCGATGCACACCCCCCCCCCCCCCATAACAAGGCAGAGCGGCTCAATGTGTGGGGAAGACTTACTGAGGTGCACGGGGTGATGAGACCCACTACGTTGTGATCAAAGTACGTGCGGTGATTGGAGACACAAATCTTGACGGTTTTATCCCGGACGTGAGATTCCGATTCGCTTGTAAAAACACCGAGGACTGAGGTCATCACGCGCATCAGAAACCTGGAAAATGCCAGCATGGAAAGGGTCAAAACTCAACCGAGCCAAGAGAACGAAAACCCTTGAGTCCCGACGCCAGGGCGAAAGGAGGCAAGGCCCACCTCTTGATGACCGAGTCAGGCAGGACACAGCTGACCAGGAAGACATGAGCGCCAACGAAGAGCCGGAGGAGCAGGAGACACAGGCCGATGGGCGTGTAGAGGAGCAGCAGCATCAGAGAGCGGAGATCCTGAGGGAACCTGTGAGAACACAGAGACAACCTCCTGGATCTGTAAGAGAAGCACCAGACCTCCCCCATAAGCCGGCACCCTCAGCCATCGCCCGGCCGGCACATCTCTCGCACTCAGCCATCGCCCCCAGCCGAAGCCCTCAGCCATCGCCCCCTTCGCCCTCAGCCATCGCCCAGCCGGCGCACCTCTCGCGCCCAGCCGACGCCCCCGCCCTCAGCCATCGCGCCCAGCCGACGCCCCCAGCCATCGCGCCAAGCCGACGCCCCCGCCCTCAGCCATCGCCCCCTTCGCACTCAGCCATCGCCCAGCCGGCGCACCTGCCCTCAGCCATCGCGCCCAGCCGACGCCCCCTTCGCACTCAGCCATCGCGCCCAGCCGACGCCCCTTCGCACTCAGCCGACGCCCCCTTCGCACTCAGCCATCGCGCCCAGCCGACGCCCCTTCGCACTCAGCCGACGCCCCCTTCGCACTCAGCCATCGCGCCCAGCCGACGCCCCTTCGCACTCAGCCATCGCGCCCAGCCGACGCCCCCTTCGCACTCAGCCATCGCGCCCAGCCGACGCCCTCAGCCATCGCCCAGCCGGCCCACCTCTCGCACTCAGCCGGCCCACCTCTCGCCCTCAGCCATCGCCCTGCCAGCCCACCTCTCACACTCAGCCGGCCCACCTCTCGCACTCAGCCGGCCCACCTCTCGCACTCAGCCGGCCACCTCTCGCACTCAGCCGGCCACCTCTCGCACTCAGCCGGCCCACCTCTCGCACTCAGCCGGCCCACCTCTCGCACTCAGCCGGCCACCTCTCGCACTCAGCCGGCCCACCTCTCGCACTCAGCCATCGCCCTGCCAGCCCACCTCTCGCACTCAGCCGGCCCACCTCTCGCCCTCAGCCATCGCCCTGCCAGCCCACCTCTCGCACTCAGCCGGCCCACCTCTCGCCCTCAGCCATCGCCCTGCCAGCCCACCTCTCGCACTCAGCCAGCCCACCTCTCGCACTCAGCCAGCCCACCTCTCGCACTCAGCCAGCCCACCTCTCGCACTCAGCCAGCCCACCTCTCGCACTCAGCCAGCCCACCTCTCGCACTCAGCCGGCCCACCTCTCGCCCTCAGCCATCGCCCTGCCAGCCCACCTCTCACACTCAGCCGGCCCACCTCTCGCACTCAGCCGGCCCACCTCTCCCACTCAGCCGGCCCACCTCTCCCACTCAGCCGGCCCACCTCTCCCACTCAGCCGGCCCACCTCTCCCACTCAGCCGGCCCACCTCTCCCACTCAGCCGGCCCACCTCTCCCACTCAGCCGGCCCACCTCTCCCACTCAGCCGGCCCACCTCTCCCACTCAGCCGGCCCACCTCTCCCACTCAGCCGGCCCACCTCTCCCACTCAGCCGGCCCACCTCTCCCACTCAGCCGGCCCACCTCTCCCCTCAGCCGGCCCACCTCTCGCCCTCAGCCATCGCCCTGCCTGCCAGCCCACCTCTCGCACTCAGCCGGCCACCTCTCCCACTCAGCCGGCCCACCTCTCCCACTCAGCCGGCCCACCTCTCCCACTCAGCCGCCCACCTCTCCCACTCAGCCGGCCCACCTCTCCCACTCAGCCGGCCCACCTCTCCACTCAGCCGGCCCACCTCTCCCACTCAGCCGGCCCACCTCTCCCACTCAGCCGGCCCACCTCTCCCACTCAGCCGGCCCACCTCTCGCCCTCAGCCATCGCCCTGCCAGCCCACCTCTCCCACTCAACCGGCCCACCTCTCCCACTCAGCCGGCCCACCTCTCCCACTCAGCCGGCCCACCTCTCCCACTCAGCCGGCCCACCTCTCCCACTCAGCCGGCCCACCTCTCCCACTCAGCCGCCCACCTCTCCCACTCAGCCGGCCACTCTCCCACTCAGCCGGCCCACCTCTCCCACTCAGCCGGCCCACCTCTCCCACTCAGCCGGCCCACCTCTCCCCTCAGCCGGCCACCTCTCGCCCTCAGCCATCGCCCTGCCAGCCCACCTCTCGCACTCAGCCGGCCCACCTCTCCCACTCAGCCGGCCCACCTCTCCACTCAGCCGGCCCACCTCTCCCACTCAGCCGGCCCACCTCTCCCACTCAGCCGGCCCACCTCTCCCACTCAGCCGGCCCACCTCTCCCACTCAGCCGGCCCACCTCTCCCACTCAGCCGGCCCACCTCTCCACTCAGCCGCCCACCTCTCCCACTCAGCCGGCCCACCTCTCCCACTCAGCCGGCCCACTTCTCCCACTCAGCCGGCCCACCTCTTCCACTCAGCCGGCCCACCTCTCCACTCAGCCGGCCCACCTCTCGCCCTCAGCCATCGCCCTGCCAGCCCACCTCTCCCACTCAACCGGCCACCTCTCCCACTCAGCCGGCCCACCTCTCCCACTCAGCCGGCCCACCTCTCCCACTCAGCCGGCCCACCTCTCCCACTCAGCCGGCCACCTCTCCCACTCAGCCGGCCCACCTCTCCCACTCAGCCGGCCCACCTCTCCCACTCAGCCGGCCCACCTCTCCCACTCAGCCGGCCCACCTCTCGCCCTCAGCCATCGCCTGCCAGCCCACCTCTCCCACTCAACCGCCCACCTCTCCCACTCAGCCGGCCCACCTCTCCCACTCAGCCGCCCACCTCTCCCACTCAGCCGGCCACCTCTCCCACTCAGCCGGCCCACCTCTCCCACTCAGCCGGCCCACCTCTCCCACTCAGCCGGCCCACCTCTCCCACTCAGCCGGCCCACCTCTCCCACTCAGCCGGCCCACCTCTCCCACTCAGCCGCCCCACTTCCACTCAGCCGGCCCACCTCTCCCACTCAGCGGCCCACCTCTCCCACTCAGCCGGCCCACCTCTCGCACTCAGCCGGCCCACCTCTCGCACTCAGCCGGCCCACCTCTCGCACTCAGCCGGCCCACCTCTCGCACTCAGCCGGCCCACCTCTCGCACTCAGCCGGCCCACCTCTCGCACTCAGCCGGCCCACCTCTCGCACTCAGCCGGCCCACCTCTCGCACTCAGCCGGCCCACCTCTCCCACTCAGCCGGCCCACCTCTCCCACTCAGCCGCCCACCTCTCCCACTCAGCCGGCCACCTCTCCCACTCAGCCGGCCCACCTCTCCCACTCAGCCGGCCCACCTCTCCCACTCAGCCGGCCACCTCTCCCACTCAGACGGCCCACCTCTCCCACTCAGCCGGCCCACCTCTCCCACTCAGCCGGCCCACCTCTCGCCCTCAGCCGGCCCACCTCTCGCCCTCAGCCATCGCCCTGCCAGCCCACCTCTCGCACTCAGCCGGCCCACCTCTCGCACTCAGCCGGCCCACCTCTCGCACTCAGCCGGCCCACCTCTCGCACTCAGCCGGCCCAGCCGGCCCACCTCTCGCACTCAGCCGGCCCACCTCTCGCACTCAGCCATCGCCCTGCCGGCCCACCTCTCGCACTCAGCCATCGCCCTGCCGGCCCACCTCTCGCACTCAGCCGGCCCACCTCTCGCACTCAGCCGGCCCACCTCTCGCACTCAGCCGGCCCACCTCTCGCACTCAGCCGGCCCACCTCTCGCACTCAGCCGGCCCACCTCTCGCACTCAGCCGGCCCACCTCTCCTCTCGCACTCAGACACCTCTTGGTCTTCACTAGTCCTCTGCTCCCTTCTCCTGCACCCAGACCGTCCACACTCACCGCTGCAGCTCCATCATGCTGTCCAGGCTGGGATGCTCCATCATTTGCTCTCCGGGTTCCCCCACGGAGGACACCACTCCTCTCGCCGCCCAGACCGTGGTGACGCTCCTCCTCTCGCCGTCCAGACCGTGGTGACGCTCCTCCTCTCGCCGCCCAGACCGTGGTGACGCTCCTCCTCTCACCGCCCAGACCGTGGTGACGCTTCTCCTCTCACCGCCCAGACCGTGGTGACGCTCCTCCTCTCGCCGCCCAGACCGTGGTGACGCTCCTCCTCTCACCGCCCAGACCGTGGTGACGCTTCTCCTCTCACCGCCCAGACCGTGGTGACGCTCTCCTCTCGCGCCCAGACCGTGTGACGCTTCTCCTCTCACCGCCCAGACCGTGGTGACGCTCCTCCTCTCGCCGCCCAGACCGAGGTGACGCTCCTTCTCTCACCGCCCAGACCGTGGTGACGCTCCTTCTCTCGCTGCCCAGACCGTGGTGACGCTCCTTCTCTCACCGCCCAGACCGTGGTGACGCTCCTTCTCTCGCCGCCCAGACCGTGGTGACGCTCCTCCTCTCGCCGCCCAGACCGAGGTGACGCTCCTTCTCTCACCGCTCAGACCGTGGTGACGCTCCTTCTCTCACCGCCCTGCTGTCCTTGGTATGAAGGGGCAGTCACCACTCAGTTGTCCACACATAGGCGTCCAGAGCAACGTTCTGCTTCGCTGATGGGTCACGTTGCTGCCGGTGAGGATCCACCCTGGGAAGCCTCCTTCACAACCGCCCGCCGGCTATCTCACCACAGACACCGCCTGGCCTCTTTATTTACCCCCAAGATACCGAACAGTCTCCTCCTCAGTCTCTGCCCTAAACTCCACCACTGCACAGGTCAGCCTCTCATCCCTGATACGTGTCACTGCAGGAGAACAATGGCAGATCCCCCTGACGGCTGGGAATGGTATCTCCCCCCCCCCTGTATAGGGCTCGCACAAACGCCTGACCCCCAAAAACTCTTACTACCCCCTGGGTAATTACCCGCTCTTATTACCCCAGCCTAAATACCCCCCTCTTATTACCCCAGCCTAAATGCCCCCCTCTTATTACCCCAGCCTAAATGCCCCCCTCTTATTACCCCAGCCTAAATACCCCCCTCTTATTACCCCAGCCTAAATACCCCCCTCTTATTACCCCAGCCTAAATACCCCCCTCTTATTACCCCAGCCTAAATACCCCCTCTTATTACCCCAGCCTAAATACCCCCTCTTATTACCCCAGCTAATTACCCCCCTCTTATTACCCCAGCCTAATTACCCCCCTCTTATTACCCCAGCCTAATTACCCCCCCTCTTATTACCCCAGCCTAATTACCCCCCCTCTTGGTACCCCAGCCTAATTACCCCCCCTCTTATTACCCCAGCCTAATTACCCCCCCTCTTAGTACCCCAGCCTAATTACCCCCCCTCTTATTACCCCAGCCTAATTAACCCCCTCTTAGTACCCCAGCCTGTCGTTTTGCCTCACCCTGACTCCCTCTTATTGCCCCCTTCTCGCTGTGTCTCAGTCGCAGGACTCTGCCTTCCCTTACTCTGCTCCAGGGTCCGCCATGTTTCCTGCTGACGTGGCTACCTCTCATTGGCTTTTAGTTTAGATGACACGCAGTATGACCTTCCAGAGTTCACAACAGCATTTCTACGAGAAGTCAGTTAGCAGCAGTGAGAGGCTCGGGTGTTTAGAGCCCGGTGACAATCCCAGCATCTGGAAACACCAAGAAACAGCGACACCTGTGGGCAAGCAGGGTATGCACACACAGCAACACCTGTGGTCAAGAAGTGTAAACACACACACACACCCCTGTGGCCGAGCAGGTTCTACACACACACACAACATCACCTGTGGCCAAGCAGGGTAAACAGACACACACACCCCTGTGGCCGAGCAGGTTCTACACACACACACAACATCCACCTGTGGCCAGCAGGGTAAACAGACACACACACACCCCGGTGACCAAGCAGGGCACACACACACACAACATCACCTGTGGCCAAGCAGGGTAAACAGACACACACACCCCTGTGGCAAGCAGGGCACACACACACACACAACATCACCTGTGGCCAAGCAGGTTCGACACACACACCAACATCACCTTTGGCCAAGCAGGGTACACACACACACCCCTGTGGCCAAGCAGGGTAAACACACACACACAACATCACCTGTGGCCAAGCAGGGTAAACAGACACACACACCCCGGTGACCAAGCAGGGCACACACACACACAACATCACCTGTGGCCAAGCAGGGTAAACAGACACACACACCCCGGTGACCAAGCAGGGCACACACACACACAACATCACCTGTGGCCAAGCAGGGTAAACAGACACACACACCCCTGTGGCCAAGCAGGGCACACACACACACAACATCACCTGTGGCCAAGCAGGTTCGACACACACACAACATCACCTTTGGCCAAGCAGGGTACACACACACACCCCTGTGGCCAAGCAGGGTAAACACACACACACAACATCACCTGTGGCCAAGCAGGGTAAACAGACACACACACCCCGGTGACCAAGCAGGGCACACACACACACAACATCACCTGTGGCCAAGCAGGGTAAACAGACACACACACCCCGGTGACCAAGCAGGGCACACACACACACAACATCACCTGTGGCCAAGCAGGGTAAACAGACACACACACCCCTGTGGCCAAGCAGGGCACACACACACACAACATCACCTGTGGCCAAGCAGGTTCGACACACACACAACATCACCTTTGGCCAAGCAGGGTACACACACACACCCCTGTGGCCAAGCAGGGTAAACACACACACACAACATCACCTGTGGCCAAGCAGGTTCTACACACACACACAACATCACCTGTGGCCAAGCAGAGTAAACACATACACACAAACCCCTGTGGCCAAGCAGGGTACACACACACACCCCTGTGGCCAAGCAGGGTACACAGTGACACAAGTGGCCAAGCAGGGTATGTACACACACGGCGACACCTGTGGCAAAGCAGGGTCCACACACAGCCACACCTGTGGCCAGGCAGGGTAGATATATATACACACAGCGACACCTGTGGCCAAGGGTAAACACACACACACACCCCTGTGGCCAAGCAGGGTATACACACACAGTGACACCTTTGGCCAAGCAGGGTATGCGCATACACACACACACACACACACTGACACCTTTGGCCAAGCAGGATACACACACACACAGCGTCACCTGTGGCCAACTAGGATTTACACACATACACAGCAACATCTTTGGCCAAGAAGGGTAAACACACACCCCTGTGGCCAATCAGGGTACACACACACACCCCTGTGGCCAAGCAGGGTACACACACACACACAGTGACACCTTTTGCCAAGCAGGGTATGCAGACACACACAAAACGACACCTTTGGCCAAGCAGTGTATGCACACACACGGTGACACCTGGGGCCATCAGGGTACGCACACACACATCGACACCGGTGGCAAAGCAGGGTTTATACTTTGTGTGTGTATATATACGTGTATGCGCGTGCACGCACACACACACACTCTCTATATGGTCAGAGAGGGGAGGGGCAGAGCTCTTTATATATATACCACAATACAAAAAGACAGTGGCTCGATCCTCATTTTCCTACAGAGCACCACAATTATAGAACAACCTCCCAGACACCATCAAATCTTCCCCCAGTCTAAAGTCCCTTAAGAGTTCCCTATTAACATACCTCAATACAGAATGCACCTGTAAACATGTAACACAGTGACTATATACAGAATGCACCTGTAAACATGTAACACAGTGACTATATACAGAATGCACCTGTAAACATGTAACATAGTGACTATATACAGAATGCACCTGTAAACATGTAACATGACTATATACAGAATGCACCTGTAAACATGTAACATGACTATATACAGAATGCACCTGTAAACATGTAACACAGTGACTATATACAGAATGCACCTGTAAACATGTAACAGTGACTATATACAAAATGCGCCTGTAAACATGTAACACTAACTATATACAGAATGCGCCTGTAAACATGTAACAGTGACTATATACAGAATGCGCCTGTAAACATGTATCAGTGACTATATACAGAATGCGCCTGTAAACATGTAACACTGACTATATACAGAATGCGCCTGTAAACATGTAACATAGTGACTATATACAGAATGCACCTGTAAACATGTAACATAGTGACTATATACAGAATGCACCTGTAAACATGTAACAGTGACTATATACAGAATGCACCTGTAAACATGTAACATAGTGACTATATACAGAATGCGCCTGTAAACATGTAACACAGTGACTATATACAGAATGCGCCTGTAAACATGTAACACAGTGACTATATACAGAATGCACCTGTAAACATGTAACACAGTGACTATATACAGAATGCGCCTGTAAACATGTATCAGTGACTATATACAGAATGCGCCTGTAACATGTAACACAGTGACTATATACAGAATCACCTGTAAACATGTAACACAGTGACTATATACAGAAT